>JARJEI010000045.1:397206-997206 GCA_029955415.1 Lottia scabra | reverse complement strand
TAATAAGGCATCATCATTTAGTTTTAATTGTTTAGTTAATAATTATAATTTTGTTGATATTTTCAGGCACAACAGTCCTTATAAACGTGAATTTACCCGAAGAGGTGTAGTGTTAGATCAGATTAAGTTAAGTAGGTTAGACTACATATTAGTGAGTACAGCTCTAAAGGTAAATTCGGTTTATTGTTCTATTGTGCATACTAAGTTGTCAGATCACAGTCTTGTTATTTTAAACTTAAATTTGGAAGATTGTAAAAAAGGACCAGGTGTATATATTTTTAATGATGAATTACTTAAAGATAAAATTTATTGTGATCATATTACTAATTTAATTGAGCAGGAACTGAAATCAGATTTTTATGTACAAAATATTTTAGTATGGTATGATAATCTCAAGTTTGCTATTAAGTCATTTTCTAGGCAGTATTCAAAAATAGTCAATTATAAAAAGAAACAAGAATTCAGAAATATACAAAATAAATTAAGTAATGAATATTGTAAGGCTGCTGTGGACAATAACAATTATAATTTCAATAGTATATTAGATTTAGAGAGACAGTTAAGTGAGCATGAGAGTAGGATATGTGAAGGAGCTATAATTAGATCAAAGATAAAATATAATGTAGAGAGTGACAAGAATACACAATTCTTTCTTAATCTTGAAAAACAGAGGCAAAGTAAAAATAGCATATGCAGTATTTTATTAGATGATGGTACAATTTTAGATGATACTGACTCTATTGTAAATGGAGCTTCTGATTATTTTTCAACTTTATACAGTAATACAGGCCAAACAGAAGATCCAGATGCAATAGAATCAGTATGTAAACTTATTAATAATACTTTAAGTAGAGAAGAAAAAGAAATATGTGACAATAATGTATCTTTAGCAGAATTGACAAATGCACTTACCAATATGCCAAATGGTAAGAGCCCAGGGTTGGACTCTCTTTCCCCAAAGTTTTACATTAAATTTTGGAATTTATTAGGACCAATCTTGTTAAATGTGTTAAATTATAGTTATGTAAATAATTCATTGTCGCGAACGATGAGGCAGGGAATGATTACCCTTATATACAAAAACAAGGGGGATAAGAGAGTCCTAAAAAATTACCGCCCGATATCTTTGTTAAATACAGATTATAAAATTATTTCAAAAGTATTAAGTTTTAGATTAAGGAAGGTTGTAGCCTCTATAGTCTCCCCTGAGCAGAGCTGTGGTGTTCCGGGAAGAAATATCTTAGATAATATTGCCAGTATCCGGGACATCATCAGCTATGCTGAGGGGGAGAATATAGAGGCTTACATCCTGAAATTAGATGCACAACGCGCATTCGATGTTTTATCTAGAAAATATTTATATTCTATTTTAAAGTATTTTGGCTTTGGTGATTTTTTCGTAAATTTTATTAAGATTTTGTATAATGATAATATTTGTAGTACGGTAAAAATTAATGGTTTTTTATCTCCCTTTTTTAAAATGTTTACAGGTATAAGACAAGGTGACCCCTTGAGTAGTCTATTATATATTATTTGTGCAGAACCTATGAATATACTTGTGAAATTGTCTCCCCTTAAGGGTATATCTATCAATAGTTTTAAAAATGTAACCTCAATAATTTTCCAGTACGCAGATGACACTAACCTGACATTAAGTAATATTGAGTCTGTTAACAATGTTTTTAATATTTTAGAACCTTATTTAAAGGCGTCAGGTGCAAAGATTAATGTAAACAAATCAGAAATTTTACCCATAGGCAATGTTAAAAACTGTCAACTTGATATTAAAATTCCAATTAAACAGATAGAAGGTGCCATAGAGATTTTAGGGGTGTATGTAGGATATGATATTGATTTATGTAACAATCTGAATTGGAATAGTAAAGTAACAACGATTAAACGGTTACTTGGGTATTGGAGTGGACGCCAAATTACACTGCAAGGTAAAGTTTTAGTTGCAAATTCACTTATTATGTCCAAACTGTGGTACAGTTTGGCAGCCACTTCAATACCTGATTATATAGAAAGGGAAATAACCCAAGCTGTGGTTAAGTTTGTATGGAGAGGCAAGCCCCCATTAATTCAGTATAGTTCTTTTATTAATAGTAAGACTAATGGGGGCTTGGCTCTCATGGATATTAAGCTTAAGGCCCAATCATTAACTCTTAAATGTTTGATAAAGTATTTTGATCCCAATTTTCAAGCAGTATGGAAATCAATAATGCATTATTTTCTTCTTAAGTATGGTAATCTCCAGTTAGGAAATGATATTTTTAAAGTGCATTTATACCACAAGTTCCTTATTAAGCTACCAGAATATTACCAACATTTATTAAGATCATGGGATAACTTAAATCAGAATTCTAGACCTGCTCCTGTATCAATTAATGATGTTGCCATTCAACCCATTTTTCACAATCCCCTTATCCGCCATAATGGTAAAATGCTACAAAATGACATATTTGAATCTTGTGAAATTGTTAAAATTGAAGATCTCATATATTATTTTATATCAGGATATTTAAATGTTAATTGTATTGTAGATTTAGTTCAAGAAACATTTCATGATTATGATGTAGATAAGATAATTAAGTATTTTTATGTTATTAAACAGTCTATTCCTAGAGAATGGCATAAAATTATTATGACCCAAGAATACAAAGCTCATATAAAAGATGCTTTTATAATTAATGATGTCAAAATACCCATAAATAGTTTAACCAGTAAAGTTATATATTCCATGTTTTTAAAGTTGTTTTGTATAGAACCTAAATGTATGTTTTATTTTGAAAGATTTAATATTGATGTAAACTGGGAAGTAACCTGGAGAAATGTGTCAGATAGTTTTAAATTACCTAAGATTAAGGAATTAGATTACAAGATTAGTCATAATGTTATATGGACAAAAGTTAAATTGTATAAAATAGATAAAGTAGATAATGATTTGTGCCCTGTATGCCTGGATGAACCTGAGGATATTGTACATATGTTTTATTCATGCCTTGATTCATATATTCTTCATACTTTAGTTAAAATGTTATTAAGTGATATACTTCCATGCAAAGAATTAGATTGTATTTTAAAAATATATATGTTATTTGGAATTCAAAGTCGTGTAAAATCCCAACCTTATAGATTGTGTAACGCCATATTGTCTGCAGCACGATACACATTATATAAAAGGCGAATGGTTTCCCTGGATCATCCCAATTCTAATATTGATATTGTAAAGCTATTTAAGTCAACATTTCAAGACAATTTATTCTATATTAGTAAATACTATAAGTATATTAGTAAAAATTTTGTAAAAGATTTTATTTTGCCATCTTGTTTCATTTCATTAGAGTTGGATGGAACAATCAGTTTAGATTTTTAATACATATATGTAAAAACTATACCTAGATTGATGTTTTGGTCATAATGTAAATCAAATTTGATATTGACAAAGTGTTCTTTTCATTAAGAACATCTATTTCTGAAGTTATTTCGTTATGGAAACATCTTCTCGGTTACCTTTTTAATTTTCCATCCTTTCGTTAAAAGGGACCATACAGAAGATGTTTTCAATCCTATTAGTTAATACTATTTAAGACAAATTTTTCTTTTAAATAATGATATCATGTAGCAACTGCAGTGTGAAAGGACCTTTATAAACTTTTCGTCTGCTACTGTTAATATAGGACAGTAGATTTAAGTCACGTGACCCCTATTTATATCCACACTATCATCCGTTATTGTACCGTTATGCACGCGCCTTATCAAAACAGTTTTCATAGTCAGCTACCGTTATGTTGTTATAGCAGATACAGTTATTCACATGTTATCATATTGTTTCATGTAAACAAGCTACATTATTGCTACAGGTTTTCCTTTTTGTTAATATGTAATTTTACCTTTTAATTTGTACATACAACTTACTAAAAAAAAAATATTACAAATATGATTTTAACATATCACATGTATATAGTGCCATAAACCTGATAGTGCTTGCTTTTCAATATATGTAAAAATATTTCAAGTAAGATATATATGTTAATGTATTTAGATTCATGTAAATATGTACTATGTGAATAAATATTTTTACAAGAAAAAAAAAAAAAAAAAGCGCGCTGGAGCCACACCCAGCGGGTCCCGGGTTCGCTTCCCCGAAAAAAAAATTTTTTTTTCATTTTTTTTCAAAAATTCAAACACTTTCTGGATCTAATCGATCATACGATTATTTTTTCGGACCAATGGACACTTTTGCGCATATATCACCGCCGAAAATTGACTTTGAACTAATTTCAAGCCGCTCGTGACCCAAAAAAAAAGTTTGGTGGCCCCCCTAGGCTTCCTATGTTATTTTTTCGCCACCATTTTGTGTTGAGAAGACGCGCCAGGCAATTCTGATTCGTTTCATATGCCAAAACCCCATTTTTGATCAAGTTGTGGCAGTGTTCTGTACGAAAACATGGTTGGCTTTCGTAAAAAAATTGCGTTTACCCCCCTCCGGACCTAGGGTTACAGCTAACCCTAGCGCCATTTCTCCCAAGCCGCGGTGGCGGAGTGGTTAGCGCGCTGGAGCCACACCCAGCGGGTCCCGGGTTCGCTTCCCCGAAAAAAAAAATTTTTTTTCATTTTTTTTCAAAAATTCAAACACTTTCTGGATCTAATCGATCATACGATTATTTTTTCGGACCAATGGACACTTTTGCGCATATATCACCGCCGAAAATTGACTTTGAACTAATTTCAAGCCGCTCGTGACCCAAAAAAAAAGTTTGGTGGCCCCCCTAGGCTTCCTATGTTATTTTTTCGCCACCATTTTGTGTTGAGAAGACGCGCCAGGCAATTCTGATTCGTTTCATATGCCAAAACCCCATTTTTGATCAAGTTGTGGCAGTGTTCTGTACGAAAACATGGTTGGCTTTCGTAAAAAAATTGCGTTTACCCCCCTCCGGACCTAGGGTTACAGCTAACCCTAGCGCCGTTTCTCCCAAGCCGCGGTGGCGGAGTGGTTAGCGCGCTGGAGCCACACCCAGCGGGTCCCGGGTTCGCTTCCCCGAAAAAAAAATTTTTTTTTCATTTTTTTTCAAAAATTCAAACACTTTCTGGATCTAATCGATCATACGATTATTTTTTCGGACCAATGGACACTTTTGCGCATATATCACCGCCGAAAATTGACTTTGAACTAATTTCAAGCCGCTCGTGACCCAAAAAAAAAGTTTGGTGGCCCCCCTAGGCTTCCTATGTTATTTTTTCGCCACCATTTTGTGTTGAGAAGACGCGCCAGGCAATTCTGATTCGTTTCATATGCCAAAACCCCATTTTTGATCAAGTTGTGGCAGTGTTCTGTACGAAAACATGGTTGGCTTTCGTAAAAAATTGCGTTTACCCCCCTCCGGACCTAGGGTTACAGCTAACCCTAGCGCCGTTTCTCCCAAGCCGCGGTGGCGGAGTGGTTAGCGCGCTGGAGCCACACCCAGCGGGTCCCGGGTTCGCTTCCCCGAAAAAAAAATTTTTTTTTCATTTTTTTTCAAAAATTCAAACACTTTCTGGATCTAATCGATCATACGATTATTTTTTCGGACCAATGGACACTTTTGCGCATATATCACCGCCGAAAATTGACTTTGAACTAATTTCAAGCCGCTCGTGACCCAAAAAAAAAGTTTGGTGGCCCCCCTAGGCTTCCTATGTTATTTTTTCGCCACCATTTTGTGTTGAGAAGACGCGCCAGGCAATTCTGATTCGTTTCATATGCCAAAACCCCATTTTTGATCAAGTTGTGGCAGTGTTCTGTACGAAAACATGGTTGGCTTTCGTAAAAAAATTGCGTTTACCCCCCTCCGGACCTAGGGTTACAGCTAACCCTAGCGCCATTTCTCCCAAGCCGCGGTGGCGGAGTGGTTAGCGCGCTGGAGCCACACCCAGCGGGTCCCGGGTTCGCTTCCCCGAAAAAAAAAATTTTTTTTCATTTTTTTTCAAAAATTCAAACACTTTCTGGATCTAATCGATCATACGATTATTTTTTCGGACCAATGGACACTTTTGCGCATATATCACCGCCGAAAATTGACTTTGAACTAATTTCAAGCCGCTCGTGACCCAAAAAAAAAGTTTGGTGGCCCCCCTAGGCTTCCTATGTTATTTTTTCGCCACCATTTTGTGTTGAGAAGACGCGCCAGGCAATTCTGATTCGTTTCATATGCCAAAACCCCATTTTTGATCAAGTTGTGGCAGTGTTCTGTACGAAAACATGGTTGGCTTTCGTAAAAAATTGCGTTTACCCCCCTCCGGACCTAGGGTTACAGCTAACCCTAGCGCCGTTTCTCCCAAGCCGCGGTGGCGGAGTGGTTAGCGCGCTGGAGCCACACCCAGCGGGTCCCGGGTTCGCCTCCCCGAAAAAAAAATTTTTTTTTCATTTTTTTTCAAAAATTCAAACACTTTCTGGATCTAATCGATCATACGATTATTTTTTCGGACCAATGGACACTTTTGCGCATATATCACCGCCGAAAATTGACTTTGAACTAATTTCAAGCCGCTCGTGACCCAAAAAAAAAGTTTGGTGGCCCCCCTAGGCTTCCTATGTTATTTTTTCGCCACCATTTTGTGTTGAGAAGACGCGCCAGGCAATTCTGATTCGTTTCATATGCCAAAACCCCATTTTTGATCAAGTTGTGGCAGTGTTCTGTACGAAAACATGGTTGGCTTTCATAAAAAATTGCGTTTACCCCCCTCCGGACCTAGGGTTACAGCTAACCCTAGCGCCGTTTCTCCCAAGCCGCGGTGGCGGAGTGGTTAGCGCGCTGGAGCCACACCCAGCGGGTCCCGGGTTCGCTTCCCCGAAAAAAAAATTTTTTTTTCATTTTTTTTCAAAAATTCAAACACTTTCTGGATCTAATCGATCATACGATTATTTTTTCGGACCAATGGACACTTTTGCGCATATATCACCGCCGAAAATTGACTTTGAACTAATTTCAAGCCGCTCGTGACCCAAAAAAAAAGTTTGGTGGCCCCCCTAGGCTTCCTATGTTATTTTTTCGCCACCATTTTGTGTTGAGAAGACGCGCCAGGCAATTCTGATTCGTTTCATATGCCAAAACCCCATTTTTGATCAAGTTGTGGCAGTGTTCTGTACGAAAACATGGTTGGCTTTCGTAAAAAATTGCGTTTACCCCCCTCCGGACCTAGGGTTACAGCTAACCCTAGCGCCGTTTCTCCCAAGCCGCGGTGGCGGAGTGGTTAGCGCGCTGGAGCCACACCCAGCGGGTCCCGGGTTCGCTTCCCCGAAAAAAAAAATTTTTTTTCATTTTTTTTCAAAAATTCAAACACTTTCTGGATCTAATCGATCATACGATTATTTTTTCGGACCAATGGACACTTTTGCGCATATATCACCGCCGAAAATTGACTTTGAACTAATTTCAAGCCGCTCGTGACCCAAAAAAAAAGTTTGGTGGCCCCCCTAGGCTTCCTATGTTATTTTTTCGCCACCATTTTGTGTTGAGAAGACGCGCCAGGCAATTCTGATTCGTTTCATATGCCAAAAACCCATTTTTGATCAAGTTGTGGCAGTGTTCTGTACGAAAACATGGTTGGCTTTCGTAAAAAAATTGCGTTTACCCCCCTCCGGACCTAGGGTTACAGCTAACCCTAGCGCCGTTTCTCCCAAGCCGCGGTGGCGGAGTGGTTAGCGCGCTGGAGCCACACCCAGCGGGTCCCGGGTTCGCTTCCCCGAAAAAAAAATTTTTTTTTCATTTTTTTTCAAAAATTCAAACACTTTCTGGATCTAATCGATCATACGATTATTTTTTCGGACCAATGGACACTTTTGCGCATATATCACCGCCGAAAATTGACTTTGAACTAATTTCAAGCCGCTCGTGACCCAAAAAAAAAGTTTGGTGGCCCCCCTAGGCTTCCTATGTTATTTTTTCGCCACCATTTTGTGTTGAGAAGACGCGCCAGGCAATTCTGATTCGTTTCATATGCCAAAACCCCATTTTTGATCAAGTTGTGGCAGTGTTCTGTACGAAAACATGGTTGGCTTTCGTAAAAAATTGCGTTTACCCCCCTCCGGACCTAGGGTTACAGCTAACCCTAGCGCCGTTTCTCCCAAGCCGCGGTGGCGGAGTGGTTAGCGCGCTGGAGCCACACCCAGCGGGTCCCGGGTTCGCTTCCCCGAAAAAAAAATTTTTTTTTCATTTTTTTTCAAAAATTCAAACACTTTCTGGATCTAATCGATCATACGATTATTTTTTCGGACCAATGGACACTTTTGCGCATATATCACCGCCGAAAATTGACTTTGAACTAATTTCAAGCCGCTCGTGACCCAAAAAAAAAGTTTGGTGGCCCCCCTAGGCTTCCTATGTTATTTTTTCGCCACCATTTTGTGTTGAGAAGACGCGCCAGGCAATTCTGATTCGTTTCATATGCCAAAACCCCATTTTTGATCAAGTTGTGGCAGTGTTCTGTACGAAAACATGGTTGGCTTTCATAAAAAATTGCGTTTACCCCCCTCCGGACCTAGGGTTACAGCTAACCCTAGCGCCGTTTCTCCCAAGCCGCGGTGGCGGAGTGGTTAGCGCGCTGGAGCCACACCCAGCGGGTCCCGGGTTCGCTTCCCCGAAAAAAAAATTTTTTTTTCATTTTTTTTCAAAAATTCAAACACTTTCTGGATCTAATCGATCATACGATTATTTTTTCGGACCAATGGACACTTTTGCGCATATATCACCGCCGAAAATTGACTTTGAACTAATTTCAAGCCGCTCGTGACCCAAAAAAAAAGTTTGGTGGCCCCCCTAGGCTTCCTATGTTATTTTTTCGCCACCATTTTGTGTTGAGAAGACGCGCCAGGCAATTCTGATTCGTTTCATATGCCAAAACCCCATTTTTGATCAAGTTGTGGCAGTGTTCTGTACGAAAACATGGTTGGCTTTCGTAAAAAATTGCGTTTACCCCCCTCCGGACCTAGGGTTACAGCTAACCCTAGCGCCGTTTCTCCCAAGCCGCGGTGGCGGAGTGGTTAGCGCGCTGGAGCCACACCCAGCGGGTCCCGGGTTCGCTTCCCCGAAAAAAAAATTTTTTTTTCATTTTTTTTCAAAAATTCAAACACTTTCTGGATCTAATCGATCATACGATTATTTTTTCGGACCAATGGACACTTTTGCGCATATATCACCGCCGAAAATTGACTTTGAACTAATTTCAAGCCGCTCGTGACCCAAAAAAAAAGTTTGGTGGCCCCCCTAGGCTTCCTATGTTATTTTTTCGCCACCATTTTGTGTTGAGAAGACGCGCCAGGCAATTCTGATTCGTTTCATATGCCAAAAACCCATTTTTGATCAAGTTGTGGCAGTGTTCTGTACGAAAACATGGTTGGCTTTCGTAAAAAAATTGCGTTTACCCCCCTCCGGACCTAGGGTTACAGCTAACCCTAGCGCCGTTTCTCCCAAGCCGCGGTGGCGGAGTGGTTAGCGCGCTGGAGCCACACCCAGCGGGTCCCGGGTTCGCTTCCCCGAAAAAAAATTTTTTTTTTCATTTTTTTTCAAAAATTCAAACACTTTCTGGATCTAATCGATCATACGATTATTTTTTCGGACCAATGGACACTTTTGCGCATATATCACCGCCGAAAATTGACTTTGAACTAATTTCAAGCCGCTCGTGACCCAAAAAAAAAGTTTGGTGGCCCCCCTAGGCTTCCTATGTTATTTTTTCGCCACCATTTTGTGTTGAGAAGACGCGCCAGGCAATTCTGATTCGTTTCATATGCCAAAACCCCATTTTTGATCAAGTTGTGGCAGTGTTCTGTACGAAAACATGGTTGGCTTTCGTAAAAAATTGCGTTTACCCCCCTCCGGACCTAGGGTTACAGCTAACCCTAGCGCCGTTTCTCCCAAGCCGCGGTGGCGGAGTGGTTAGCGCGCTGGAGCCACACCCAGCGGGTCCCGGGTTCGCTTCCCCGAAAAAAAAATTTTTTTTTCATTTTTTTTCAAAAATTCAAACACTTTCTGGATCTAATCGATCATACGATTATTTTTTCGGACCAATGGACACTTTTGCGCATATATCACCGCCGAAAATTGACTTTGAACTAATTTCAAGCCGCTCGTGACCCAAAAAAAAAGTTTGGTGGCCCCCCTAGGCTTCCTATGTTATTTTTTCGCCACCATTTTGTGTTGAGAAGACGCGCCAGGCAATTCTGATTCGTTTCATATGCCAAAACCCCATTTTTGATCAAGTTGTGGCAGTGTTCTGTACGAAAACATGGTTGGCTTTCGTAAAAAATTGCGTTTACCCCCCTCCGGACCTAGGGTTACAGCTAACCCTAGCGCCGTTTCTCCCAAGCCGCGGTGGCGGAGTGGCTAGCGCGCTGGAGCCACACCCAGCGGGTCCCGGGTTCGCTTCCCCGAAAAAAAATTTTTTTTTTCATTTTTTTTCAAAAATTCAAACACTTTCTGGATCTAATCGATCATACGATTATTTTTTCGGACCAATGGACACTTTTGCGCATATATCACCGCCGAAAATTGACTTTGAACTAATTTCAAGCCGCTCGTGACCCAAAAAAAAAGTTTGGTGGCCCCCCTAGGCTTCCTATGTTATTTTTTCGCCACCATTTTGTGTTGAGAAGACGCGCCAGGCAATTCTGATTCGTTTCATATGCCAAAACCCCATTTTTGATCAAGTTGTGGCAGTGTTCTGTACGAAAACATGGTTGGCTTTCGTAAAAAATTGCGTTTACCCCCCTCCGGACCTAGGGTTACAGCTAACCCTAGCGCCGTTTCTCCCAAGCCGCGGTGGCGGAGTGGTTAGCGCGCTGGAGCCACACCCAGCGGGTCCCGGGTTCGCTTCCCCGAAAAAAAAATTTTTTTTTCATTTTTTTTCAAAAATTCAAACACTTTCTGGATCTAATCGATCATACGATTATTTTTTCGGACCAATGGACACTTTTGCGCATATATCACCGCCGAAAATTGACTTTGAACTAATTTCAAGCCGCTCGTGACCCAAAAAAAAAGTTTGGTGGCCCCCCTAGGCTTCCTATGTTATTTTTTCGCCACCATTTTGTGTTGAGAAGACGCGCCAGGCAATTCTGATTCGTTTCATATGCCAAAACCCCATTTTTGATCAAGTTGTGGCAGTGTTCTGTACGAAAACATGGTTGGCTTTCGTAAAAAATTGCGTTTACCCCCCTCCGGACCTAGGGTTACAGCTAACCCTAGCGCCGTTTCTCCCAAGCCGCGGTGGCGGAGTGGTTAGCGCGCTGGAGCCACACCCAGCGGGTCCCGGGTTCGCTTCCCCGAAAAAAAAATTTTTTTTTCATTTTTTTTCAAAAATTCAAACACTTTCTGGATCTAATCGATCATACGATTATTTTTTCGGACCAATGGACACTTTTGCGCATATATCACCGCCGAAAATTGACTTTGAACTAATTTCAAGCCGCTCGTGACCCAAAAAAAAAAGTTTGGTGGCCCCCCTAGGCTTCCTATGTTATTTTTTCGCCACCATTTTGTGTTGAGAAGACGCGCCAGGCAATTCTGATTCGTTTCATATGCCAAAACCCCATTTTTGATCAAGTTGTGGCAGTGTTCTGTACGAAAACATGGTTGGCTTTCGTAAAAAATTGCGTTTACCCCCCTCCGGACCTAGGGTTACAGCTAACCCTAGCGCCGTTTCTCCCAAGCCGCGGTGGCGGAGTGGCTAGCGCGCTGGAGCCACACCCAGCGGGTCCCGGGTTCGCTTCCCCGAAAAAAAAATTTTTTTTTCATTTTTTTTCAAAAATTCAAACACTTTCTGGATCTAATCGATCATACGATTATTTTTTCGGACCAATGGACACTTTTGCGCATATATCACCGCCGAAAATTGACTTTGAACTAATTTCAAGCCGCTCGTGACCCAAAAAAAAAGTTTGGTGGCCCCCCTAGGCTTCCTATGTTATTTTTTCGCCACCATTTTGTGTTGAGAAGACGCGCCAGGCAATTCTGATTCGTTTCATATGCCAAAACCCCATTTTTGATCAAGTTGTGGCAGTGTTCTGTACGAAAACATGGTTGGCTTTCGTAAAAAATTGCGTTTACCCCCCTCCGGACCTAGGGTTACAGCTAACCCTAGCGCCGTTTCTCCCAAGCCGCGGTGGCGGAGTGGTTAGCGCGCTGGAGCCACACCCAGCGGGTCCCGGGTTCGCTTCCCCGAAAAAAAAATTTTTTTTTCATTTTTTTTCAAAAATTCAAACACTTTCTGGATCTAATCGATCATACGATTATTTTTTCGGACCAATGGACACTTTTGCGCATATATCACCGCCGAAAATTGACTTTGAACTAATTTCAAGCCGCTCGTGACCCAAAAAAAAAGTTTGGTGGCCCCCCTAGGCTTCCTATGTTATTTTTTCGCCACCATTTTGTGTTGAGAAGACGCGCCAGGCAATTCTGATTCGTTTCATATGCCAAAACCCCATTTTTGATCAAGTTGTGGCAGTGTTCTGTACGAAAACATGGTTGGCTTTCGTAAAAAATTGCGTTTACCCCCCTCCGGACCTAGGGTTACAGCTAACCCTAGCGCCGTTTCTCCCAAGCCGCGGTGGCGGAGTGGTTAGCGCGCTGGAGCCACACCCAGCGGGTCCCGGGTTCGCTTCCCCGAAAAAAAAATTTTTTTTTCATTTTTTTTCAAAAATTCAAACACTTTCTGGATCTAATCGATCATACGATTATTTTTTCGGACCAATGGACACTTTTGCGCATATATCACCGCCGAAAATTGACTTTGAACTAATTTCAAGCCGCTCGTGACCCAAAAAAAAAGTTTGGTGGCCCCCCTAGGCTTCCTATGTTATTTTTTCGCCACCATTTTGTGTTGAGAAGACGCGCCAGGCAATTCTGATTCGTTTCATATGCCAAAACCCCATTTTTGATCAAGTTGTGGCAGTGTTCTGTACGAAAACATGGTTGGCTTTCGTAAAAAATTGCGTTTACCCCCCTCCGGACCTAGGGTTACAGCTAACCCTAGCGCCGTTTCTCCCAAGCCGCGGTGGCGGAGTGGTTAGCGCGCTGGAGCCACACCCAGCGGGTCCCGGGTTCGCTTCCCCGAAAAAAAAATTTTTTTTTCATTTTTTTTCAAAAATTCAAACACTTTCTGGATCTAATCGATCATACGATTATTTTTTCGGACCAATGGACACTTTTGCGCATATATCACCGCCGAAAATTGACTTTGAACTAATTTCAAGCCGCTCGTGACCCAAAAAAAAAGTTTGGTGGCCCCCCTAGGCTTCCTATGTTATTTTTTCGCCACCATTTTGTGTTGAGAAGACGCGCCAGGCAATTCTGATTCGTTTCATATGCCAAAACCCCATTTTTGATCAAGTTGTGGCAGTGTTCTGTACGAAAACATGGTTGGCTTTCGTAAAAAATTGCGTTTACCCCCCTCCGGACCTAGGGTTACAGCTAACCCTAGCGCCGTTTCTCCCAAGCCGCGGTGGCGGAGTGGTTAGCGCGCTGGAGCCACACCCAGCGGGTCCCGGGTTCGCTTCCCCGAAAAAAAAATTTTTTTTTCATTTTTTTTCAAAAATTCAAACACTTTCTGGATCTAATCGATCATACGATTATTTTTTCGGACCAATGGACACTTTTGCGCATATATCACCGCCGAAAATTGACTTTGAACTAATTTCAAGCCGCTCGTGACCCAAAAAAAAAGTTTGGTGGCCCCCCTAGGCTTCCTATGTTATTTTTTCGCCACCATTTTGTGTTGAGAAGACGCGCCAGGCAATTCTGATTCGTTTCATATGCCAAAACCCCATTTTTGATCAAGTTGTGGCAGTGTTCTGTACGAAAACATGGTTGGCTTTCGTAAAAAATTGCGTTTACCCCCCTCCGGACCTAGGGTTACAGCTAACCCTAGCGCCGTTTCTCCCAAGCCGCGGTGGCGGAGTGGTTAGCGCGCTGGAGCCACACCCAGCGGGTCCCGGGTTCGCTTCCCCGAAAAAAAAATTTTTTTTTCATTTTTTTTCAAAAATTCAAACACTTTCTGGATCTAATCGATCATACGATTATTTTTTCGGACCAATGGACACTTTTGCGCATATATCACCGCCGAAAATTGACTTTGAACTAATTTCAAGCCGCTCGTGACCCAAAAAAAAAGTTTGGTGGCCCCCCTAGGCTTCCTATGTTATTTTTTCGCCACCATTTTGTGTTGAGAAGACGCGCCAGGCAATTCTGATTCGTTTCATATGCCAAAACCCCATTTTTGATCAAGTTGTGGCAGTGTTCTGTACGAAAACATGGTTGGCTTTCGTAAAAAATTGCGTTTACCCCCCTCCGGACCTAGGGTTACAGCTAACCCTAGCGCCGTTTCTCCCAAGCCGCGGTGGCGGAGTGGTTAGCGCGCTGGAGCCACACCCAGCGGGTCCCGGGTTCGCTTCCCCGAAAAAAAAATTTTTTTTTCATTTTTTTTCAAAAATTCAAACACTTTCTGGATCTAATCGATCATACGATTATTTTTTCGGACCAATGGACACTTTTGCGCATATATCACCGCCGAAAATTGACTTTGAACTAATTTCAAGCCGCTCGTGACCCAAAAAAAAAGTTTGGTGGCCCCCCTAGGCTTCCTATGTTATTTTTTCGCCACCATTTTGTGTTGAGAAGACGCGCCAGGCAATTCTGATTCGTTTCATATGCCAAAACCCCATTTTTGATCAAGTTGTGGCAGTGTTCTGTACGAAAACATGGTTGGCTTTCGTAAAAAATTGCGTTTACCCCCCTCCGGACCTAGGGTTACAGCTAACCCTAGCGCCGTTTCTCCCAAGCCGCGGTGGCGGAGTGGTTAGCGCGCTGGAGCCACACCCAGCGGGTCCCGGGTTCGCTTCCCCGAAAAAAAAATTTTTTTTTCATTTTTTTTCAAAAATTCAAACACTTTCTGGATCTAATCGATCATACGATTATTTTTTCGGACCAATGGACACTTTTGCGCATATATCACCGCCGAAAATTGACTTTGAACTAATTTCAAGCCGCTCGTGACCCAAAAAAAAAGTTTGGTGGCCCCCCTAGGCTTCCTATGTTATTTTTTCGCCACCATTTTGTGTTGAGAAGACGCGCCAGGCAATTCTGATTCGTTTCATATGCCAAAACCCCATTTTTGATCAAGTTGTGGCAGTGTTCTGTACGAAAACATGGTTGGCTTTCGTAAAAAATTGCGTTTACCCCCCTCCGGACCTAGGGTTACAGCTAACCCTAGCGCCGTTTCTCCCAAGCCGCGGTGGCGGAGTGGTTAGCGCGCTGGAGCCACACCCAGCGGGTCCCGGGTTCGCTTCCCCGAAAAAAAAAATTTTTTTTCATTTTTTTTCAAAAATTCAAACACTTTCTGGATCTAATCGATCATACGATTATTTTTTCGGACCAATGGACACTTTTGCGCATATATCACCGCCGAAAATTGACTTTGAACTAATTTCAAGCCGCTCGTGACCCAAAAAAAAAGTTTGGTGGCCCCCCTAGGCTTCCTATGTTATTTTTTCGCCACCATTTTGTGTTGAGAAGACGCGCCAGGCAATTCTGATTCGTTTCATATGCCAAAACCCCATTTTTGATCAAGTTGTGGCAGTGTTCTGTACGAAAACATGGTTGGCTTTCGTAAAAAATTGCGTTTACCCCCCTCCGGACCTAGGGTTACAGCTAACCCTAGCGCCGTTTCTCCCAAGCCGCGGTGGCGGAGTGGTTAGCGCGCTGGAGCCACACCCAGCGGGTCCCGGGTTCGCTTCCCCGAAAAAAAAATTTTTTTTTCATTTTTTTTCAAAAATTCAAACACTTTCTGGATCTAATCGATCATACGATTATTTTTTCGGACCAATGGACACTTTTGCGCATATATCACCGCCGAAAATTGACTTTGAACTAATTTCAAGCCGCTCGTGACCCAAAAAAAAAGTTTGGTGGCCCCCCTAGGCTTCCTATGTTATTTTTTCGCCACCATTTTGTGTTGAGAAGACGCGCCAGGCAATTCTGATTCGTTTCATATGCCAAAACCCCATTTTTGATCAAGTTGTGGCAGTGTTCTGTACGAAAACATGGTTGGCTTTCGTAAAAAATTGCGTTTACCCCCCTCCGGACCTAGGGTTACAGCTAACCCTAGCGCCGTTTCTCCCAAGCCGCGGTGGCGGAGTGGTTAGCGCGCTGGAGCCACACCCAGCGGGTCCCGGGTTCGCTTCCCCGAAAAAAAAAAATTTTTTTCATTTTTTTTCAAAAATTCAAACACTTTCTGGATCTAATCGATCATACGATTATTTTTTCGGACCAATGGACACTTTTGCGCATATATCACCGCCGAAAATTGACTTTGAACTAATTTCAAGCCGCTCGTGACCCAAAAAAAAAGTTTGGTGGCCCCCCTAGGCTTCCTATGTTATTTTTTCGCCACCATTTTGTGTTGAGAAGACGCGCCAGGCAATTCTGATTCGTTTCATATGCCAAAACCCCATTTTTGATCAAGTTGTGGCAGTGTTCTGTACGAAAACATGGTTGGCTTTCGTAAAAAATTGCGTTTACCCCCCTCCGGACCTAGGGTTACAGCTAACCCTAGCGCCGTTTCTCCCAAGCCGCGGTGGCGGAGTGGTTAGCGCGCTGGAGCCACACCCAGCGGGTCCCGGGTTCGCTTCCCCGAAAAAAAAATTTTTTTTTCATTTTTTTTCAAAAATTCAAACACTTTCTGGATCTAATCGATCATACGATTATTTTTTCGGACCAATGGACACTTTTGCGCATATATCACCGCCGAAAATTGACTTTGAACTAATTTCAAGCCGCTCGTGACCCAAAAAAAAAGTTTGGTGGCCCCCCTAGGCTTCCTATGTTATTTTTTCGCCACCATTTTGTGTTGAGAAGACGCGCCAGGCAATTCTGATTCGTTTCATATGCCAAAAACCCATTTTTGATCAAGTTGTGGCAGTGTTCTGTACGAAAACATGGTTGGCTTTCGTAAAAAAATTGCGTTTACCCCCCTCCGGACCTAGGGTTACAGCTAACCCTAGCGCCGTTTCTCCCAAGCCGCGGTGGCGGAGTGGTTAGCGCGCTGGAGCCACACCCAGCGGGTCCCGGGTTCGCTTCCCCGAAAAAAAAATTTTTTTTTCATTTTTTTTCAAAAATTCAAACACTTTCTGGATCTAATCGATCATACGATTATTTTTTCGGACCAATGGACACTTTTGCGCATATATCACCGCCGAAAATTGACTTTGAACTAATTTCAAGCCGCTCGTGACCCAAAAAAAAAGTTTGGTGGCCCCCCTAGGCTTCCTATGTTATTTTTTCGCCACCATTTTGTGTTGAGAAGACGCGCCAGGCAATTCTGATTCGTTTCATATGCCAAAACCCCATTTTTGATCAAGTTGTGGCAGTGTTCTGTACGAAAACATGGTTGGCTTTCGTAAAAAATTGCGTTTACCCCCCTCCGGACCTAGGGTTACAGCTAACCCTAGCGCCGTTTCTCCCAAGCCGCGGTGGCGGAGTGGTTAGCGCGCTGGAGCCACACCCAGCGGGTCCCGGGTTCGCTTCCCCGAAAAAAAAATTTTTTTTTCATTTTTTTTCAAAAATTCAAACACTTTCTGGATCTAATCGATCATACGATTATTTTTTCGGACCAATGGACACTTTTGCGCATATATCACCGCCGAAAATTGACTTTGAACTAATTTCAAGCCGCTCGTGACCCAAAAAAAAAGTTTGGTGGCCCCCCTAGGCTTCCTATGTTATTTTTTCGCCACCATTTTGTGTTGAGAAGACGCGCCAGGCAATTCTGATTCGTTTCATATGCCAAAACCCCATTTTTGATCAAGTTGTGGCAGTGTTCTGTACGAAAACATGGTTGGCTTTCGTAAAAAATTGCGTTTACCCCCCTCCGGACCTAGGGTTACAGCTAACCCTAGCGCCGTTTCTCCCAAGCCGCGGTGGCGGAGTGGTTAGCGCGCTGGAGCCACACCCAGCGGGTCCCGGGTTCGCTTCCCCGAAAAAAAAATTTTTTTTTCATTTTTTTTCAAAAATTCAAACACTTTCTGGATCTAATCGATCATACGATTATTTTTTCGGACCAATGGACACTTTTGCGCATATATCACCGCCGAAAATTGACTTTGAACTAATTTCAAGCCGCTCGTGACCCAAAAAAAAAGTTTGGTGGCCCCCCTAGGCTTCCTATGTTATTTTTTCGCCACCATTTTGTGTTGAGAAGACGCGCCAGGCAATTCTGATTCGTTTCATATGCCAAAAACCCATTTTTGATCAAGTTGTGGCAGTGTTCTGTACGAAAACATGGTTGGCTTTCGTAAAAAAATTGCGTTTACCCCCCTCCGGACCTAGGGTTACAGCTAACCCTAGCGCCGTTTCTCCCAAGCCGCGGTGGCGGAGTGGTTAGCGCGCTGGAGCCACACCCAGCGGGTCCCGGGTTCGCTTCCCCGAAAAAAAAATTTTTTTTTCATTTTTTTTCAAAAATTCAAACACTTTCTGGATCTAATCGATCATACGATTATTTTTTCGGACCAATGGACACTTTTGCGCATATATCACCGCCGAAAATTGACTTTGAACTAATTTCAAGCCGCTCGTGACCCAAAAAAAAAGTTTGGTGGCCCCCCTAGGCTTCCTATGTTATTTTTTCGCCACCATTTTGTGTTGAGAAGACGCGCCAGGCAATTCTGATTCGTTTCATATGCCAAAACCCCATTTTTGATCAAGTTGTGGCAGTGTTCTGTACGAAAACATGGTTGGCTTTCGTAAAAAATTGCGTTTACCCCCCTCCGGACCTAGGGTTACAGCTAACCCTAGCGCCGTTTCTCCCAAGCCGCGGTGGCGGAGTGGTTAGCGCGCTGGAGCCACACCCAGCGGGTCCCGGGTTCGCTTCCCCGAAAAAAAAATTTTTTTTTCATTTTTTTTCAAAAATTCAAACACTTTCTGGATCTAATCGATCATACGATTATTTTTTCGGACCAATGGACACTTTTGCGCATATATCACCGCCGAAAATTGACTTTGAACTAATTTCAAGCCGCTCGTGACCCAAAAAAAAAGTTTGGTGGCCCCCCTAGGCTTCCTATGTTATTTTTTCGCCACCATTTTGTGTTGAGAAGACGCGCCAGGCAATTCTGATTCGTTTCATATGCCAAAACCCCATTTTTGATCAAGTTGTGGCAGTGTTCTGTACGAAAACATGGTTGGCTTTCGTAAAAAATTGCGTTTACCCCCCCTCCGGACCTAGGGTTACAGCTAACCCTAGCGCCGTTTCTCCCAAGCCGCGGTGGCGGAGTGGCTAGCGCGCTGGAGCCACACCCAGCGGGTCCCGGGTTCGCTTCCCCGAAAAAAAATTTTTTTTTTCATTTTTTTTCAAAAATTCAAACACTTTCTGGATCTAATCGATCATACGATTATTTTTTCGGACCAATGGACACTTTTGCGCATATATCACCGCCGAAAATTGACTTTGAACTAATTTCAAGCCGCTCGTGACCCAAAAAAAAAGTTTGGTGGCCCCCCTAGGCTTCCTATGTTATTTTTTCGCCACCATTTTGTGTTGAGAAGACGCGCCAGGCAATTCTGATTCGTTTCATATGCCAAAACCCCATTTTTGATCAAGTTGTGGCAGTGTTCTGTACGAAAACATGGTTGGCTTTCGTAAAAAATTGCGTTTACCCCCCTCCGGACCTAGGGTTACAGCTAACCCTAGCGCCGTTTCTCCCAAGCCGCGGTGGCGGAGTGGTTAGCGCGCTGGAGCCACACCCAGCGGGTCCCGGGTTCGCTTCCCCGAAAAAAAAATTTTTTTTTCATTTTTTTTCAAAAATTCAAACACTTTCTGGATCTAATCGATCATACGATTATTTTTTCGGACCAATGGACACTTTTGCGCATATATCACCGCCGAAAATTGACTTTGAACTAATTTCAAGCCGCTCGTGACCCAAAAAAAAAGTTTGGTGGCCCCCCTAGGCTTCCTATGTTATTTTTTCGCCACCATTTTGTGTTGAGAAGACGCGCCAGGCAATTCTGATTCGTTTCATATGCCAAAACCCCATTTTTGATCAAGTTGTGGCAGTGTTCTGTACGAAAACATGGTTGGCTTTCGTAAAAAATTGCGTTTACCCCCCTCCGGACCTAGGGTTACAGCTAACCCTAGCGCCGTTTCTCCCAAGCCGCGGTGGCGGAGTGGTTAGCGCGCTGGAGCCACACCCAGCGGGTCCCGGGTTCGCTTCCCCGAAAAAAAAATTTTTTTTTCATTTTTTTTCAAAAATTCAAACACTTTCTGGATCTAATCGATCATACGATTATTTTTTCGGACCAATGGACACTTTTGCGCATATATCACCGCCGAAAATTGACTTTGAACTAATTTCAAGCCGCTCGTGACCCAAAAAAAAAGTTTGGTGGCCCCCCTAGGCTTCCTATGTTATTTTTTCGCCACCATTTTGTGTTGAGAAGACGCGCCAGGCAATTCTGATTCGTTTCATATGCCAAAACCCCATTTTTGATCAAGTTGTGGCAGTGTTCTGTACGAAAACATGGTTGGCTTTCGTAAAAAATTGCGTTTACCCCCCTCCGGACCTAGGGTTACAGCTAACCCTAGCGCCGTTTCTCCCAAGCCGCGGTGGCGGAGTGGCTAGCGCGCTGGAGCCACACCCAGCGGGTCCCGGGTTCGCTTCCCCGAAAAAAAAATTTTTTTTTCATTTTTTTTCAAAAATTCAAACACTTTCTGGATCTAATCGATCATACGATTATTTTTTCGGACCAATGGACACTTTTGCGCATATATCACCGCCGAAAATTGACTTTGAACTAATTTCAAGCCGCTCGTGACCCAAAAAAAAAGTTTGGTGGCCCCCCTAGGCTTCCTATGTTATTTTTTCGCCACCATTTTGTGTTGAGAAGACGCGCCAGGCAATTCTGATTCGTTTCATATGCCAAAACCCCATTTTTGATCAAGTTGTGGCAGTGTTCTGTACGAAAACATGGTTGGCTTT
The DNA here is from genome assembly GCA_029955415.1 of Lottia scabra. Lineage (NCBI taxonomy): Eukaryota > Metazoa > Mollusca > Gastropoda > Lottiidae > Lottia > Lottia scabra. The sequence goes on along the minus strand of JARJEI010000045.1, from coordinate 976,196 downwards.
CGTAAAAAATTGCGTTTACCCCCCTCCGGACCTAGGGTTACAGCTAACCCTAGCGCCGTTTCTCCCAAGCCGCGGTGGCGGAGTGGTTAGCGCGCTGGAGCCACACCCAGCGGGTCCCGGGTTCGCTTCCCCGAAAAAAAAATTTTTTTTTCATTTTTTTTCAAAAATTCAAACACTTTCTGGATCTAATCGATCATACGATTATTTTTTCGGACCAATGGACACTTTTGCGCATATATCACCGCCGAAAATTGACTTTGAACTAATTTCAAGCCGCTCGTGACCCAAAAAAAAAGTTTGGTGGCCCCCCTAGGCTTCCTATGTTATTTTTTCGCCACCATTTTGTGTTGAGAAGACGCGCCAGGCAATTCTGATTCGTTTCATATGCCAAAACCCCATTTTTGATCAAGTTGTGGCAGTGTTCTGTACGAAAACATGGTTGGCTTTCGTAAAAAATTGCGTTTACCCCCCTCCGGACCTAGGGTTACAGCTAACCCTAGCGCCGTTTCTCCCAAGCCGCGGTGGCGGAGTGGTTAGCGCGCTGGAGCCACACCCAGCGGGTCCCGGGTTCGCTTCCCCGAAAAAAAAATTTTTTTTTCATTTTTTTTCAAAAATTCAAACACTTTCTGGATCTAATCGATCATACGATTATTTTTTCGGACCAATGGACACTTTTGCGCATATATCACCGCCGAAAATTGACTTTGAACTAATTTCAAGCCGCTCGTGACCCAAAAAAAAAGTTTGGTGGCCCCCCTAGGCTTCCTATGTTATTTTTTCGCCACCATTTTGTGTTGAGAAGACGCGCCAGGCAATTCTGATTCGTTTCATATGCCAAAACCCCATTTTTGATCAAGTTGTGGCAGTGTTCTGTACGAAAACATGGTTGGCTTTCGTAAAAAATTGCGTTTACCCCCCTCCGGACCTAGGGTTACAGCTAACCCTAGCGCCGTTTCTCCCAAGCCGCGGTGGCGGAGTGGTTAGCGCGCTGGAGCCACACCCAGCGGGTCCCGGGTTCGCTTCCCCGAAAAAAAAATTTTTTTTTCATTTTTTTTCAAAAATTCAAACACTTTCTGGATCTAATCGATCATACGATTATTTTTTCGGACCAATGGACACTTTTGCGCATATATCACCGCCGAAAATTGACTTTGAACTAATTTCAAGCCGCTCGTGACCCAAAAAAAAAGTTTGGTGGCCCCCCTAGGCTTCCTATGTTATTTTTTCGCCACCATTTTGTGTTGAGAAGACGCGCCAGGCAATTCTGATTCGTTTCATATGCCAAAACCCCATTTTTGATCAAGTTGTGGCAGTGTTCTGTACGAAAACATGGTTGGCTTTCGTAAAAAATTGCGTTTACCCCCCTCCGGACCTAGGGTTACAGCTAACCCTAGCGCCGTTTCTCCCAAGCCGCGGTGGCGGAGTGGTTAGCGCGCTGGAGCCACACCCAGCGGGTCCCGGGTTCGCTTCCCCGAAAAAAAAATTTTTTTTTCATTTTTTTTCAAAAATTCAAACACTTTCTGGATCTAATCGATCATACGATTATTTTTTCGGACCAATGGACACTTTTGCGCATATATCACCGCCGAAAATTGACTTTGAACTAATTTCAAGCCGCTCGTGACCCAAAAAAAAAGTTTGGTGGCCCCCCTAGGCTTCCTATGTTATTTTTTCGCCACCATTTTGTGTTGAGAAGACGCGCCAGGCAATTCTGATTCGTTTCATATGCCAAAACCCCATTTTTGATCAAGTTGTGGCAGTGTTCTGTACGAAAACATGGTTGGCTTTCGTAAAAAATTGCGTTTACCCCCCTCCGGACCTAGGGTTACAGCTAACCCTAGCGCCGTTTCTCCCAAGCCGCGGTGGCGGAGTGGTTAGCGCGCTGGAGCCACACCCAGCGGGTCCCGGGTTCGCTTCCCCGAAAAAAAAATTTTTTTTTCATTTTTTTTCAAAAATTCAAACACTTTCTGGATCTAATCGATCATACGATTATTTTTTCGGACCAATGGACACTTTTGCGCATATATCACCGCCGAAAATTGACTTTGAACTAATTTCAAGCCGCTCGTGACCCAAAAAAAAAGTTTGGTGGCCCCCCTAGGCTTCCTATGTTATTTTTTCGCCACCATTTTGTGTTGAGAAGACGCGCCAGGCAATTCTGATTCGTTTCATATGCCAAAACCCCATTTTTGATCAAGTTGTGGCAGTGTTCTGTACGAAAACATGGTTGGCTTTCGTAAAAAATTGCGTTTACCCCCCTCCGGACCTAGGGTTACAGCTAACCCTAGCGCCGTTTCTCCCAAGCCGCGGTGGCGGAGTGGTTAGCGCGCTGGAGCCACACCCAGCGGGTCCCGGGTTCGCTTCCCCGAAAAAAAAATTTTTTTTTCATTTTTTTTCAAAAATTCAAACACTTTCTGGATCTAATCGATCATACGATTATTTTTTCGGACCAATGGACACTTTTGCGCATATATCACCGCCGAAAATTGACTTTGAACTAATTTCAAGCCGCTCGTGACCCAAAAAAAAAGTTTGGTGGCCCCCCTAGGCTTCCTATGTTATTTTTTCGCCACCATTTTGTGTTGAGAAGACGCGCCAGGCAATTCTGATTCGTTTCATATGCCAAAACCCCATTTTTGATCAAGTTGTGGCAGTGTTCTGTACGAAAACATGGTTGGCTTTCGTAAAAAATTGCGTTTACCCCCCTCCGGACCTAGGGTTACAGCTAACCCTAGCGCCGTTTCTCCCAAGCCGCGGTGGCGGAGTGGTTAGCGCGCTGGAGCCACACCCAGCGGGTCCCGGGTTCGCTTCCCCAAAAAAAAAATTTTTTTTTCATTTTTTTTCAAAAATTCAAACACTTTCTGGATCTAATCGATCATACGATTATTTTTTCGGACCAATGGACACTTTTGCGCATATATCACCGCCGAAAATTGACTTTGAACTAATTTCAAGCCGCTCGTGACCCAAAAAAAAAGTTTGGTGGCCCCCCTAGGCTTCCTATGTTATTTTTTTGCCACCATTTTGTGTTGAGAAGACGCGCCAGGCAATTCTGATTCGTTTCATATGCCAAAACCCCATTTTTGATCAAGTTGTGGCAGTGTTCTGTACGAAAACATGGTTGGCTTTCGTAAAAAATTGCGTTTACCCCCCTCCGGACCTAGGGTTACAGCTAACCCTAGCGCCGTTTCTCCCAAGCCGCGGTGGCGGAGTGGTTAGCGCGCTGGAGCCACACCCAGCGGGTCCCGGGTTCGCTTCCCCGAAAAAAAAATTTTTTTTTCATTTTTTTTCAAAAATTCAAACACTTTCTGGATCTAATCGATCATACGATTATTTTTTCGGACCAATGGACACTTTTGCGCATATATCACCGCCGAAAATTGACTTTGAACTAATTTCAAGCCGCTCGTGACCCAAAAAAAAAGTTTGGTGGCCCCCCTAGGCTTCCTATGTTATTTTTTCGCCACCATTTTGTGTTGAGAAGACGCGCCAGGCAATTCTGATTCGTTTCATATGCCAAAACCCCATTTTTGATCAAGTTGTGGCAGTGTTCTGTACGAAAACATGGTTGGCTTTCGTAAAAAATTGCGTTTACCCCCCTCCGGACCTAGGGTTACAGCTAACCCTAGCGCCGTTTCTCCCAAGCCGCGGTGGCGGAGTGGTTAGCGCGCTGGAGCCACACCCAGCGGGTCCCGGGTTCGCTTCCCCGAAAAAAAAATTTTTTTTTCATTTTTTTTCAAAAATTCAAACACTTTCTGGATCTAATCGATCATACGATTATTTTTTCGGACCAATGGACACTTTTGCGCATATATCACCGCCGAAAATTGACTTTGAACTAATTTCAAGCCGCTCGTGACCCAAAAAAAAAGTTTGGTGGCCCCCCTAGGCTTCCTATGTTATTTTTTCGCCACCATTTTGTGTTGAGAAGACGCGCCAGGCAATTCTGATTCGTTTCATATGCCAAAACCCCATTTTTGATCAAGTTGTGGCAGTGTTCTGTACGAAAACATGGTTGGCTTTCGTAAAAAATTGCGTTTACCCCCCTCCGGACCTAGGGTTACAGCTAACCCTAGCGCCGTTTCTCCCAAGCCGCGGTGGCGGAGTGGTTAGCGCGCTGGAGCCACACCCAGCGGGTCCCGGGTTCGCTTCCCCGAAAAAAAAAATTTTTTTTCATTTTTTTTCAAAAATTCAAACACTTTCTGGATCTAATCGATCATACGATTATTTTTTCGGACCAATGGACACTTTTGCGCATATATCACCGCCGAAAATTGACTTTGAACTAATTTCAAGCCGCTCGTGACCCAAAAAAAAAGTTTGGTGGCCCCCCTAGGCTTCCTATGTTATTTTTTCGCCACCATTTTGTGTTGAGAAGACGCGCCAGGCAATTCTGATTCGTTTCATATGCCAAAACCCCATTTTTGATCAAGTTGTGGCAGTGTTCTGTACGAAAACATGGTTGGCTTTCGTAAAAAATTGCGTTTACCCCCCTCCGGACCTAGGGTTACAGCTAACCCTAGCGCCGTTTCTCCCAAGCCGCGGTGGCGGAGTGGTTAGCGCGCTGGAGCCACACCCAGCGGGTCCCGGGTTCGCTTCCCCGAAAAAAAATTTTTTTTTTCATTTTTTTTCAAAAATTCAAACACTTTCTGGATCTAATCGATCATACGATTATTTTTTCGGACCAATGGACACTTTTGCGCATATATCACCGCCGAAAATTGACTTTGAACTAATTTCAAGCCGCTCGTGACCCAAAAAAAAAGTTTGGTGGCCCCCCTAGGCTTCCTATGTTATTTTTTCGCCACCATTTTGTGTTGAGAAGACGCGCCAGGCAATTCTGATTCGTTTCATATGCCAAAACCCCATTTTTGATCAAGTTGTGGCAGTGTTCTGTACGAAAACATGGTTGGCTTTCGTAAAAAATTGCGTTTACCCCCCTCCGGACCTAGGGTTACAGCTAACCCTAGCGCCGTTTCTCCCAAGCCGCGGTGGCGGAGTGGTTAGCGCGCTGGAGCCACACCCAGCGGGTCCCGGGTTCGCTTCCCCGAAAAAAAAATTTTTTTTTCATTTTTTTTCAAAAATTCAAACACTTTCTGGATCTAATCGATCATACGATTATTTTTTCGGACCAATGGACACTTTTGCGCATATATCACCGCCGAAAATTGACTTTGAACTAATTTCAAGCCGCTCGTGACCCAAAAAAAAAGTTTGGTGGCCCCCCTAGGCTTCCTATGTTATTTTTTCGCCACCATTTTGTGTTGAGAAGACGCGCCAGGCAATTCTGATTCGTTTCATATGCCAAAACCCCATTTTTGATCAAGTTGTGGCAGTGTTCTGTACGAAAACATGGTTGGCTTTCGTAAAAAATTGCGTTTACCCCCCTCCGGACCTAGGGTTACAGCTAACCCTAGCGCCGTTTCTCCCAAGCCGCGGTGGCGGAGTGGTTAGCGCGCTGGAGCCACACCCAGCGGGTCCCGGGTTCGCTTCCCCGAAAAAAAAATTTTTTTTTCATTTTTTTTCAAAAATTCAAACACTTTCTGGATCTAATCGATCATACGATTATTTTTTCGGACCAATGGACACTTTTGCGCATATATCACCGCCGAAAATTGACTTTGAACTAATTTCAAGCCGCTCGTGACCCAAAAAAAAAGTTTGGTGGCCCCCCTAGGCTTCCTATGTTATTTTTTCGCCACCATTTTGTGTTGAGAAGACGCGCCAGGCAATTCTGATTCGTTTCATATGCCAAAACCCCATTTTTGATCAAGTTGTGGCAGTGTTCTGTACGAAAACATGGTTGGCTTTCGTAAAAAAATTGCGTTTACCCCCCTCCGGACCTAGGGTTACAGCTAACCCTAGCGCCGTTTCTCCCAAGCCGCGGTGGCGGAGTGGTTAGCGCGCTGGAGCCACACCCAGCGGGTCCCGGGTTCGCTTCCCCGAAAAAAAAATTTTTTTTTCATTTTTTTTCAAAAATTCAAACACTTTCTGGATCTAATCGATCATACGATTATTTTTTCGGACCAATGGACACTTTTGCGCATATATCACCGCCGAAAATTGACTTTGAACTAATTTCAAGCCGCTCGTGACCCAAAAAAAAAGTTTGGTGGCCCCCCTAGGCTTCCTATGTTATTTTTTCGCCACCATTTTGTGTTGAGAAGACGCGCCAGGCAATTCTGATTCGTTTCATATGCCAAAACCCCATTTTTGATCAAGTTGTGGCAGTGTTCTGTACGAAAACATGGTTGGCTTTCGTAAAAAATTGCGTTTACCCCCCTCCGGACCTAGGGTTACAGCTAACCCTAGCGCCGTTTCTCCCAAGCCGCGGTGGCGGAGTGGTTAGCGCGCTGGAGCCACACCCAGCGGGTCCCGGGTTCGCTTCCCCGAAAAAAAAATTTTTTTTTCATTTTTTTTCAAAAATTCAAACACTTTCTGGATCTAATCGATCATACGATTATTTTTTCGGACCAATGGACACTTTTGCGCATATATCACCGCCGAAAATTGACTTTGAACTAATTTCAAGCCGCTCGTGACCCAAAAAAAAAGTTTGGTGGCCCCCCTAGGCTTCCTATGTTATTTTTTCGCCACCATTTTGTGTTGAGAAGACGCGCCAGGCAATTCTGATTCGTTTCATATGCCAAAACCCCATTTTTGATCAAGTTGTGGCAGTGTTCTGTACGAAAACATGGTTGGCTTTCGTAAAAAATTGCGTTTACCCCCCTCCGGACCTAGGGTTACAGCTAACCCTAGCGCCGTTTCTCCCAAGCCGCGGTGGCGGAGTGGTTAGCGCGCTGGAGCCACACCCAGCGGGTCCCGGGTTCGCTTCCCCGAAAAAAAAAATTTTTTTTCATTTTTTTTCAAAAATTCAAACACTTTCTGGATCTAATCGATCATACGATTATTTTTTCGGACCAATGGACACTTTTGCGCATATATCACCGCCGAAAATTGACTTTGAACTAATTTCAAGCCGCTCGTGACCCAAAAAAAAAGTTTGGTGGCCCCCCTAGGCTTCCTATGTTATTTTTTCGCCACCATTTTGTGTTGAGAAGACGCGCCAGGCAATTCTGATTCGTTTCATATGCCAAAACCCCATTTTTGATCAAGTTGTGGCAGTGTTCTGTACGAAAACATGGTTGGCTTTCGTAAAAAATTGCGTTTACCCCCCTCCGGACCTAGGGTTACAGCTAACCCTAGCGCCGTTTCTCCCAAGCCGCGGTGGCGGAGTGGTTAGCGCGCTGGAGCCACACCCAGCGGGTCCCGGGTTCGCTTCCCCGAAAAAAAAATTTTTTTTTCATTTTTTTTCAAAAATTCAAACACTTTCTGGATCTAATCGATCATACGATTATTTTTTCGGACCAATGGACACTTTTGCGCATATATCACCGCCGAAAATTGACTTTGAACTAATTTCAAGCCGCTCGTGACCCAAAAAAAAAGTTTGGTGGCCCCCCTAGGCTTCCTATGTTATTTTTTCGCCACCATTTTGTGTTGAGAAGACGCGCCAGGCAATTCTGATTCGTTTCATATGCCAAAACCCCATTTTTGATCAAGTTGTGGCAGTGTTCTGTACGAAAACATGGTTGGCTTTCGTAAAAAATTGCGTTTACCCCCCTCCGGACCTAGGGTTACAGCTAACCCTAGCGCCGTTTCTCCCAAGCCGCGGTGGCGGAGTGGTTAGCGCGCTGGAGCCACACCCAGCGGGTCCCGGGTTCGCTTCCCCGAAAAAAAATTTTTTTTTTCATTTTTTTTCAAAAATTCAAACACTTTCTGGATCTAATCGATCATACGATTATTTTTTCGGACCAATGGACACTTTTGCGCATATATCACCGCCGAAAATTGACTTTGAACTAATTTCAAGCCGCTCGTGACCCAAAAAAAAAGTTTGGTGGCCCCCCTAGGCTTCCTATGTTATTTTTTCGCCACCATTTTGTGTTGAGAAGACGCGCCAGGCAATTCTGATTCGTTTCATATGCCAAAACCCCATTTTTGATCAAGTTGTGGCAGTGTTCTGTACGAAAACATGGTTGGCTTTCGTAAAAAATTGCGTTTACCCCCCTCCGGACCTAGGGTTACAGCTAACCCTAGCGCCGTTTCTCCCAAGCCGCGGTGGCGGAGTGGTTAGCGCGCTGGAGCCACACCCAGCGGGTCCCGGGTTCGCTTCCCCGAAAAAAAAATTTTTTTTTCATTTTTTTTCAAAAATTCAAACACTTTCTGGATCTAATCGATCATACGATTATTTTTTCGGACCAATGGACACTTTTGCGCATATATCACCGCCGAAAATTGACTTTGAACTAATTTCAAGCCGCTCGTGACCCAAAAAAAAAGTTTGGTGGCCCCCCTAGGCTTCCTATGTTATTTTTTCGCCACCATTTTGTGTTGAGAAGACGCGCCAGGCAATTCTGATTCGTTTCATATGCCAAAACCCCATTTTTGATCAAGTTGTGGCAGTGTTCTGTACGAAAACATGGTTGGCTTTCGTAAAAAATTGCGTTTACCCCCCTCCGGACCTAGGGTTACTGCTAACCCTAGCGCCGTTTCTCCCAAGCCGCGGTGGCGGAGTGGTTAGCGCGCTGGAGCCACACCCAGCGGGTCCCGGGTTCGCTTCCCCGAAAAAAAAATTTTTTTTTCATTTTTTTTCAAAAATTCAAACACTTTCTGGATCTAATCGATCATACGATTATTTTTTCGGACCAATGGACACTTTTGCGCATATATCACCGCCGAAAATTGACTTTGAACTAATTTCAAGCCGCTCGTGACCCAAAAAAAAAGTTTGGTGGCCCCCCTAGGCTTCCTATGTTATTTTTTCGCCACCATTTTGTGTTGAGAAGACGCGCCAGGCAATTCTGATTCGTTTCATATGCCAAAACCCCATTTTTGATCAAGTTGTGGCAGTGTTCTGTACGAAAACATGGTTGGCTTTCGTAAAAAATTGCGTTTACCCCCCTCCGGACCTAGGGTTACAGCTAACCCTAGCGCCGTTTCTCCCAAGCCGCGGTGGCGGAGTGGTTAGCGCGCTGGAGCCACACCCAGCGGGTCCCGGGTTCGCTTCCCCGAAAAAAAAATTTTTTTTTCATTTTTTTTCAAAAATTCAAACACTTTCTGGATCTAATCGATCATACGATTATTTTTTCGGACCAATGGACACTTTTGCGCATATATCACCGCCGAAAATTGACTTTGAACTAATTTCAAGCCGCTCGTGACCCAAAAAAAAAGTTTGGTGGCCCCCCTAGGCTTCCTATGTTATTTTTTCGCCACCATTTTGTGTTGAGAAGACGCGCCAGGCAATTCTGATTCGTTTCATATGCCAAAACCCCATTTTTGATCAAGTTGTGGCAGTGTTCTGTACGAAAACATGGTTGGCTTTCGTAAAAAATTGCGTTTACCCCCCTCCGGACCTAGGGTTACAGCTAACCCTAGCGCCGTTTCTCCCAAGCCGCGGTGGCGGAGTGGTTAGCGCGCTGGAGCCACACCCAGCGGGTCCCGGGTTCGCTTCCCCGAAAAAAAAATTTTTTTTTCATTTTTTTTCAAAAATTCAAACACTTTCTGGATCTAATCGATCATACGATTATTTTTTCGGACCAATGGACACTTTTGCGCATATATCACCGCCGAAAATTGACTTTGAACTAATTTCAAGCCGCTCGTGACCCAAAAAAAAAGTTTGGTGGCCCCCCTAGGCTTCCTATGTTATTTTTTCGCCACCATTTTGTGTTGAGAAGACGCGCCAGGCAATTCTGATTCGTTTCATATGCCAAAACCCCATTTTTGATCAAGTTGTGGCAGTGTTCTGTACGAAAACATGGTTGGCTTTCGTAAAAAAATTGCGTTTACCCCCCTCCGGACCTAGGGTTACAGCTAACCCTAGCGCCGTTTCTCCCAAGCCGCGGTGGCGGAGTGGTTAGCGCGCTGGAGCCACACCCAGCGGGTCCCGGGTTCGCTTCCCCGAAAAAAAAATTTTTTTTTCATTTTTTTTCAAAAATTCAAACACTTTCTGGATCTAATCGATCATACGATTATTTTTTCGGACCAATGGACACTTTTGCGCATATATCACCGCCGAAAATTGACTTTGAACTAATTTCAAGCCGCTCGTGACCCAAAAAAAAAGTTTGGTGGCCCCCCTAGGCTTCCTATGTTATTTTTTCGCCACCATTTTGTGTTGAGAAGACGCGCCAGGCAATTCTGATTCGTTTCATATGCCAAAACCCCATTTTTGATCAAGTTGTGGCAGTGTTCTGTACGAAAACATGGTTGGCTTTCGTAAAAAATTGCGTTTACCCCCCTCCGGACCTAGGGTTACAGCTAACCCTAGCGCCGTTTCTCCCAAGCCGCGGTGGCGGAGTGGTTAGCGCGCTGGAGCCACACCCAGCGGGTCCCGGGTTCGCTTCCCCGAAAAAAAAATTTTTTTTTCATTTTTTTTCAAAAATTCAAACACTTTCTGGATCTAATCGATCATACGATTATTTTTTCGGACCAATGGACACTTTTGCGCATATATCACCGCCGAAAATTGACTTTGAACTAATTTCAAGCCGCTCGTGACCCAAAAAAAAAGTTTGGTGGCCCCCCTAGGCTTCCTATGTTATTTTTTCGCCACCATTTTGTGTTGAGAAGACGCGCCAGGCAATTCTGATTCGTTTCATATGCCAAAACCCCATTTTTGATCAAGTTGTGGCAGTGTTCTGTACGAAAACATGGTTGGCTTTCGTAAAAAATTGCGTTTACCCCCCTCCGGACCTAGGGTTACAGCTAACCCTAGCGCCGTTTCTCCCAAGCCGCGGTGGCGGAGTGGTTAGCGCGCTGGAGCCACACCCAGCGGGTCCCGGGTTCGCTTCCCCGAAAAAAAATTTTTTTTTCATTTTTTTTCAAAAATTCAAACACTTTCTGGATCTAATCGATCATACGATTATTTTTTCGGACCAATGGACACTTTTGCGCATATATCACCGCCGAAAATTGACTTTGAACTAATTTCAAGCCGCTCGTGACCCAAAAAAAAAGTTTGGTGGCCCCCCTAGGCTTCCTATGTTATTTTTTCGCCACCATTTTGTGTTGAGAAGACGCGCCAGGCAATTCTGATTCGTTTCATATGCCAAAACCCCATTTTTGATCAAGTTGTGGCAGTGTTCTGTACGAAAACATGGTTGGCTTTCGTAAAAAATTGCGTTTACCCCCCTCCGGACCTAGGGTTACAGCTAACCCTAGCGCCGTTTCTCCCAAGCCGCGGTGGCGGAGTGGTTAGCGCGCTGGAGCCACACCCAGCGGGTCCCGGGTTCGCTTCCCCGAAAAAAAAATTTTTTTTTCATTTTTTTTCAAAAATTCAAACACTTTCTGGATCTAATCGATCATACGATTATTTTTTCGGACCAATGGACACTTTTGCGCATATATCACCGCCGAAAATTGACTTTGAACTAATTTCAAGCCGCTCGTGACCCAAAAAAAAAGTTTGGTGGCCCCCCTAGGCTTCCTATGTTATTTTTTCGCCACCATTTTGTGTTGAGAAGACGCGCCAGGCAATTCTGATTCGTTTCATATGCCAAAACCCCATTTTTGATCAAGTTGTGGCAGTGTTCTGTACGAAAACATGGTTGGCTTTCGTAAAAAATTGCGTTTACCCCCCTCAGGTTAGAGGTGTTATCACTGGACGAGTAAAGACGTGTTTACGTCTCGCTCCAGGGTTTAGTCAACCGCGACCTTACTGATTTCTTTGTTCACTGAAGAAATTATGGTTTTTCAAGTTTAATTTGGATTGTTCTTAAGGATTATAAGTGGGGGCTTCGGCCCTGGTTACTGAGGATACCCCCTGCCCGTTAAGGGTGGGTTTTTTGAACTTTCAAGATGGATATTGAAACTTATGAGACTTTGAAAACGAAGGTGAGATGTTATAACCCGGAGAATACTATTGTTTACAGAGTAGATAACTTGGAAGATTTTAATGTAGATAAACTTATCGATGCAGTTGAAGAGAGAATTGGGCTTGGAAATTGCTACGGATGTGTTCCTAGAGATGCAGAGAGCGTAGAAGTTACGGTGGATTGTGCTGAAAATGCAGCGATTATTTGCGATGGAGTTGAAGTTGATAAGACATTCTTATGTGGAGAAATTCTATACTCACAGTATGTAGTTGTTTCAATTCTTTATCTACCAACATACATAGAAGATCAGGTAATAATTGACAAGTTGGAAAATATGGTTGAAGTCTGTGGTCCTGTGAGAAGAAAATTTTATCGAAACAACAAGAGCTGCACTGACGGGACAAGGTATGTGAAATGCAGATTCCCAGCTAGTGTCAAGTCGTTACCATGGGGGTTAAATTTTGAGACAGTAGAAGGAACGCGAAATTTTAGAGTTATACACAACAACCAGAAGAGGGTTTGCTCTATTTGTCTTAAAGATAACCACAGATTTGCACAGTGCCCAGATGTGCAATGCCGAAAATGTCGTAACTATGGTCATATAGCTAAAGATTGCACAGCAGAAAAGTGTTTAGAATGCAGAAGATACGCATGCGATTGTCAAGATGTAAATGACGAACAAGAGGCTGAGAAAAAAGACACTGACGCTGATCAAACCGAATCGAAGACGAAAGATGATAATGAACAGGTAAATAACGATGAGATTGATAAAGATAGAGAGGAGAAACAGAACAGTGATAATAATTTAGCAGACGATAGACGTGAGCAGGACTCAGAAAACAACAAGCAAACAGAGATCAAATATATTTCAACAAAGAGAAAGGCTGGAGACAGAAAACAGAAAGAAAAAGATTTAATAGACTTTGTGACTGTAATGGAAACGAATGAGCAAAATAAATCCGATGATTCAATAGAAACAGATAGAGACAATAAAAAGAGTAAAGTGTGCAACACTTCAAACAGCAGTGAGCAGATCGACATACATGATTACAGCATAATTCCTGATCCAGAGGAAAATACATGCACCCCTATCCAGAATCAAGATATATTTACACCACCAGCATTACAAAGAACAACCGAACAACAACAAGAACCGACGTCAACACCAAACGAGAAAAATGAACCAGAGAAGAAGAGAGAAACAAGAACCCATCAACTACAACCACAGAAAACTCACCCACCGACAAAGAAACCAAGAAGAAGGAAGTACGAACCCAACATAGAAAACATCAAGAAGATTGTAGAAGATAGACAAAGAAGAAAGGACAACGAACAACAAAAATGATCAGATATGTATTTTTAATTTTAATTTTCACAATGATAAATATAGCATCTTGGAATGTGAACAGTTTAAGAAGTAGGGACAAAATATCAAAAATCTTTTCATATTTAATAGAGCAAAATATAGATATTGCATGCATACAAGAAACGCATTGGGGCACTGATTTTCACATAGATAATTTATATAATAATACTGATTTTTTCATTGTTTCTAATGAGTATAATAATAACAGTAGAGGAGTTTTAATTTTATTTAAAAATAAGTTCAAGTCATGTATAAATAATGTAAGTAAAGATGCCAGTGGAAGAATTTTAAAAGTTGATATTACTATTGACGGTAAAGACATTTCAATTTTATCTGTATATGCACCAAATAATGCCAATGAGAGAATTTTATTTTTTAATGAGCTCGCTCAGTATGTGAATAATGATATTCTGTATATTGTATGTGGAGACTTTAATGATGTTCTAGTCCCTCACTTAGATAGATCAAGCAATATGGCCACTAATAAGGCATCATCATTTAGTTTTAATTGTTTAGTTAATAATTATAATTTTGTTGATATTTTCAGGCACAACAGTCCTTATAAACGTGAATTTACCCGAAGAGGTGTAGTGTTAGATCAGATTAAGTTAAGTAGGTTAGACTACATATTAGTGAGTACAGCTCTAAAGGTAAATTCGGTTTATTGTTCTATTGTGCATACTAAGTTGTCAGATCACAGTCTTGTTATTTTAAACTTAAATTTGGAAGATTGTAAAAAAGGACCAGGTGTATATATTTTTAATGATGAATTACTTAAAGATAAAATTTATTGTGATCATATTACTAATTTAATTGAGCAGGAACTGAAATCAGATTTTTATGTACAAAATATTTTAGTATGGTATGATAATCTCAAGTTTGCTATTAAGTCATTTTCTAGGCAGTATTCAAAAATAGTCAATTATAAAAAGAAACAAGAATTCAGAAATATACAAAATAAATTAAGTAATGAATATTGTAAGGCTGCTGTGGACAATAACAATTATAATTTCAATAGTATATTAGATTTAGAGAGACAGTTAAGTGAGCATGAGAGTAGGATATGTGAAGGAGCTATAATTAGATCAAAGATAAAATATAATGTAGAGAGTGACAAGAATACACAATTCTTTCTTAATCTTGAAAAACAGAGGCAAAGTAAAAATAGCATATGCAGTATTTTATTAGATGATGGTACAATTTTAGATGATACTGACTCTATTGTAAATGGAGCTTCTGATTATTTTTCAACTTTATACAGTAATACAGGCCAAACAGAAGATCCAGATGCAATAGAATCAGTATGTAAACTTATTAATAATACTTTAAGTAGAGAAGAAAAAGAAATATGTGACAATAATGTATCTTTAGCAGAATTGACAAATGCACTTACCAATATGCCAAATGGTAAGAGCCCAGGGTTGGACTCTCTTTCCCCAAAGTTTTACATTAAATTTTGGAATTTATTAGGACCAATCTTGTTAAATGTGTTAAATTATAGTTATGTAAATAATTCATTGTCGCGAACGATGAGGCAGGGAATGATTACCCTTATATACAAAAACAAGGGGGATAAGAGAGTCCTAAAAAATTACCGCCCGATATCTTTGTTAAATACAGATTATAAAATTATTTCAAAAGTATTAAGTTTTAGATTAAGGAAGGTTGTAGCCTCTATAGTCTCCCCTGAGCAGAGCTGTGGTGTTCCGGGAAGAAATATCTTAGATAATATTGCCAGTATCCGGGACATCATCAGCTATGCTGAGGGGGAGAATATAGAGGCTTACATCCTGAAATTAGATGCACAACGCGCATTCGATGTTTTATCTAGAAAATATTTATATTCTATTTTAAAGTATTTTGGCTTTGGTGATTTTTTCGTAAATTTTATTAAGATTTTGTATAATGATAATATTTGTAGTACGGTAAAAATTAATGGTTTTTTATCTCCCTTTTTTAAAATGTTTACAGGTATAAGACAAGGTGACCCCTTGAGTAGTCTATTATATATTATTTGTGCAGAACCTATGAATATACTTGTGAAATTGTCTCCCCTTAAGGGTATATCTATCAATAGTTTTAAAAATGTAACCTCAATAATTTTCCAGTACGCAGATGACACTAACCTGACATTAAGTAATATTGAGTCTGTTAACAATGTTTTTAATATTTTAGAACCTTATTTAAAGGCGTCAGGTGCAAAGATTAATGTAAACAAATCAGAAATTTTACCCATAGGCAATGTTAAAAACTGTCAACTTGATATTAAAATTCCAATTAAACAGATAGAAGGTGCCATAGAGATTTTAGGGGTGTATGTAGGATATGATATTGATTTATGTAACAATCTGAATTGGAATAGTAAAGTAACAACGATTAAACGGTTACTTGGGTATTGGAGTGGACGCCAAATTACACTGCAAGGTAAAGTTTTAGTTGCAAATTCACTTATTATGTCCAAACTGTGGTACAGTTTGGCAGCCACTTCAATACCTGATTATATAGAAAGGGAAATAACCCAAGCTGTGGTTAAGTTTGTATGGAGAGGCAAGCCCCCATTAATTCAGTATAGTTCTTTTATTAATAGTAAGACTAATGGGATATTAAGCTTAAGGCCCAATCATTAACTCTTAAATGTTTGATAAAGTATTTTGATCCCAATTTTCAAGCAGTATGGAAATCAATAATGCATTATTTTCTTCTTAAGTATGGTAATCTCCAGTTAGGAAATGATATTTTTAAAGTGCATTTATACCACAAGTTCCTTATTAAGCTACCAGAATATTACCAACATTTATTAAGATCATGGGATAACTTAAATCAGAATTCTAGACCTGCTCCTGTATCAATTAATGATGTTGCCATTCAACCCATTTTTCACAATCCCCTTATCCGCCATAATGGTAAAATGCTACAAAATGACATATTTGAATCTTGTGAAATTGTTAAAATTGAAGATCTCATATATTATTTTATATCAGGATATTTAAATGTTAATTGTATTGTAGATTTAGTTCAAGAAACATTTCATGATTATGATGTAGATAAGATAATTAAGTATTTTTATGTTATTAAACAGTCTATTCCTAGAGAATGGCATAAAATTATTATGACCCAAGAATACAAAGCTCATATAAAAGATGCTTTTATAATTAATGATGTCAAAATACCCATAAATAGTTTAACCAGTAAAGTTATATATTCCATGTTTTTAAAGTTGTTTTGTATAGAACCTAAATGTATGTTTTATTTTGAAAGATTTAATATTGATGTAAACTGGGAAGTAACCTGGAGAAATGTGTCAGATAGTTTTAAATTACCTAAGATTAAGGAATTAGATTACAAGATTAGTCATAATGTTATATGGACAAAAGTTAAATTGTATAAAATAGATAAAGTAGATAATGATTTGTGCCCTGTATGCCTGGATGAACCTGAGGATATTGTACATATGTTTTATTCATGCCTTGATTCATATATTCTTCATACTTTAGTTAAAATGTTATTAAGTGATATACTTCCATGCAAAGAATTAGATTGTATTTTAAAAATATATATGTTATTTGGAATTCAAAGTCGTGTAAAATCCCAACCTTATAGATTGTGTAACGCCATATTGTCTGCAGCACGATACACATTATATAAAAGGCGAATGGTTTCCCTGGATCATCCCAATTCTAATATTGATATTGTAAAGCTATTTAAGTCAACATTTCAAGACAATTTATTCTATATTAGTAAATACTATAAGTATATTAGTAAAAATTTTGTAAAAGATTTTATTTTGCCATCTTGTTTCATTTCATTAGAGTTGGATGGAACAATTAGTTTAGATTTTTAATACATATATGTAAAAACTATACCTAGATTGATGTTTTGGTCATAATGTAAATCAAATTTGATATTGACAAAGTGTTCTTTTCATTAAGAACATCTATTTCTGAAGTTATTTCGTTATGGAAACATCTTCTCGGTTACCTTTTTAATTTTCCATCCTTTCGTTAAAAGGGACCATACAGAAGATGTTTTCAATCCTATTAGTTAATACTATTTAAGACAAATTTTTCTTTTAAATAATGATATCATGTAGCAACTGCAGTGTGAAAGGACCTTTATAAACTTTTCGTCTGCTACTGTTAATATAGGACAGTAGATTTAAGTCACGTGACCCCTATTTATATCCACACTATCATCCGTTATTGTACCGTTATGCACGCGCCTTATCAAAACAGTTTTCATAGTCAGCTACCGTTATGTTGTTATAGCAGATACAGTTATTCACATGTTATCATATTGTTTCATGTAAACAAGCTACATTATTGCTACAGGTTTTCCTTTTTGTTAATATGTAATTTTACCTTTTAATTTGTACATACAACTTACTAAAAAAAAAATATTACAAATATGATTTTAACATATCACATGTATATAGTGCCATAAACCTGATAGTGCTTGCTTTTCAATATATGTAAAAATATTTCAAGTAAGATATATATGTTAATGTATTTAGATTCATGTAAATATGTACTATGTGAATAAATATTTTTACAAGAAAAAAAAAAAAAAAAAGCGCGCTGGAGCCACACCCAGCGGGTCCCGGGTTCGCTTCCCCGAAAAAAAAATTTTTTTTTCATTTTTTTTCAAAAATTCAAACACTTTCTGGATCTAATCGATCATACGATTATTTTTTCGGACCAATGGACACTTTTGCGCATATATCACCGCCGAAAATTGACTTTGAACTAATTTCAAGCCGCTCGTGACCCAAAAAAAAAGTTTGGTGGCCCCCCTAGGCTTCCTATGTTATTTTTTCGCCACCATTTTGTGTTGAGAAGACGCGCCAGGCAATTCTGATTCGTTTCATATGCCAAAACCCCATTTTTGATCAAGTTGTGGCAGTGTTCTGTACGAAAACATGGTTGGCTTTCGTAAAAAAATTGCGTTTACCCCCCTCTGGACCTAGGGTTACAGCTAACCCTAGCGCCATTTCTCCCAAGCCGCGGTGGCGGAGTGGTTAGCGCGCTGGAGCCACACCCAGCGGGTCCCGGGTTCGCTTCCCCGAAAAAAAAATTTTTTTTTCATTTTTTTTCAAAAATTCAAACACTTTCTGGATCTAATCGATCATACGATTATTTTTTCGGACCAATGGACACTTTTGCGCATATATCACCGCCGAAAATTGACTTTGAACTAATTTCAAGCCGCTCGTGACCCAAAAAAAAAGTTTGGTGGCCCCCCTAGGCTTCCTATGTTATTTTTTCGCCACCATTTTGTGTTGAGAAGACGCGCCAGGCAATTCTGATTCGTTTCATATGCCAAAACCCCATTTTTGATCAAGTTGTGGCAGTGTTCTGTACGAAAACATGGTTGGCTTTCGTAAAAAAATTGCGTTTACCCCCCTCCGGACCTAGGGTTACAGCTAACCCTAGCGCCGTTTCTCCCAAGCCGCGGTGGCGGAGTGGTTAGCGCGCTGGAGCCACACCCAGCGGGTCCCGGGTTCGCTTCCCCGAAAAAAAAAATTTTTTTTCATTTTTTTTCAAAAATTCAAACACTTTCTGGATCTAATCGATCATACGATTATTTTTTCGGACCAATGGACACTTTTGCGCATATATCACCGCCGAAAATTGACTTTGAACTAATTTCAAGCCGCTCGTGACCCAAAAAAAAAGTTTGGTGGCCCCCCTAGGCTTCCTATGTTATTTTTTCGCCACCATTTTGTGTTGAGAAGACGCGCCAGGCAATTCTGATTCGTTTCATATGCCAAAACCCCATTTTTGATCAAGTTGTGGCAGTGTTCTGTACGAAAACATGGTTGGCTTTCGTAAAAAATTGCGTTTACCCCCCTCCGGACCTAGGGTTACAGCTAACCCTAGCGCCGTTTCTCCCAAGCCGCGGTGGCGGAGTGGTTAGCGCGCTGGAGCCACACCCAGCGGGTCCCGGGTTCGCTTCCCCGAAAAAAAAATTTTTTTTTCATTTTTTTTCAAAAATTCAAACACTTTCTGGATCTAATCGATCATACGATTATTTTTTCGGACCAATGGACACTTTTGCGCATATATCACCGCCGAAAATTGACTTTGAACTAATTTCAAGCCGCTCGTGACCCAAAAAAAAAGTTTGGTGGCCCCCCTAGGGTTCCTATGTTATTTTTTCGCCACCATTTTGTGTTGAGAAGACGCGCCAGGCAATTCTGATTCGTTTCATATGCCAAAACCCCATTTTTGATCAAGTTGTGGCAGTGTTCTGTACGAAAACATGGTTGGCTTTCGTAAAAAATTGCGTTTACCCCCCTCCGGACCTAGGGTTACAGCTAACCCTAGCGCCGTTTCTCCCAAGCCGCGGTGGCGGAGTGGTTAGCGCGCTGGAGCCACACCCAGCGGGTCCCGGGTTCGCTTCCCCGAAAAAAAAATTTTTTTTTCATTTTTTTTCAAAAATTCAAACACTTTCTGGATCTAATCGATCATACGATTATTTTTTCGGACCAATGGACACTTTTGCGCATATATCACCGCCGAAAATTGACTTTGAACTAATTTCAAGCCGCTCGTGACCCAAAAAAAAAGTTTGGTGGCCCCCCTAGGCTTCCTATGTTATTTTTTCGCCACCATTTTGTGTTGAGAAGACGCGCCAGGCAATTCTGATTCGTTT
The DNA here is from genome assembly GCA_029955415.1 of Lottia scabra. Classification (NCBI taxonomy): domain Eukaryota; kingdom Metazoa; phylum Mollusca; class Gastropoda; family Lottiidae; genus Lottia; species Lottia scabra. Next base: position 956,297 of record JARJEI010000045.1, on the reverse strand, counting down.
CATATGCCAAAACCCCATTTTTGATCAAGTTGTGGCAGTGTTCTGTACGAAAACATGGTTGGCTTTCGTAAAAAATTGCGTTTACCCCCCTCCGGACCTAGGGTTACAGCTAACCCTAGCGCCGTTTCTCCCAAGCCGCGGTGGCGGAGTGGTTAGCGCGCTGGAGCCACACCCAGCGGGTCCCGGGTTCGCTTCCCCGAAAAAAAAATTTTTTTTTCATTTTTTTTGAAAAATTCAAACACTTTCTGGATCTAATCGATCATACGATTATTTTTTCGGACCAATGGACACTTTTGCGCATATATCACCGCCGAAAATTGACTTTGAACTAATTTCAAGCCGCTCGTGACCCAAAAAAAAAGTTTGGTGGCCCCCCTAGGCTTCCTATGTTATTTTTTCGCCACCATTTTGTGTTGAGAAGACGCGCCAGGCAATTCTGATTCGTTTCATATGCCAAAACCCCATTTTTGATCAAGTTGTGGCAGTGTTCTGTACGAAAACATGGTTGGCTTTCGTAAAAAATTGCGTTTACCCCCCTCCGGACCTAGGGTTACAGCTAACCCTAGCGCCGTTTCTCCCAAGCCGCGGTGGCGGAGTGGTTAGCGCGCTGGAGCCACACCCAGCGGGTCCCGGGTTCGCTTCCCCGAAAAAAAAAAATTTTTTTCATTTTTTTTCAAAAATTCAAACACTTTCTGGATCTAATCGATCATACGATTATTTTTTCGGACCAATGGACACTTTTGCGCATATATCACCGCCGAAAATTGACTTTGAACTAATTTCAAGCCGCTCGTGACCCAAAAAAAAAGTTTGGTGGCCCCCCTAGGCTTCCTATGTTATTTTTTCGCCACCATTTTGTGTTGAGAAGACGCGCCAGGCAATTCTGATTCGTTTCATATGCCAAAACCCCATTTTTGATCAAGTTGTGGCAGTGTTCTGTACGAAAACATGGTTGGCTTTCGTAAAAAATTGCGTTTACCCCCCTCCGGACCTAGGGTTACAGCTAACCCTAGCGCCGTTTCTCCCAAGCCGCGGTGGCGGAGTGGTTAGCGCGCTGGAGCCACACCCAGCGGGTCCCGGGTTCGCTTCCCCGAAAAAAAATTTTTTTTTTCATTTTTTTTCAAAAATTCAAACACTTTCTGGATCTAATCGATCATACGATTATTTTTTCGGACCAATGGACACTTTTGCGCATATATCACCGCCGAAAATTGACTTTGAACTAATTTCAAGCCGCTCGTGACCCCAAAAAAAAGTTTGGTGGCCCCCCTAGGCTTCCTATGTTATTTTTTCGCCACCATTTTGTGTTGAGAAGACGCGCCAGGCAATTCTGATTCGTTTCATATGCCAAAACCCCATTTTTGATCAAGTTGTGGCAGTGTTCTGTACGAAAACATGGTTGGCTTTCGTAAAAAATTGCGTTTACCCCCCTCCGGACCTAGGGTTACAGCTAACCCTAGCGCCGTTTCTCCCAAGCCGCGGTGGCGGAGTGGTTAGCGCGCTGGAGCCACACCCAGCGGGTCCCGGGTTCGCTTCCCCGAAAAAAAAATTTTTTTTTCATTTTTTTTCAAAAATTCAAACACTTTCTGGATCTAATCGATCATACGATTATTTTTTCGGACCAATGGACACTTTTGCGCATATATCACCGCCGAAAATTGACTTTGAACTAATTTCAAGCCGCTCGTGACCCAAAAAAAAAGTTTGGTGGCCCCCCTAGGCTTCCTATGTTATTTTTTCGCCACCATTTTGTGTTGAGAAGACGCGCCAGGCAATTCTGATTCGTTTCATATGCCAAAACCCCATTTTTGATCAAGTTGTGGCAGTGTTCTGTACGAAAACATGGTTGGCTTTCGTAAAAAATTGCGTTTACCCCCCTCCGGACCTAGGGTTACAGCTAACCCTAGCGCCGTTTCTCCCAAGCCGCGGTGGCGGAGTGGTTAGCGCGCTGGAGCCACACCCAGCGGGTCCCGGGTTCGCTTCCCCGAAAAAAAAATTTTTTTTTCATTTTTTTTCAAAAATTCAAACACTTTCTGGATCTAATCGATCATACGATTATTTTTTCGGACCAATGGACACTTTTGCGCATATATCACCGCCGAAAATTGACTTTGAACTAATTTCAAGCCGCTCGTGACCCAAAAAAAAAGTTTGGTGGCCCCCCTAGGCTTCCTATGTTATTTTTTCGCCACCATTTTGTGTTGAGAAGACGCGCCAGGCAATTCTGATTCGTTTCATATGCCAAAACCCCATTTTTGATCAAGTTGTGGCAGTGTTCTGTACGAAAACATGGTTGGCTTTCGTAAAAAATTGCGTTTACCCCCCTCCGGACCTAGGGTTACAGCTAACCCTAGCGCCGTTTCTCCCAAGCCGCGGTGGCGGAGTGGTTAGCGCGCTGGAGCCACACCCAGCGGGTCCCGGGTTCGCTTCCCCGAAAAAAAAATTTTTTTTTCATTTTTTTTCAAAAATTCAAACACTTTCTGGATCTAATCGATCATACGATTATTTTTTCGGACCAATGGACACTTTTGCGCATATATCACCGCCGAAAATTGACTTTGAACTAATTTCAAGCCGCTCGTGACCCAAAAAAAAAGTTTGGTGGCCCCCCTAGGCTTCCTATGTTATTTTTTCGCCACCATTTTGTGTTGAGAAGACGCGCCAGGCAATTCTGATTCGTTTCATATGCCAAAACCCCATTTTTGATCAAGTTGTGGCAGTGTTCTGTACGAAAACATGGTTGGCTTTCGTAAAAAATTGCGTTTACCCCCCTCCGGACCTAGGGTTACAGCTAACCCTAGCGCCGTTTCTCCCAAGCCGCGGTGGCGGAGTGGTTAGCGCGCTGGAGCCACACCCAGCGGGTCCCGGGTTCGCTTCCCCGAAAAAAAAATTTTTTTTTCATTTTTTTTCAAAAATTCAAACACTTTCTGGATCTAATCGATCATACGATTATTTTTTCGGACCAATGGACACTTTTGCGCATATATCACCGCCGAAAATTGACTTTGAACTAATTTCAAGCCGCTCGTGACCCAAAAAAAAAGTTTGGTGGCCCCCCTAGGCTTCCTATGTTATTTTTTCGCCACCATTTTGTGTTGAGAAGACGCGCCAGGCAATTCTGATTCGTTTCATATGCCAAAACCCCATTTTTGATCAAGTTGTGGCAGTGTTCTGTACGAAAACATGGTTGGCTTTCGTAAAAAATTGCGTTTACCCCCCTCCGGACCTAGGGTTACAGCTAACCCTAGCGCCGTTTCTCCCAAGCCGCGGTGGCGGAGTGGTTAGCGCGCTGGAGCCACACCCAGCGGGTCCCGGGTTCGCTTCCCCGAAAAAAAAATTTTTTTTTCATTTTTTTTCAAAAATTCAAACACTTTCTGGATCTAATCGATCATACGATTATTTTTTCGGACCAATGGACACTTTTGCGCATATATCACCGCCGAAAATTGACTTTGAACTAATTTCAAGCCGCTCGTGACCCAAAAAAAAAGTTTGGTGGCCCCCCTAGGCTTCCTATGTTATTTTTTCGCCACCATTTTGTGTTGAGAAGACGCGCCAGGCAATTCTGATTCGTTTCATATGCCAAAACCCCATTTTTGATCAAGTTGTGGCAGTGTTCTGTACGAAAACATGGTGGCTTTCGTAAAAAATTGCGTTTACCCCCCTCCGGACCTAGGGTTACAGCTAACCCTAGCGCCGTTTCTCCCAAGCCGCGGTGGCGGAGTGGTTAGCGCGCTGGAGCCACACCCAGCGGGTCCCGGGTTCGCTTCCCCGAAAAAAAAATTTTTTTTTCATTTTTTTTCAAAAATTCAAACACTTTCTGGATCTAATCGATCATACGATTATTTTTTCGGACCAATGGACACTTTTGCGCATATATCACCGCCGAAAATTGACTTTGAACTAATTTCAAGCCGCTCGTGACCCAAAAAAAAAGTTTGGTGGCCCCCCTAGGCTTCCTATGTTATTTTTTCGCCACCATTTTGTGTTGAGAAGACGCGCCAGGCAATTCTGATTCGTTTCATATGCCAAAACCCCATTTTTGATCAAGTTGTGGCAGTGTTCTGTACGAAAACATGGTTGGCTTTCGTAAAAAATTGCGTTTACCCCCCTCCGGACCTAGGGTTACAGCTAACCCTAGCGCCGTTTCTCCCAAGCCGCGGTGGCGGAGTGGTTAGCGCGCTGGAGCCACACCCAGCGGGTCCCGGGTTCGCTTCCCCGAAAAAAAAATTTTTTTTTCATTTTTTTTCAAAAATTCAAACACTTTCTGGATCTAATCGATCATACGATTATTTTTTCGGACCAATGGACACTTTTGCGCATATATCACCGCCGAAAATTGACTTTGAACTAATTTCAAGCCGCTCGTGACCCAAAAAAAAAGTTTGGTGGCCCCCCTAGGCTTCCTATGTTATTTTTTCGCCACCATTTTGTGTTGAGAAGACGCGCCAGGCAATTCTGATTCGTTTCATATGCCAAAACCCCATTTTTGATCAAGTTGTGGCAGTGTTCTGTACGAAAACATGGTTGGCTTTCGTAAAAAATTGCGTTTACCCCCCTCCGGACCTAGGGTTACAGCTAACCCTAGCGCCGTTTCTCCCAAGCCGCGGTGGCGGAGTGGTTAGCGCGCTGGAGCCACACCCAGCGGGTCCCGGGTTCGCTTCCCCGAAAAAAAAATTTTTTTTTCATTTTTTTTCAAAAATTCAAACACTTTCTGGATCTAATCGATCATACGATTATTTTTTCGGACCAATGGACACTTTTGCGCATATATCACCGCCGAAAATTGACTTTGAACTAATTTCAAGCCGCTCGTGACCCAAAAAAAAAGTTTGGTGGCCCCCCTAGGCTTCCTATGTTATTTTTTCGCCACCATTTTGTGTTGAGAAGACGCGCCAGGCAATTCTGATTCGTTTCATATGCCAAAACCCCATTTTTGATCAAGTTGTGGCAGTGTTCTGTACGAAAACATGGTTGGCTTTCGTAAAAAATTGCGTTTACCCCCCTCCGGACCTAGGGTTACAGCTAACCCTAGCGCCGTTTCTCCCAAGCCGCGGTGGCGGAGTGGTTAGCGCGCTCTGGAGCCACACCCAGCGGGTCCCGGGTTCGCTTCCCCGAAAAAAAAATTTTTTTTTCATTTTTTTTCAAAAATTCAAACACTTTCTGGATCTAATCGATCATACGATTATTTTTTCGGACCAATGGACACTTTTGCGCATATATCACCGCCGAAAATTGACTTTGAACTAATTTCAAGCCGCTCGTGACCCAAAAAAAAAGTTTGGTGGCCCCCCTAGGCTTCCTATGTTATTTTTTCGCCACCATTTTGTGTTGAGAAGACGCGCCAGGCAATTCTGATTCGTTTCATATGCCAAAACCCCATTTTTGATCAAGTTGTGGCAGTGTTCTGTACGAAAACATGGTTGGCTTTCGTAAAAAATTGCGTTTACCCCCCTCCGGACCTAGGGTTACAGCTAACCCTAGCGCCGTTTCTCCCAAGCCGCGGTGGCGGAGTGGTTAGCGCGCTGGAGCCACACCCAGCGGGTCCCGGGTTCGCTTCCCCGAAAAAAAAATTTTTTTTTCATTTTTTTTCAAAAATTCAAACACTTTCTGGATCTAATCGATCATACGATTATTTTTTCGGACCAATGGACACTTTTGCGCATATATCACCGCCGAAAATTGACTTTGAACTAATTTCAAGCCGCTCGTGACCCAAAAAAAAAGTTTGGTGGCCCCCCTAGGCTTCCTATGTTATTTTTTCGCCACCATTTTGTGTTGAGAAGACGCGCCAGGCAATTCTGATTCGTTTCATATGCCAAAACCCCATTTTTGATCAAGTTGTGGCAGTGTTCTGTACGAAAACATGGTTGGCTTTCGTAAAAAATTGCGTTTACCCCCCTCCGGACCTAGGGTTACAGCTAACCCTAGCGCCGTTTCTCCCAAGCCGCGGTGGCGGAGTGGTTAGCGCGCTGGAGCCACACCCAGCGGGTCCCGGGTTCGCTTCCCCGAAAAAAAAATTTTTTTTTCATTTTTTTTCAAAAATTCAAACACTTTCTGGATCTAATCGATCATACGATTATTTTTTCGGACCAATGGACACTTTTGCGCATATATCACCGCCGAAAATTGACTTTGAACTAATTTCAAGCCGCTCGTGACCCAAAAAAAAAGTTTGGTGGCCCCCCTAGGCTTCCTATGTTATTTTTTCGCCACCATTTTGTGTTGAGAAGACGCGCCAGGCAATTCTGATTCGTTTCATATGCCAAAACCCCATTTTTGATCAAGTTGTGGCAGTGTTCTGTACGAAAACATGGTTGGCTTTCGTAAAAAATTGCGTTTACCCCCCTCCGGACCTAGGGTTACAGCTAACCCTAGCGCCGTTTCTCCCAAGCCGCGGTGGCGGAGTGGTTAGCGCGCTGGAGCCACACCCAGCGGGTCCCGGGTTCGCTTCCCCGAAAAAAAAATTTTTTTTTCATTTTTTTTCAAAAATTCAAACACTTTCTGGATCTAATCGATCATACGATTATTTTTTCGGACCAATGGACACTTTTGCGCATATATCACCGCCGAAAATTGACTTTGAACTAATTTCAAGCCGCTCGTGACCCAAAAAAAAAGTTTGGTGGCCCCCCTAGGCTTCCTATGTTATTTTTTCGCCACCATTTTGTGTTGAGAAGACGCGCCAGGCAATTCTGATTCGTTTCATATGCCAAAACCCCATTTTTGATCAAGTTGTGGCAGTGTTCTGTACGAAAACATGGTTGGCTTTCGTAAAAAATTGCGTTTACCCCCCTCCGGACCTAGGGTTACAGCTAACCCTAGCGCCGTTTCTCCCAAGCCGCGGTGGCGGAGTGGTTAGCGCGCTGGAGCCACACCCAGCGGGTCCCGGGTTCGCTTCCCCGAAAAAAAAATTTTTTTTTCATTTTTTTTCAAAAATTCAAACACTTTCTGGATCTAATCGATCATACGATTATTTTTTCGGACCAATGGACACTTTTGCGCATATATCACCGCCGAAAATTGACTTTGAACTAATTTCAAGCCGCTCGTGACCCAAAAAAAAAGTTTGGTGGCCCCCCTAGGCTTCCTATGTTATTTTTTCGCCACCATTTTGTGTTGAGAAGACGCGCCAGGCAATTCTGATTCGTTTCATATGCCAAAACCCCATTTTTGATCAAGTTGTGGCAGTGTTCTGTACGAAAACATGGTTGGCTTTCGTAAAAAATTGCGTTTACCCCCCTCCGGACCTAGGGTTACAGCTAACCCTAGCGCCGTTTCTCCCAAGCCGCGGTGGCGGAGTGGTTAGCGCGCTGGAGCCACACCCAGCGGGTCCCGGGTTCGCTTCCCCGAAAAAAAAATTTTTTTTTCATTTTTTTTCAAAAATTCAAACACTTTCTGGATCTAATCGATCATACGATTATTTTTTCGGACCAATGGACACTTTTGCGCATATATCACCGCCGAAAATTGACTTTGAACTAATTTCAAGCCGCTCGTGACCCAAAAAAAAAGTTTGGTGGCCCCCCTAGGCTTCCTATGTTATTTTTTCGCCACCATTTTGTGTTGAGAAGACGCGCCAGGCAATTCTGATTCGTTTCATATGCCAAAACCCCATTTTTGATCAAGTTGTGGCAGTGTTCTGTACGAAAACATGGTTGGCTTTCGTAAAAAATTGCGTTTACCCCCCTCCGGACCTAGGGTTACAGCTAACCCTAGCGCCGTTTCTCCCAAGCCGCGGTGGCGGAGTGGTTAGCGCGCTGGAGCCACACCCAGCGGGTCCCGGGTTCGCTTCCCCGAAAAAAAAATTTTTTTTTCATTTTTTTTCAAAAATTCAAACACTTTCTGGATCTAATCGATCATACGATTATTTTTTCGGACCAATGGACACTTTTGCGCATATATCACCGCCGAAAATTGACTTTGAACTAATTTCAAGCCGCTCGTGACCCAAAAAAAAAGTTTGGTGGCCCCCCTAGGCTTCCTATGTTATTTTTTCGCCACCATTTTGTGTTGAGAAGACGCGCCAGGCAATTCTGATTCGTTTCATATGCCAAAACCCCATTTTTGATCAAGTTGTGGCAGTGTTCTGTACGAAAACATGGTTGGCTTTCGTAAAAAATTGCGTTTACCCCCCTCCGGACCTAGGGTTACAGCTAACCCTAGCGCCGTTTCTCCCAAGCCGCGGTGGCGGAGTGGTTAGCGCGCTGGAGCCACACCCAGCGGGTCCCGGGTTCGCTTCCCCGAAAAAAAAATTTTTTTTTCATTTTTTTTCAAAAATTCAAACACTTTCTGGATCTAATCGATCATACGATTATTTTTTCGGACCAATGGACACTTTTGCGCATATATCACCGCCGAAAATTGACTTTGAACTAATTTCAAGCCGCTCGTGACCCAAAAAAAAAGTTTGGTGGCCCCCCTAGGCTTCCTATGTTATTTTTTCGCCACCATTTTGTGTTGAGAAGACGCGCCAGGCAATTCTGATTCGTTTCATATGCCAAAACCCCATTTTTGATCAAGTTGTGGCAGTGTTCTGTACGAAAACATGGTTGGCTTTCGTAAAAAATTGCGTTTACCCCCCTCCGGACCTAGGGTTACAGCTAACCCTAGCGCCGTTTCTCCCAAGCCGCGGTGGCGGAGTGGTTAGCGCGCTGGAGCCACACCCAGCGGGTCCCGGGTTCGCTTCCCCGAAAAAAAAATTTTTTTTTCATTTTTTTTCAAAAATTCAAACACTTTCTGGATCTAATCGATCATACGATTATTTTTTCGGACCAATGGACACTTTTGCGCATATATCACCGCCGAAAATTGACTTTGAACTAATTTCAAGCCGCTCGTGACCCAAAAAAAAAGTTTGGTGGCCCCCCTAGGCTTCCTATGTTATTTTTTCGCCACCATTTTGTGTTGAGAAGACGCGCCAGGCAATTCTGATTCGTTTCATATGCCAAAACCCCATTTTTGATCAAGTTGTGGCAGTGTTCTGTACGAAAACATGGTTGGCTTTCGTAAAAAATTGCGTTTACCCCCCTCCGGACCTAGGGTTACAGCTAACCCTAGCGCCGTTTCTCCCAAGCCGCGGTGGCGGAGTGGTTAGCGCGCTGGAGCCACACCCAGCGGGTCCCGGGTTCGCTTCCCCGAAAAAAAAATTTTTTTTTCATTTTTTTTCAAAAATTCAAACACTTTCTGGATCTAATCGATCATACGATTATTTTTTCGGACCAATGGACACTTTTGCGCATATATCACCGCCGAAAATTGACTTTGAACTAATTTCAAGCCGCTCGTGACCCAAAAAAAAAGTTTGGTGGCCCCCCTAGGCTTCCTATGTTATTTTTTCGCCACCATTTTGTGTTGAGAAGACGCGCCAGGCAATTCTGATTCGTTTCATATGCCAAAACCCCATTTTTGATCAAGTTGTGGCAGTGTTCTGTACGAAAACATGGTTGGCTTTCGTAAAAAATTGCGTTTACCCCCCTCCGGACCTAGGGTTACAGCTAACCCTAGCGCCGTTTCTCCCAAGCCGCGGTGGCGGAGTGGTTAGCGCGCTGGAGCCACACCCAGCGGGTCCCGGGTTCGCTTCCCCGAAAAAAAAATTTTTTTTTCATTTTTTTTCAAAAATTCAAACACTTTCTGGATCTAATCGATCATACGATTATTTTTTCGGACCAATGGACACTTTTGCGCATATATCACCGCCGAAAATTGACTTTGAACTAATTTCAAGCCGCTCGTGACCCAAAAAAAAAGTTTGGTGGCCCCCCTAGGCTTCCTATGTTATTTTTTCGCCACCATTTTGTGTTGAGAAGACGCGCCAGGCAATTCTGATTCGTTTCATATGCCAAAACCCCATTTTTGATCAAGTTGTGGCAGTGTTCTGTACGAAAACATGGTTGGCTTTCGTAAAAAATTGCGTTTACCCCCCTCCGGACCTAGGGTTACAGCTAACCCTAGCGCCGTTTCTCCCAAGCCGCGGTGGCGGAGTGGTTAGCGCGCTGGAGCCACACCCAGCGGGTCCCGGGTTCGCTTCCCCGAAAAAAAAATTTTTTTTTCATTTTTTTTCAAAAATTCAAACACTTTCTGGATCTAATCGATCATACGATTATTTTTTCGGACCAATGGACACTTTTGCGCATATATCACCGCCGAAAATTGACTTTGAACTAATTTCAAGCCGCTCGTGACCCAAAAAAAAAGTTTGGTGGCCCCCCTAGGCTTCCTATGTTATTTTTTCGCCACCATTTTGTGTTGAGAAGACGCGCCAGGCAATTCTGATTCGTTTCATATGCCAAAACCCCATTTTTGATCAAGTTGTGGCAGTGTTCTGTACGAAAACATGGTTGGCTTTCGTAAAAAATTGCGTTTACCCCCCTCCGGACCTAGGGTTACAGCTAACCCTAGCGCCGTTTCTCCCAAGCCGCGGTGGCGGAGTGGTTAGCGCGCTGGAGCCACACCCAGCGGGTCCCGGGTTCGCTTCCCCGAAAAAAAAATTTTTTTTTCATTTTTTTTCAAAAATTCAAACACTTTCTGGATCTAATCGATCATACGATTATTTTTTCGGACCAATGGACACTTTTGCGCATATATCACCGCCGAAAATTGACTTTGAACTAATTTCAAGCCGCTCGTGACCCAAAAAAAAAGTTTGGTGGCCCCCCTAGGCTTCCTATGTTATTTTTTCGCCACCATTTTGTGTTGAGAAGACGCGCCAGGCAATTCTGATTCGTTTCATATGCCAAAACCCCATTTTTGATCAAGTTGTGGCAGTGTTCTGTACGAAAACATGGTTGGCTTTCGTAAAAAATTGCGTTTACCCCCCTCCGGACCTAGGGTTACAGCTAACCCTAGCGCCGTTTCTCCCAAGCCGCGGTGGCGGAGTGGTTAGCGCGCTGGAGCCACACCCAGCGGGTCCCGGGTTCGCTTCCCCGAAAAAAAAATTTTTTTTTCATTTTTTTTCAAAAATTCAAACACTTTCTGGATCTAATCGATCATACGATTATTTTTTCGGACCAATGGACACTTTTGCGCATATATCACCGCCGAAAATTGACTTTGAACTAATTTCAAGCCGCTCGTGACCCAAAAAAAAAGTTTGGTGGCCCCCCTAGGCTTCCTATGTTATTTTTTCGCCACCATTTTGTGTTGAGAAGACGCGCCAGGCAATTCTGATTCGTTTCATATGCCAAAACCCCATTTTTGATCAAGTTGTGGCAGTGTTCTGTACGAAAACATGGTTGGCTTTCGTAAAAAATTGCGTTTACCCCCCTCCGGACCTAGGGTTACAGCTAACCCTAGCGCCGTTTCTCCCAAGCCGCGGTGGCGGAGTGGTTAGCGCGCTGGAGCCACACCCAGCGGGTCCCGGGTTCGCTTCCCCGAAAAAAAAATTTTTTTTTCATTTTTTTTCAAAAATTCAAACACTTTCTGGATCTAATCGATCATACGATTATTTTTTCGGACCAATGGACACTTTTGCGCATATATCACCGCCGAAAATTGACTTTGAACTAATTTCAAGCCGCTCGTGACCCAAAAAAAAAGTTTGGTGGCCCCCCTAGGCTTCCTATGTTATTTTTTCGCCACCATTTTGTGTTGAGAAGACGCGCCAGGCAATTCTGATTCGTTTCATATGCCAAAACCCCATTTTTGATCAAGTTGTGGCAGTGTTCTGTACGAAAACATGGTTGGCTTTCGTAAAAAATTGCGTTTACCCCCCTCCGGACCTAGGGTTACAGCTAACCCTAGCGCCGTTTCTCCCAAGCCGCGGTGGCGGAGTGGTTAGCGCGCTGGAGCCACACCCAGCGGGTCCCGGGTTCGCTTCCCCGAAAAAAAAATTTTTTTTTCATTTTTTTTCAAAAATTCAAACACTTTCTGGATCTAATCGATCATACGATTATTTTTTCGGACCAATGGACACTTTTGCGCATATATCACCGCCGAAAATTGACTTTGAACTAATTTCAAGCCGCTCGTGACCCAAAAAAAAAGTTTGGTGGCCCCCCTAGGCTTCCTATGTTATTTTTTCGCCACCATTTTGTGTTGAGAAGACGCGCCAGGCAATTCTGATTCGTTTCATATGCCAAAACCCCATTTTTGATCAAGTTGTGGCAGTGTTCTGTACGAAAACATGGTTGGCTTTCGTAAAAAATTGCGTTTACCCCCCTCCGGACCTAGGGTTACAGCTAACCCTAGCGCCGTTTCTCCCAAGCCGCGGTGGCGGAGTGGTTAGCGCGCTGGAGCCACACCCAGCGGGTCCCGGGTTCGCTTCCCCGAAAAAAAAATTTTTTTTTCATTTTTTTTCAAAAATTCAAACACTTTCTGGATCTAATCGATCATACGATTATTTTTTCGGACCAATGGACACTTTTGCGCATATATCACCGCCGAAAATTGACTTTGAACTAATTTCAAGCCGCTCGTGACCCAAAAAAAAAGTTTGGTGGCCCCCCTAGGCTTCCTATGTTATTTTTTCGCCACCATTTTGTGTTGAGAAGACGCGCCAGGCAATTCTGATTCGTTTCATATGCCAAAACCCCATTTTTGATCAAGTTGTGGCAGTGTTCTGTACGAAAACATGGTTGGCTTTCGTAAAAAATTGCGTTTACCCCCCTCCGGACCTAGGGTTACAGCTAACCCTAGCGCCGTTTCTCCCAAGCCGCGGTGGCGGAGTGGTTAGCGCGCTGGAGCCACACCCAGCGGGTCCCGGGTTCGCTTCCCCGAAAAAAAAATTTTTTTTTCATTTTTTTTCAAAAATTCAAACACTTTCTGGATCTAATCGATCATACGATTATTTTTTCGGACCAATGGACACTTTTGCGCATATATCACCGCCGAAAATTGACTTTGAACTAATTTCAAGCCGCTCGTGACCCAAAAAAAAAGTTTGGTGGCCCCCCTAGGCTTCCTATGTTATTTTTTCGCCACCATTTTGTGTTGAGAAGACGCGCCAGGCAATTCTGATTCGTTTCATATGCCAAAACCCCATTTTTGATCAAGTTGTGGCAGTGTTCTGTACGAAAACATGGTTGGCTTTCGTAAAAAATTGCGTTTACCCCCCTCCGGACCTAGGGTTACAGCTAACCCTAGCGCCGTTTCTCCCAAGCCGCGGTGGCGGAGTGGTTAGCGCGCTGGAGCCACACCCAGCGGGTCCCGGGTTCGCTTCCCCGAAAAAAAAATTTTTTTTTCATTTTTTTTCAAAAATTCAAACACTTTCTGGATCTAATCGATCATACGATTATTTTTTCGGACCAATGGACACTTTTGCGCATATATCACCGCCGAAAATTGACTTTGAACTAATTTCAAGCCGCTCGTGACCCAAAAAAAAAGTTTGGTGGCCCCCCTAGGCTTCCTATGTTATTTTTTCGCCACCATTTTGTGTTGAGAAGACGCGCCAGGCAATTCTGATTCGTTTCATATGCCAAAACCCCATTTTTGATCAAGTTGTGGCAGTGTTCTGTACGAAAACATGGTTGGCTTTCGTAAAAAATTGCGTTTACCCCCCTCCGGACCTAGGGTTACAGCTAACCCTAGCGCCGTTTCTCCCAAGCCGCGGTGGCGGAGTGGTTAGCGCGCTGGAGCCACACCCAGCGGGTCCCGGGTTCGCTTCCCCGAAAAAAAAATTTTTTTTTCATTTTTTTTCAAAAATTCAAACACTTTCTGGATCTAATCGATCATACGATTATTTTTTCGGACCAATGGACACTTTTGCGCATATATCACCGCCGAAAATTGACTTTGAACTAATTTCAAGCCGCTCGTGACCCAAAAAAAAAGTTTGGTGGCCCCCCTAGGCTTCCTATGTTATTTTTTCGCCACCATTTTGTGTTGAGAAGACGCGCCAGGCAATTCTGATTCGTTTCATATGCCAAAACCCCATTTTTGATCAAGTTGTGGCAGTGTTCTGTACGAAAACATGGTTGGCTTTCGTAAAAAATTGCGTTTACCCCCCTCCGGACCTAGGGTTACAGCTAACCCTAGCGCCGTTTCTCCCAAGCCGCGGTGGCGGAGTGGTTAGCGCGCTGGAGCCACACCCAGCGGGTCCCGGGTTCGCTTCCCCGAAAAAAAAATTTTTTTTTCATTTTTTTTCAAAAATTCAAACACTTTCTGGATCTAATCGATCATACGATTATTTTTTCGGACCAATGGACACTTTTGCGCATATATCACCGCCGAAAATTGACTTTGAACTAATTTCAAGCCGCTCGTGACCCAAAAAAAAAGTTTGGTGGCCCCCCTAGGCTTCCTATGTTATTTTTTCGCCACCATTTTGTGTTGAGAAGACGCGCCAGGCAATTCTGATTCGTTTCATATGCCAAAACCCCATTTTTGATCAAGTTGTGGCAGTGTTCTGTACGAAAACATGGTTGGCTTTCGTAAAAAATTGCGTTTACCCCCCTCCGGACCTAGGGTTACAGCTAACCCTAGCGCCGTTTCTCCCAAGCCGCGGTGGCGGAGTGGTTAGCGCGCTGGAGCCACACCCAGCGGGTCCCGGGTTCGCTTCCCCGAAAAAAAAATTTTTTTTTCATTTTTTTTCAAAAATTCAAACACTTTCTGGATCTAATCGATCATACGATTATTTTTTCGGACCAATGGACACTTTTGCGCATATATCACCGCCGAAAATTGACTTTGAACTAATTTCAAGCCGCTCGTGACCCAAAAAAAAAGTTTGGTGGCCCCCCTAGGCTTCCTATGTTATTTTTTCGCCACCATTTTGTGTTGAGAAGACGCGCCAGGCAATTCTGATTCGTTTCATATGCCAAAACCCCATTTTTGATCAAGTTGTGGCAGTGTTCTGTACGAAAACATGGTTGGCTTTCGTAAAAAATTGCGTTTACCCCCCTCCGGACCTAGGGTTACAGCTAACCCTAGCGCCGTTTCTCCCAAGCCGCGGTGGCGGAGTGGTTAGCGCGCTGGAGCCACACCCAGCGGGTCCCGGGTTCGCTTCCCCGAAAAAAAAATTTTTTTTTCATTTTTTTTCAAAAATTCAAACACTTTCTGGATCTAATCGATCATACGATTATTTTTTCGGACCAATGGACACTTTTGCGCATATATCACCGCCGAAAATTGACTTTGAACTAATTTCAAGCCGCTCGTGACCCAAAAAAAAAGTTTGGTGGCCCCCCTAGGCTTCCTATGTTATTTTTTCGCCACCATTTTGTGTTGAGAAGACGCGCCAGGCAATTCTGATTCGTTTCATATGCCAAAACCCCATTTTTGATCAAGTTGTGGCAGTGTTCTGTACGAAAACATGGTTGGCTTTCGTAAAAAATTGCGTTTACCCCCCTCCGGACCTAGGGTTACAGCTAACCCTAGCGCCGTTTCTCCCAAGCCGCGGTGGCGGAGTGGTTAGCGCGCTGGAGCCACACCCAGCGGGTCCCGGGTTCGCTTCCCCGAAAAAAAAATTTTTTTTTCATTTTTTTTCAAAAATTCAAACACTTTCTGGATCTAATCGATCATACGATTATTTTTTCGGACCAATGGACACTTTTGCGCATATATCACCGCCGAAAATTGACTTTGAACTAATTTCAAGCCGCTCGTGACCCAAAAAAAAAGTTTGGTGGCCCCCCTAGGCTTCCTATGTTATTTTTTCGCCACCATTTTGTGTTGAGAAGACGCGCCAGGCAATTCTGATTCGTTTCATATGCCAAAACCCCATTTTTGATCAAGTTGTGGCAGTGTTCTGTACGAAAACATGGTTGGCTTTCGTAAAAAATTGCGTTTACCCCCCTCCGGACCTAGGGTTACAGCTAACCCTAGCGCCGTTTCTCCCAAGCCGCGGTGGCGGAGTGGTTAGCGCGCTGGAGCCACACCCAGCGGGTCCCGGGTTCGCTTCCCCGAAAAAAAAATTTTTTTTTCATTTTTTTTCAAAAATTCAAACACTTTCTGGATCTAATCGATCATACGATTATTTTTTCGGACCAATGGACACTTTTGCGCATATATCACCGCCGAAAATTGACTTTGAACTAATTTCAAGCCGCTCGTGACCCAAAAAAAAAGTTTGGTGGCCCCCCTAGGCTTCCTATGTTATTTTTTCGCCACCATTTTGTGTTGAGAAGACGCGCCAGGCAATTCTGATTCGTTTCATATGCCAAAACCCCATTTTTGATCAAGTTGTGGCAGTGTTCTGTACGAAAACATGGTTGGCTTTCGTAAAAAATTGCGTTTACCCCCCTCCGGACCTAGGGTTACAGCTAACCCTAGCGCCGTTTCTCCCAAGCCGCGGTGGCGGAGTGGTTAGCGCGCTGGAGCCACACCCAGCGGGTCCCGGGTTCGCTTCCCCGAAAAAAAAATTTTTTTTTCATTTTTTTTCAAAAATTCAAACACTTTCTGGATCTAATCGATCATACGATTATTTTTTCGGACCAATGGACACTTTTGCGCATATATCACCGCCGAAAATTGACTTTGAACTAATTTCAAGCCGCTCGTGACCCAAAAAAAAAGTTTGGTGGCCCCCCTAGGCTTCCTATGTTATTTTTTCGCCACCATTTTGTGTTGAGAAGACGCGCCAGGCAATTCTGATTCGTTTCATATGCCAAAACCCCATTTTTGATCAAGTTGTGGCAGTGTTCTGTACGAAAACATGGTTGGCTTTCGTAAAAAATTGCGTTTACCCCCCTCCGGACCTAGGGTTACAGCTAACCCTAGCGCCGTTTCTCCCAAGCCGCGGTGGCGGAGTGGTTAGCGCGCTGGAGCCACACCCAGCGGGTCCCGGGTTCGCTTCCCCGAAAAAAAAATTTTTTTTTCATTTTTTTTCAAAAATTCAAACACTTTCTGGATCTAATCGATCATACGATTATTTTTTCGGACCAATGGACACTTTTGCGCATATATCACCGCCGAAAATTGACTTTGAACTAATTTCAAGCCGCTCGTGACCCAAAAAAAAAGTTTGGTGGCCCCCCTAGGCTTCCTATGTTATTTTTTCGCCACCATTTTGTGTTGAGAAGACGCGCCAGGCAATTCTGATTCGTTTCATATGCCAAAACCCCATTTTTGATTTTTTTTTTTTTTTTTTTTTTTTTTTTTTTTTTTAAGTCCATACTAGGTCAGAACATGGATAATTTTCCATAGACTTTGTATTGAAATAGGTCAAGCGGCCCCATCAGCTGATCAAATTGTACATTGACTTGTTAAGCGCCCTGTAAAATGGATAATCAATGCTATTTTGTATTGACTATGGAATATAAATCAACCTAATACTATCTAAAACATTGTTGAGTTGGCATGTGTATATTTTCATTTGAATGAAGTATGACTAGACTGTGTGAAGAGGTTGTGTGTAGTTAAAGGTAAACAGCTGTTTAAATGCTGATCAAGCTAAATGTCAATTTAATGATTTTAATAATTTGGTCTCAAATTTTGCGTTTTTCAACTGAAAATATGTAGAGGATTTAGAGAAAAATGGCATCACGAGAGGCAAATTTTTTTAGGGTTCTAACATCAGTCGCCAAACAAAATGGGGGAAAATGCCGACTGTATGTGGGAAAATGCCGACTGTTCCCCTTTAAATCCACGTGATAGAAATTCCGTGTCTCACTTTTCTTTGACAGCGAGGGTTATTACAATGTATAACAATGTTCGTTACAATTTCAATCATTTATACAAGGTCGATTTAAGTTCATTGTCTCAAACAATCGTCGTTTTAAAGATCGAATTTCTCGGATATACATATAGGCTATCGTGCAGACCAACACGCACCACCTTATTATAAGTTCGAGGCGCAGATCTAAGTGTTACTCCAAATCTCTAGTGGTAGCTAGTTGGAATGCCGTATGTTTGGCTTTGTGTTGTCATTGGTTCAAATCATTTCAAGGTAAGAAACATTTAGCAATTCTGCATGGCGTTTTCTTCAAGGATTTTTAGAGGCCCGTAGACTGTCAAGTACTTTTAAGTGAAAAACGTCAAGGACAAGCCGTAGACAGGGGCAGGGGGGTCATCTACGCCCCCACTTCGCACCAATTAGTTATGTTGACCCAGTCAACGACAGGTTTTATCTGACTAACCAATTAGTATGTTTTCTTCGGGCAGCGAGTTCCAAAAAAATGGGCAGCAACGACCAAAGAAATATTCACTAATTCGGGCATTAAGTATAGGTTAATGGCCGAGTGGCGTACAATAACTTCACGAATGTCCGTAGCCAGGACCGTAAGGTCCGTCGCGAAGGACATGAGTGAAGTTATTGTACGTCACGAGGCAATTAACCTACTTAAAATACAGTCGAGCACATGCACTGATTAGATTCAGTCACGTGTTCTTCATAACTAATTACACGGATTAAGTCTGGGTTGTAATGCGGAAGTATTAATCAAGATATTTAGTAGCCAATGAAATTGTTCCTTTTGAACTATGTTCATATTTATTTATGGTTTAAACAACTGCATATGGTTGTAAAATCTCTGTTTAAATGTGTTTTCGATCAGTTCCAAATAAGTTTTATGTTCATTTGTGTCAATGTTTGTGACATCGGCCTTGTAGGTTACATTTTTTGTTTGGCATTCACCGTTTAGAGGACATAACTCTTTGTTCCTGCAGTTACATTGGTTTCAGGGCCGGCGGAGCCGGGGGGTCTGGGGTGGGGGGTGTTCGCACCCCCTAAAATTTACTCGGAAAGTGCCCTTTTTTTAATTTGAAAAAATATATATTTGTGAAGAATAAAATGAAAAAAAAACCAATAAAACTGTACAGTCGTCTATGAGCTAAAAACCGCCACAGTTTCCCTAGATGACGTCACGCAAAAAAACGCGTTACACACCATGCCGCTCCTCGCACAGTCCCACTTTGTCTACGCCAGCTCCGACGAAAGAGGGCCTACATTACATTTGAAATTCAACCAAATCTACTGGACACGAATCTGTTTGGTTGTAACATCCAACATGAAGCGAAAGTATAGACATGAATTAGGAATCTTTGGATTTTAGCACTACTAGACTCGAAAAAGCGATACATTTCAACATAACGGATAAGAATATCTGTATCAAATATAAACTTCAAGTCCTGATTTGGAATGATGTAACAACAAAATGTTTTTGTGAGAGTTGCGATTTTGAATCTTTCGTAAAAAAAAAGGACGTTTGAAATTTGTTAATCGAAATAATTATGCTTAATTGCTTTAACTGGCAAAGAAATTATCAGAGGCTTGAATAGGGTCAGCATGTTTCTGACTAGGGGCGTATCTACAATGGCTAGTCACCCCCTTACCTGTGTTGACGTGTTTATGTTATTACCAATTTATATATCATTTGATTAAAATGTTGAAAAATCTTTGGAGATTCAGAGATATATATTTGAACCTTAAACTATGTGAACTTAAAAAAAATTTCCGCTCGCGCCTTCGGCGCTCGCGGGTTTAGAACACATATTTCATTATCTACATCTTTTATGAAATTCCTAAACCCGCCACTGCTATACATGTACACTGACTCTTTTACTCAGGCATTATTGAAGCTGAATTCATGGGAAATTACATCTAAATGTTGAAATTACACCTCGGTGGCATGATTGGTTATGTGCCCTTTTGATGTCTGTACCCCCTAAAAATAAATTGGCGCGCCGGCCCTGGGTTTAGATATATGTTTGCTGTCAGTTTCAAATAAATTATTGTTATGAGATTTTATTATTGTTTCTAGGTTCGGCATGCAACTATAACTGACCTTTACTGTGTTTGTTTATTGAAAATTTTATGAAGTTTTGAAGTTTTAGGAAAATGCTTTGATAGAAGATTTAAGAATTTGTGACCAATATTTGTAGAAACATTTTTACTGAATGGGGGGTTGAACCAGGTTATATTGCGTTTTCTATTTCGGTAGGGTGTGGGTTAGGTCTGTTGGTAGGCTATATGATAAATTGTCAGAGTACCCATGTGATTTTAGAGCATCCTCATAGCGGGGAGCAGATTGTTTTAAAATGTCTTACCATTATAGATTTTTTTTATCAAGAATGATAACTTCTTCTGAATATCTGATCATTTTATAATAAATTGACCAATGATCACAAAATCTGCAGCGTGACCATGAACAAAATATGAACGGACGGATTGTAAATAGGGAGGGCAAATGCATCGTTCAATTCATAAGATTACTTTCAAAACTAAGATTCATATGCCTTTAAAATAGGCAAGTAGGCCTAGTATACAGTAAAAACCCGCGTATATGAACAATTGGATTAAGAACACCCAGGCCGGATTTTAGGTACCATTTATATAACAACACATTCAACCTGAAAACCAAAATAAAATATTTTAAAATAAATTAAAATAGTTACATCATTGTATTAATTAATTAAAATTGTGTGCATATTTGATTTCATTTCATCAAAATTGGTAGCCTAATATTCCTTATTTTGAGAAACTTTTTTAAGAACATTCAACACTTTGCTGATTTTGCAGATTACAACCCTTTATATAAGAACGAAATCAATCTGAACCGCCAAAATAGGTGTTATTTTACGCGGATTATGATACTGTATCATGTACATGAATTGTTCTGTTTGATTACTCGTGGTCAAAGGGGGATAATTTTAATATTTTGTAGTCTGAAGTAATCATATTTGTCTCAAATGAACAATTCTGAAGATTGTTCGGAATTAATCGTATCATCGAACTGGAGGAAATTCAATAATTTTTCCAAAAAATACCGGTACCGGTACTTGAATTTCGAAATTCAATACTGAAATAATGAAAACGACATTTCATCAATATAGGCCTACTGTAGCTTAAAAAACTTTAGCTATCATTTTAGCTTTGGTTCAGTGTTTCAACCAGACATGAAGTTAAATCAATCGATAAATTTTTGACCTCTTTTTACTAAATTCAACAAATAATTTCGAAAATGATGCCTTATATGGTTTAAAATAAGAACTCTAAGAATAAAGGTTCAAAGAAAGGCTAGATATAAAGGCCTACACCACAAATGAATCGAACGCACCTGTTTGATCTCATCATCCAGACCTAATTGTCCATTGCCAATTAATTGAAGAAGTCTGGTTGATAAAAAATTCAATGTTTCGAGCCTTTTGATTGGTTGATATCTTTGCTTGCGAAGATGTGTTTATAATGGTTGCAATGTTATTTCTGTATGTATCTGTTTGTTTATAATTTGACCTATATTTTTTAATAATTTAGGAATAATCTACGAATTCTTTAATTAGGAAACTTTCTAATTAATGTAGAATACCCTCAATATACTAGATTTTGACATGTAAGTTAGCTAACAAAGTGGGAATTGGGGAATGCCGACTTGACATTTTACTTGGCTTTTTGTCAAATTTCTGAATGAATGATGTTTTTACATGTTCAGTCTTGGTGTCAAAAAGGTTTGACATTGCAGATTTAAAGTGTTACTATATCTCTATTACAGATTGTACCGGATAAGTCATTGATAACTTGTATTTAAGATGCCAAGACAGTATCAGGTGAGTGTCTCTGGTTTCATTTCAACTTTTAATGGACAAAATGCCCTTAATATGCCACAATAAGATAATAATAATAATAATAATAATAATATTTTTTTTTGTCTGGCCCTGTATAGCACTAGCATGCTAGGGGTGGCTTGATTGATAAGTTATGTACAATCTGAAGTAAGAGTTATGAATAGTTTGGATAATATAAGACATAGATCAGACTGATACATTAACTGTCGCTCATGATAAAAACATTATTGTGAAATTTTACTCATGCATTAATGCAACAGCTACGGTACTTTATAAATAGAAAACCGTGGCGAAAACAATAATTATTAGATCTATATAGCTATTAATATAAATGCTAATTTTTGTACACGAAAAAAAATGCATTGTTGTAAAAAAATTCATGAAATTTTATTGCAAATAGAGAAAGATGTCTGTTTTTTGATAACATCACTTGCATGTATAGCGTCATTATAATTTACAAATATCTTTGAATTTTAAGTTGAATAAAATACTCAATTACACCACAATATGAAGATAAAGCACTATTAATTAAATGAACATTTCAATAAAAACGTTCATATTGATCACAATCTTTCAAAAAACCTAAAATGTAAAATTTTAGCTGTTGTAAGGGTTAACTGATTATAACAAAAGTTAGGAATTGTGTCTTAGTCAATGGCTTATTTTATTTCTTAGAAACATGTCCAGGGACATTCAAAGTTGATACTTTTCAAGGGAATATACCCTGGGTTTTCAACTTGGGGGACATGTCCCTGACTGGGGACATTTGGACATTCTCCAGGGGACACAAACTGATCTAAAGGTCTGAAAAAATACCAGTGTCCACTACCCGCAACGACCACAATTTAAGTTACAAACTTAAAATACTTTGAAATTGCATGTTTTCTATGACTTCTGCAGACAATTCAGGGGACATGATCATTTCCTTACGCATTTTTGGGGACATTTTAGAAAACCAGTTGAAAACCCAGGGAATATACCTTTAAATTTGAAACTAGTGATATCTGATGTGTGTATAAAGTAAGGAATAATCTCCAAATCTCTATGTAGCCTAATTATTACTTATTCATGAAATAGATCTATTCTTCATAGTAATCAGTAGTGTAAAAGACATGTTGATCTGATAATTATGGTCTAATGATAGCCATGAACGTTAAAGATAGATTGTCTTAAAAAGAGGCAAAACCTGGACAAAGGACAGTTTTTAATATGAATGACTGTCGACCAACTGATATTGCTAATATAATGGATCATAGATATGCATTTCATCATCATAGTGTTTCATATTTATAAGTAGTATGAATGTATCATGCATGTGTCCTGCATTAAGATGTTCATTCATCAGTATCAGTTGTATGAATTTCTATTATCTAAAATATAAGCAAATTACTTCTGGTGACATCTTACGCCTGGTGATTAATGCTCTTAAAATTCAGTCCAGAAGATAGTCTTTTGGAATGATACAAAATAGAGATGTTGATTACATTATGGTATAATTCTACAAACTAATTTCACATTTGAAAAAGCTTATGTGTGATGTTTTTTAAAATGGTTTCAAATACTTGAAAAAATGTTTCTTTTAATTAAGAAGCTGTCTAACTTCTAACAAAATATGTTGAAAAATATGCATCATAGTCATACAAAGCTTCTATTTCAACGACATACGGTACATCTAACAACGTTATATATGATAATAAAAAAAAATATATACCAGTGGGACCCTCACTTTAATATGTTGAGATACTAGCACTATGAATACCGGTACTCCATTTACATTATTTGTTGTTACTTGTTTGACATAGCTGACTTTAAAAGTTTAATGCTGAAGATACCTGTTTTAAAATAATGGACATAACCAAGGTAATGTTAATATATTTCTGTTTATGTTTTTGTAGGGTGATGATTATTTATCGCCTGATGATTTTGAAAATCAAGAAACTTTGGTATGTTTTTTTCTATATACTTTCATAGTTGGTTTTGATTTTGTTGATTTTCAAAACATTTAATTGAAATCTAATGAATTTCAAATTAAGATGAATAAAAGTTGTAGGCCTGTTTCTACCAGTAATTTTTTCAACACTCATTTTTCTGTGCAATTAAAGAATTGTACCTTGACATGCAAGGAAGAGATGTCGGGTTTATAAGCATTAAAGAGAATAACTTAAAGCGATACCACCTCTTAGAATGAACAACAATATTAATTTGTCAAACCGGGTCAATAAAAGTATATTTTCATCAACGATGTCCAAAGTATACAAGCATAATTCAATAAACCCATAAAACTATGTAATTTTCCATACAATAACAGGTTTATAATTGAAAAACCCTTAAGTAAGCGTTATTCAATTATTGTATATAGACATAGTTTTCTGGATTTATCAGATTATTTAGGTAATCTGTTGTATAGTTTTGCCACCAGATGAATATATACTCCTATTGACCAAGTTTGAAAATTTAGATTTTTTGTTCATTCTAAGAGGTTGTATTCCTTTCATGTGTAATGTGAACCCTAAATGGATTAACATCCACAAAAGTTGCTTATATTTTCAAAAGGGCATTTGTGATACTGAAGAAGTGGAATGCACCACAGATATCTGACTGAAATGGGAGTGTTGCAAATGGAAGCCATAATATGCCCTGATACATTAAACAATGTAGAAAACCTCTAAAATAGAGCACAGTGGTTAGCGCAACGTTTTTTTACAAACATGACCTCATTTGCTTGGATACAAGGAAATGGTGGTCGTTATGTTTGAGAGTTTGGTTTGAAAGTCTGATGACCTTGAATAAGTCATCTTCACTCATAATTCCAGTCCACCCAGCTGTAAATGGGTACGGATAATCCGGGAAAGATCAATGCCAAGAGGTGTGGCCAAGGACCAGCTGGGAGAAAGGATCCTCACGGAACCTAAGTTGTTATCTTTGTAAAATAAAGACGTTTCTTTCTTTCTTTCCTCTAAAATAAGCCTTCCGGTTAAATAATTAAGAGTCTTTACAATCCTTATTAATTATCCAAGGATATCAAGTTGAAGAATATTCCAGTATCTTATCTTATTATCATGTAGTTACACCTGTATTTATTGTGTTCTAGTGAATTATTAATATAATTTATATTATTAGATATCAAGAAGTAAATCAGTTACTAGGAATAGATCTAAATCAGGTCAGGCACATTTTATTTTTATTAATGAAATTTCTATGATATTATGTACGGCTTGTGATTTTATATGTCCATTTGAAAATGTTGCAGGCCTTTAGATTACATGCTAGTTACAACGGTAAACGTTGTGCCCAAATTAGAGAAAATAAGATGTTGTTTTATGTTACTTAAGCACTGCAGAGTAAGAGATTCCAACATAACAGTAGTCCTAACACCCATAGAGTTCTAAATTAGTGAAAATGCTACTGTAGGCTTCCCAGGATCTCTTGCAATAAAAATATCCGATCCGCTCCACGAATACAGGGTGTGCCCAAATTTATGTAATCTGAAGCCCTGATGTGGGGAATGAACAAAAACTGTTTTGAATAATTTAAAGCTGGTATTTTAATAAACCTACGTCAATAACAATCGCAAGTCTAGTTATCTCCCGTGTAGCGCATTGGGTAGATGTCGCTAAATTCATTCTTAGTTCGACAATAAGACTACAAATCTACGTAATTCATTGTCCAAATTTTTGGAGATCCATTCAGACATGAAATGAAAATTCCCTTTACCTCTTTTTTTCAGTGCCAAGAAAAAATACTAAGAAATCAAGCAAAAGGCCAGGTAAGTGTTCTGATTAGGAAAATTTTATAATTTTTTTTATGTCAAAGGGGAATGTTCAACATTTCCGATGGTCGATTTGGGACTTGAATATTTCTTAATAGCCACCACAAGTACTAGAACTGCACGAAAATGATATAATTCCTTCAATTATATCCCTACTTTAACATTAATTCTTCATATTTTCGATATAACGCAGTCTTACTAAACGACGAGTTGTATTTTTGACTTTCAAACACTGATAATTATTAGAACACATGTGTTTGAAGGCTTAAATTTTTGTAGGAGAGTTGTGAATAAAAGTATGGATTAGATTAGCTAAAAAATTCCAAATTCTGAGACTAAATTTTTTTTGGTCTAACATATCCTTTTAAATATTGTTATGTAATGATTAAAAAATTGCTAGCTAAAAAGAGAAATTTTGAGTATAATTTTAGAATACTTTGATGCTTTTCAACAGGCCAACAAAAAATATTGTACTTTTGTTTTAGAAAAATGTCAATTCTGAATTTGTAGCCTACTGTCACTCTTCTTTCAGGATCACCAAAAAGAAGGCCCAATAGTTCTCTAGGAGTCAGTGGTAAAACAGGTCACGATTTGTGGATAACAGCTATTAAAAAACGACAAGGAGCCTGTAAGTTATATATTCTTATTTTAAACTTTTATACACTTGTACATTTGTGAAATATGGAAAATCGTGCCACATGTGTCTCCCCAATTTAGTCAAGTCATGGATTGATCAATGAGTTCAAATTTTCATGATTAACCATGGTATGGGTACATTAACCCTTTCAACCCGACAGGCCAGAATACCGGTGACATCATATAACGTTAACATTATACATTTTAAGAAATATTGTTGGGAGTTCAGTGTATATGACGTTTTAGCCGAAGTAATGTTGGGGTTCAAAGGGTTCAGGGTTGTTTTGGGTATCAATCGAAGCTCAAATTGATTTAGCTGATAAGGTTGATTCTTATATTTTCAGTAAACAGTGGATCAACTGGTCATATTGGTAGTTCACCCAGACATAAAACGCCTATAGAATATTGGGTAGATACGTTACGCAAAACTGGTTCAGGTATGTATTCAATGCTAAGTTTTGTAGTGACCCTAAGAAAGTTTATTTATAGCCTTAGAGTAGAGATGTCTGTCACAAACATTTTTCCCCAATAAATTGCATAGTGTTTCTTGTAATTTTGCATGAATAAGCTGTACAAAATAGCAGACGTCAATATTAATTGGGAACCTACTTCAAAATAATTTTGTATTGTCATAGTCTATAATGTGCACTATACACAAAAACATACAGTATCTATCAACATTTTCTATTGTGTCTGTTGTGTTATTGATATTCTTTGGGGTTTTTTTGTATGTGAAGGTATCAGTACAGAAAGTGGAAGAAATACATTTACTGGTTTAAAGAAAGAGAATGGTTTAGATATGGCTTATTACAGTACTTCACATCATCTAAGACAAGTCATGGGAGTTGAAAAATCTAAAAAGGGCCAAGAGCCATATAGTAAGTAGCTCATTATGATGTATTAAAGTAGATATTTATAATGACAAGATATATCATGTGTATAAAGAAAGAAAGAAACATCTATATTTTACATGGGTAACAACTTAGGTTTCCTAGCTGGTCCTTGGCCAAGCTTCTTGGCATTGATCTTTCCCAGATTATCCGTACCCATTTACAGCTGAGTTGACTGGAATAATGAGTGAAGATGACTTATTCAATGTCATCGGACTGTCACACCCTGATCGAGAACCGAACTCTCAAACATGACAACCTTCGTATCCACGCAAATGACGTCATATGTTATAGAACCTCACAAAATGGTGAGGTATTGATTCATAGTTTAATGGGTTCTATAGTACAGTCAGTTAGAGCGTCTTTCTTAACAAACATGGCGTTGTTTGCTTCGTTATGAGCAAATGGAGGTTGTGATATGCTTATATCACTGATGTCATCTGCTTTGGTTTATTCACCTAAACTGCATCATTAGTTTGTCTGATTTTGTTTCAGATCGTTCTGGTGCTGGTACACCAGCTTATAAATCACCAGAAGAATATTATGATGAAGTTTTAGAACTCAGAAAGGTAGGTACTTTTTATATCTTCTACTTTTTAGACATTCTTCAAAGTTCTATCTATATATATCATGCTTGACAATATTGCAGCAGACACACCCTATATTAATGAATTATCTGAAGATATTTATTTGTGACACTAAAAGTCACAACTATGGAAGAAATTTCAAAATTTCCACAAAATCATGGATAAATTTTGCAATAAAAAATGTGTTCAATTTCAGCAAATTAGTAATCTAGGCCATGATAATTCTACAATGAAGGCTAAAGTTAGAAGATTAGAAGAAGACAAAATTAAAAAGGTGGGAAATGAATTTTAAGTTGATTCATGTAAATATATAATCTATACACAGCAAGTGAACAAAGTCCTACTGAACTCTCTCCTTTGTTTTAACGTTTTGGCTAGCTATCTCAGTAAATGATTAAGAGTGTTGTGAATAACCTTGAATAAAAAAGATGGACAGCTGACTCCAGAAAGAAGTATATGTCGTCATTACGGATGCAGATCTAAATGTTTTTTACTGCAATTTTTATTGGGAATTGTCTTTTTTCTGTCTAATTTTACACAACAAGTTTAATTAGATATCATAAAAGGATCAAAACATGTAATTTTCATCGAATTTCATTGTTTTTATAGGACAAAGAAATGGAGTCTCTTTTAAATCCATCAAAGGTAAGTTTTTGTAATTTTAACAATTTCAGCTTGTAAA
Source organism: Lottia scabra (assembly GCA_029955415.1). Classification (NCBI taxonomy): domain Eukaryota; kingdom Metazoa; phylum Mollusca; class Gastropoda; family Lottiidae; genus Lottia; species Lottia scabra. The sequence goes on along the minus strand of JARJEI010000045.1, from coordinate 928,292 downwards.
GCTGTCTTTATAGATAATGTCATTAATGCTTTTTTGACTGCACAGTTATACGTTTATGGAAAAAAGCAATATGAACGTTAAGTTCATTATTTGGTAATTATTGTTACTCATTTTTTATTTTGAATTCTTTTAAATGTTAGTTTTTTTTATTCAACCTTAATATTGAAATCATGTGTTTGATTTAATATATTTAGAGTGATGATATAAGAAGAACATTAGGAGATAGAAAACCAGATTCTGGTGCTGTTATACACAGTCTCAAACAAAAAATATTAAAATTAGAAATGCAGCTGAGAGAGAAAGATGCAGCTTTTGGGTAAGAAATAATTAAATATTAACGGCTGTGGAAATATTTCAAGAGGCTCATTCAAGGCAATTCAAACGAGTTGTAAAAAAGCTTTCCTGTCTTTGTATGTGTAAAAGCTTAACCAATTTTAAGCATATTTCAACAATAGCTTCTTTCGAGTTTATCAGATTATCCAGGGATTCTATTGTATATTTATGACACCAGGTAGGTGAATATATATAAAAGTAAGATTTGTAACTTGTAGTATGCCTATTAGATTTTTATGTTATTTTCAGTAAATTACAAGGTGATTTAAAAGTAACTAAGATAGATGAAATGAGATGTCAAATGGAAGTTATGTATCAAGAGATAGTTAGATTACAGAATTCAAAAGATACTGGAGTAGCTAAATCTTCAAGGTAAGATTCACATAAACAATCTGTAAACTTTTATCTTTGCCCTGACATATGTAAAGGATCAGGGTTTGGATGTTGCTATACTGGACTATTTTAAGAAAAAAACTCCAGGACATGGTGAATGAATGTAAGTTTTGGTCTGATTTGGAGTTGACTTGGTATGCTTCAACACATTAATAAGATCTTCTATGTTCTCAACTTCCATTTTTTGATAAACTACTTGTTAGTATTTGCCTTTGTAACAAAAAGATTTGTATGTAATACACCTGCAGGGATTGTAAAGTGATTTTCTAAACTTTGTATGTGTATCGAGGACACTAATAGCATTAATTTGTGCCATTGACGTCACAAAACGCGTAAATCTTACTAGAATTGCAAGAACCACAGAAATTGGAATGGCACAAATTGATGCTATCAGTGTTACTGATACACATACAAAGTTTAGAAAATCACTTCAAAATCCCTTTAACGGTGCCATGAAATTTGCTTCCTTTTGGATGAATAACCTTTGAGACGTCTGCTACATTGTTTACATTGTTTGAATCTCTCTATTTTTAGAACTACACCAGTTGGTAAAGAAAACACAGTAAAAATTAAAGCGTTAAATGAGACTGTATTAAGATTAAATAAAACTAATGAAAGATTAGAAATGGAAAATAGAAGTTTAAAAGAAGAGTTAGAGAAAGCTACTGGTGGAGATGAAGTTGATGATGGCCCACTAACAGGCAGTAAGTATAAACATAAATGCCTCTGAATTATGGATTGTCAAAGAGGATAGCAGCGACATACAACTTTGGGTGGAATTGCAAGATGCAGACAAAGAAATGAGTATTGCTAATCCTCAATTCAATTTTTCAATCAGACGTCAGTGGGTCAAGCCATTAAACTAAAACTAAGTGTTCGATTAGATCACACCTCACATCTGCTTGTATTAAAGATGACATCTTATGTGTGTGATATCTTCAAAATGTAGTTTAAATAGAATTTGCTGGAACCATAAACTTCTGACAGAAAATTGGAATGGTAAGTCGATGCTATCAGTGGCTAAACTGTATAATCTCTTTAATGATAAAACTAAGAATGATTTTGTCTGATTACAAAAAATAAAATCTATTTGTAAATATTTTTAGGGGACTATGAAGATATGAATAGAAGACAACTATTAAATTATGTCAAGAAAATGCAAGTTGTAAGTAATATACTAGTTATTGTCCTCCAACTCTAACAAAATGATTTTTCAGTATGAATAATCTTTAATATTAACTTGAAAATTAGGAATATTTTAAGATCATTGATAACATGAGTTTTTACCAGGTTTATTCTTCTATTGCTGACAGAAAACAAATGTTCAAAGAAAACACAATTGTGCTCAAAAATTTGGGTCTTGTTTCAAGGAAAACCTGATAATCAATTTGTTTGTTAAAAACGTATAGAAAAAATAAAGAATTTGTTAGATTTATTTTTAAACAAGACTTTTCACATTCAGATATGCTACCCAATTTATTTTTTCTGAGAGGATCTTTTTTTCTTTCATATTGTAGAAAGTTGAGAAGTTAGAAAGAAGAGCTGATAATGATAATTTATCACTGTTATCTTTAGATAAAAATAGATCTAATGTACCTGGTAAGCTTATTTTCATTTCGTCATTGTATTTGCATTAAAGATCAACGAATTTCTGACCAGATCTTATAAATCAATTTCCAATCCTACTCATGAAAAAAATTTGTTACATTGTTACTAAATGAGTTTTCTTTATTTTAACCCTTTGAACCCTGACATAATTTTCGCTAAAACGTTATATACCCTAAGCTCCCAGCAATATTTGTTAAAGTGTATTACGTTAACGTTATTTAACGTCACTTGACAAGGGCCAGCTTGTCGGGTATATATCACGTTATGATTGAGCCGGTATAAAAAGGGTTCAAAGGGTTAACTTAAAGCTAAATGAAACTTCTGATTTTTAGTAAATTTTCACTATACATGTATTGTATTTCAATGGTTACAGATTCACATAGATATTGGAGCTAAGTTGAATTTAGGCTGATTTGAAAGTTTAAAAACAATGGCAGATGTGCTTAGTATTTTATTCAGGATTGATACTGTTATTTTGTATGTTAACAGGTAAAATAGATCTAAAAGGTAGTATAGAAGAGAGATTACATAAGTTAGATCAGAGAGAAACTGAATTATTAGATGAAATAACTAAACAGAAACATCTTATACATAAACTGAAAGAAGAAAGATCATTCTATAAACAACAATGTGAAGAGTAGGTATTTTTTATGCTGATATGTCAGAAAATTGTTTGACATCAGTATTGTTAGTTTGACATCAGTATTGTTAGTTTGACATCAGTATTGTTAGTTTGACAACAGTATTGTTAGTTTGACATCAGTATTGTTAGTTTGACATCAGTATTGTTAGTTTGACACCAGTATTGTTAGTTTGACACCAGTATTGTAGTTTTAATCTGAATCAGTTTTGTATTGTTAAGCTCACCTCAGTATTGTTAATTTGTCATCAATAATATTGATTTAATTGGACATCAGTATTGTTAATTTGTCATCAATAATATTGATTTAATTGGACATCAGTATTGTTAATTTGACATCAGTATTGTTAATTTGTCATCAATAATATTGATTTAATTGGACATCAGTATTGTTAATTTGACATCAGTATAGCCGATCTGGGATGTAGTGGTTTCCCCCCTTTTCAAACTCAACCCTGGTGTTCTCCACCCCCCAATTTCCACCCGTTTTTAATCCTAGTGATTTCCACCCAAATTCCAACTGTTTTCCTCCCCTAATTAACTCATCATTAACTAATTAAGAACCTGTTAATCTTTGATTAATTATTGTTATGGTTTCATTAGAATAAACAAATCCAGAATTCATTGAAACAGATTTCTTGGATATTTTTTTAATCTGATATTAAGTAATCCATTTGTAAGCATTATTATAGCATATAAGAACATGCTCAACCCATTACATTTTGAAAACTTGATATTACAGTTTATTTCATCTTACCAACCTTCTTCATTTCAAAAAGCAAAAAAAATGTAAAAGAATTACATACAAAATGTATACTGAATCATAAAAAACTGTAAACAAACATTATGAATCAAATCAGGTTCCACTATGCTTTGTGCTCATGTCAAGAAGAACATCAGAAGATTATGTGAGAGTTGAATACACATTTTAATCTTGATTGATTTCAATTAGACACTTTTTTATCAGCTTAATTAATTTATCACTTTGTTTTATAATTATCAATTTTAAGAGTTAAAATCTTTTGTTACATAAAATCAAGGAAATCAGTCCCAAGTTTTACTACCCAAAAATGAGTTTTCATAACTGCCCATGGTTGAACGCCAATGATTAGTTGGTATGTCTTCTGTAAACAGTATGTCATCAGGTCTTCACATCTCAATAAATCTTCCTTATTTTAAGTTTTAACCCCTAATATAATGTTTGACCAGTATCATATTACATACATTTTTCTGAACTTATGTATTTGACCTTTGTAGTTCCATATTTATTTACTCTAAGACAATTCTCTTATTTGTTACTTTCTTCAAAATTACTCAATAGACTTTTAAAATGCATGCAAGAATCTAACCTCGTGAATTCAAATTAAAATTTTTACATAAAAACATGAATTAAAAAAAAAACACAATTTACATCTTTTTACTACAAGAACAACCTAATTTTTGTTAATTAAAAAAATGGTTCAAACTTCAAATGAACTGGTCATCCAAATTTTTATATTTTTTAGTTTAAGTTTTAAGTTCTCATAAAGCTTTAATCCATAGATAATAGTTGTTCAACACCAACCAAAAAAACAACAGTTTTTAAAATGTTTACGTAAAATTAAAAAAAGTTTTGTTGTTTTAGCACACATTTCTCATTTTGGTCTATAGTTTTCTTTAATTCGAGAAAATAAATCTTCAGAAAATTTGACTTTAAAGGGGCATGTTCAACATTCACTCGACAAATTGTACTTTGTACAAATTGTTTCAGAAACAGGAATCTTTTAGCAAATTTAAGTGATATCACGCCATATATAGAAAAGACATTTGTATAAAATATGAGTTTGAGATATAAATATGAAGGAATTGTCCATGCAGTTCTGATACTTGTGAAGACTATATACATATATATTCAAGACACAAATAAACCACCGAAAATGCTGACTATACTTCTTTACATTGTACAAGAGTAAAATTTCAAATTGAAATCTAGTGAAGCTCTGAAGTAGGGTTCTGTGCTAAATATAGAGCATGAAATCTAATACTAGAGTACCAAAAACAGGTCAAGTTTTGGTACTGTGTTAGTAATGAGTTTTCTATTGGTGACAAGGTGCTATATATATTTGTATCATCTGTCACAGAGTAATGAAGCATCAAATTCCAGATTTGTTGGTAATGGCCGCCAAGTGGTAGTAAAACTTAGGACTGGAAATGGCCCTTAATGATGTGTAATGTTGAACTTAATGGCATAGCCTTTTCTACCGTTAAAAAATAAATGTGCTTATGAAACTCAAAATGTGTTTATGAAACTATAAATGAAAGATTCTGATAAATGTGCTATGAATCTGATAAAGGGATATGTTCACTAACTGTTTGACAAAAAAGTTTTTTTCTCAGAACCTGGAATTATTTTAGCTTATCTAATCCAAATTTGTACTCTAATTTATTTCTGCAGGGAATTCTTCTTATATAAAATAAAAATCCAAATTCTTTTATCAAACCAAGCCTATTCATTCTTTACAATCCAAAGATACATATAATATATAGGGAGGAAATCACTGGGGTTGAAAATGAAAATGGGGGAAAAAGACAGGGTGGAGTTTGAAAAGGGGGGAAACCACTGTAAGCCGTTGATCTGACAACAGGATTGTCAACATGTTGTCAGTATTGTTAATTTGAAATCAGTATGCTCGATTTGATGTTAGTAATTACTTGACATCAGTATTGTTGACCTGAAATAAGTATTGTTTATCTGATAGTAATATCTGATAGTCAAATCTGATATTTAAATTAAAACTTTGTTTCTTTCAGTGTTAGACCTCCAGGAACTCCTGGTAGAAATACAAGAGCCAGTCCTAGAAGACCAAATACCAGGTAGCAAATACAAATAAAGTTTTATGTCATTACAATGTTGATCAAGTTTGATAATGATATTTTTATGAGCATTTTGATAAGGTTACAGCAAAACTTTATTTATAAATTTGTATTTGATCACATGAATTATAAACAAAGCAAAATCATTTTTTTTTACAAGTATAACGACTTATAATGTTAAAATTCGGCGTTCATCACCCAATGAATGCAAAATCTGCATTCAATCCTTATATTTACATTCGATTGAGTTCATATATCTTTTACCATATTTAAGTGGTAAAATTATAGCTTTAATGGCTATAATGTAGTTAAAATTGTAGGAAAATTGGGAACAAAATCGGCAACAGAACTCCTGTCAATTAATATGACGTCAAAACTTGGATGACGTCAAAGAGTTAGATCGTCAAGGCAGATCACTCAAATAGTCGACATTTACGATTTTTATACGCCCACATTGAAATGTGGTCGTATATTGCCGTCGCCCCTGTCCGTCCGTCCGTCCGTCGGTCCGTCTGTCCACATTTGGCTTGTGAACGCGATAGAGACCACAGTTTTGGTTGGATTTAGATAAAATTTTGTATGTAGGATTATATTTATAAGATCTCGGATAAGTTCGAATTTGGGTCCGATTCGACAAAAATTCACGGAGTTTTACACCCAAAATATGTTAAAAATGGCTTGTGAATGCAATAGAGACCACAGTTTTGCTTGAATTTGAATACAATTTTATGTGTAGGATTATATTCAAAAGACCTCGGACAAGTTTGAATTTGGGTTCGATTCGACAAAAATTCATGGAGTTTTACACCCAAAATATGTTAAAAATGGCTTGTGAACGCAATAGAGACCACAGTTTTTGTTGAATTTGAATAAAATTTTGTGTGTAGGATTATATTCATAAGATCTTGAACAAGTTCGAATTTGGGTTTGATTTGACTAAAATTCACGGAGTTTTACACCCAAAATATGTTAAAAATAGCTTGTGAACGTGATAGAGACCACAGTTTTGGTTGGATTTGAATAAAATTTTGTATGTAGGATTATATTCATAAGATCTCGGACAAGTTCGAATTTGGGTTCGATTCGACAAAAATTCACGGAGTTTAACACCCAAAATGTGTTAAAAATGGCTTGTGAACGCAATAGAGACCACAGTTTTGGTTTGATTTGAATAAAATTTTGTGTGTAGGATTATATCCATAAGATCTTGGACAAGTTCAAATTCCGGATCGATTCAACAAATATTTACGGAGTTTTACATGTAAAATATGTTAAAAATGACTTGTGAACATGATAAAGACCACAGTTGTGGTAGGAATTTAATAAACTTTTGTGTGTAGGATAATATCCATAAAATCTTGGACAAGTTTAAATTCAGGATCGATTCGACAAATATTTACGGAGTTTTATTAGTTATGAAATTAGATGCTTTATATTAACAAGATATTGGATGAATTCAAATCTGAACACCATCCAACAAAAATTAAGATAGTAACATTCCTTGATATATTGACAATTTATGTAGTGTAAGTGGGCGTATATCGCTAGGCAACCACTTGTTATATTTATTGTTTGTTCTAAATAAGACTTTATTTCATATCAAAGAAGTTCAAAATATCTTATTTTTCGATTTCTTCGTGTACCCAGGCCGATATTTAATCCATCGTTTGTTTATTCTTAATATAATGATGGTGTGTATTCATACGCCACAATCTACGTTGCCAGGGAAGATTTTGTTTAGCGACGTCACGGGAGATCACTCTAGAATTTTGCGTTCATCGGTAAATGAATGCAAAATTTTCACAAGGGTTCACTGTAGCATGTGACAATAAAATGTAAATATTAGTCAGTTAACTGTATATTATGTTTATGTTAATAAGGGGATCTGAATCATCAAGACCACCTACTGGCAGACGACGCTCAGGTTCTGATGAAGAAGAGAGACTGAGACAAGAAAAAATAGAAAGTTTACAGCAAAGATCAGCAGCTAGTAATATTCAAAGAAACTGGAGGAGACACAGAAGTCAAGCTCTTGATGAGAGTGAGGTAAAATTGGTTGAATGAATGAGATTCTCAAATTCTTATTTCTAAATTCTAAGATATTTTTCTTTTCAAATTCTTGTTAGTGTAGAAATTCTTATTTCTAATTCTTAATATTAGTCAATTCTTAGTAAGTAGAATAGAATAACTTTAATAATTCTTTTTTATAAGTAAAGATCAAGAAATCATTATTATGAAGCTAAAATGAGTCAGAAACAGAAAAAATATTGTTCACAGTTCATTGGCATGACAACTTATGGTTCAATAATTACAAAAGTTGCTAGTCCAATAAAAAATTTGATTTTATATGAAAGGCAGATGATATTTGAACCTTGATTATAACAGAAGATACTCAAATAATTTGTGAACCTTATCCGTACACATTGATAAGTGATCATTTTCATATCAGGTGTTTGATATTTATCGAAAATTCAAAATGGCAACTTCAGTTTTCAGCTATATAATGATTTCTTGGTTTTCCTATTTTGTCTTATCTCAATTTGATTTTGTTTATTTTTTCTATAATTCTACTATATTTATATTTGTTTATGTCTAATTTCTGTTATTTTCCTCTGTTAATTCCTTTACTCTAGCGTAAAAAACAACAAAAACTGACAAACATTCGAGAAAACATGGCTGCCAGACATATACAGAGAGGTTGGAGAGACTATCAAGAAGAGCAACATGTAGGCTTCATTTAAATTTTCATTTTTTCTTGAACACGTTTGGTCATAAATTCATTGGTTTGGGTTTGATTTGACATTTGATTCACATTCAGAGGCTTTTAATTAAGGAAAGGGTACTATAGGCTTAAAACCAGGGGCCTTATTCTCGAAAACTTAAGTTACAATGATTTTAGTGTTCAAGTCATCTGATTGGTCAATCACTAAAATTAATTTTAAATATAGCTTTATGATCCAATCAGATTACTGTATATCTTAAAATCTGGATTTTATCTGAGTTAAGTTTTCAAGAATAAGGCCTCTGTTTTCTAAATTTCTACAAAAAAGTGCCTCGACATGGTTTTATATTTACATAATTCTTACTTTATACTTGAGCAAACTTATTCCAATTCAATTTGATTTTAGAAATAAAAAAAGTTTCCAAGTTGCGTTTGCATTATCACTGGATATTATGAATTTGTGTTTAGATTGGAAGAGAAAACAAATTGAGAAATATTCGTGAAAATAGAGCAGCTCGAAATATTCAGAAAGGCTGGAAAAATTATTAACAAGTACAAGATGTAGGAATTTTTGTTTTATAATAAATTCTATAAGAAATATTCCAAAAAGTCTTTTGAGTGGTTGAGGGAGTACAGCAGTTTGTTTTTGACAAATTTGGCCATCTGACAAATTTTTGTTTCATTTTGTGCTCAATCTGATTAAAAACCAAATTTGATATTTTGGTCTATATTTCTCTTTGAAAAAACACAGAAAATTTAAAAATTTTAATCTGAAAACATTTTTAGAATGATATGTTCAGCTTTGAAGTATATTTCTACCAATCAGATGCAATCTTGGATTTCATCATTTAAGTTTTTAGTTGAACATGATGCAAAGAGAAATTTACCCAGATCTAGAATGCTTATTGTAAGCAACAGAAAGAATATGAAACAAAATATCTAAAACTTTATTTTAGTCCGATTGTTTCTTTCCTTGACTTTTAGTACTGATTTAGTTAATTCTCATTTCCATTTCATTTTATTCTATTTCCTTTTATTTCATTTCTTTCGTATTTTCAATCTTCATTTCATTTTGTAACTTTCATATCATTTCTTGTTTTAAATGTCTAGTGCCAAAGAGAAAATCAATTGACATCGATACGAGAAAATCTAGCTGCTTGTCAAATTCAAAGAGGATGGAGAGACTACACGGAGAAAAGAGATGTAGGATATTTTAGATAAAAGCATTTGGCATGAAGCATGAAACAAAAAGTCAGAATCAGGACTGTGGATTCAGACGTATTTGCCAGTCATGTCTGCTACAAAATTTTCAAATAGCATCCACAATTTTGAAATGAATTTTAAACACAATGGCCCTGATCACATTTCACTGTTCATTTTCCAAGTAACTTAAATAATCCAAGACATTGTTTCACCATTTCATTTCACAAGACAATCACATTTCTCCATCAGATTAATATGCATAATTCTTTGACTGTAGATATGTTTTACTAATATTCTTATTCTATCCTAATTTGTCTATTTGTTTGTTTACACTTGATATTGGATCTAAATGTTCAAAATAAGTGAAAATAGAGTATATGTATGTATTCTAAATACATGTATTTCCATTACCAAAACTGAGTTTAAGCTCTATGTTTCACTGTATAGAATGAAAATCTGTTTCCTCTACATTTCAAGAAAGCTGGGGAAGCAAATATTAATTTAACGTTTTAGGTTGAATGATTGCACAATTGCATGAAACAATGTTTAGCACAAAGAATATTCTCAGAACATAATTATTTCCAAGGAATTTGCACTTTAACAATGAATATGCTTCTTCTTCAAAGATAAAAAATAAGAGAAAAGTTTTTAATTTTTTTTTATGTGTATTGGAGACTTTTATTGCATCAATTTGCACCATTCCAATTTTTAGTCAGATGTCTGTGGTTATTGTAATTCCATTAAAAGTGAAGCATTTCGTGAAGTTACTGCACCAAAACAATTCTGAAAGATTTATTAGTTATATAAATTTTGCAATAGTGATACAATGAAATTAAGTTTTAGTTGAATTGCAAATCCCACAGAAATCTGACTTAAAATTGGAATTTGTGCAGATTAATGCAATCAGTGTCCCCAATACACATAAAACCTCTATGTAAAATCCCTTTAAGATATAATGGAAAAATTTTTTGAGGAAGCATATCTATTGTTCTTTTTTTTTGTTATCTTGTGAATGTACTGTCATCTATTTTCTATCTTTTTCTCATCTGCTGCACAGAATCAACAAGAAAGAAGAGTCAATTCTTTTAAAGAGAATCGGGCAGCTCGTAAAATCCAACAAGGTTGGGCTGGTTTCACTCACAGAAGAGATGTGGATGATGTAGGTTTTTTGTCATCACTTTATAATGATTACAATAACCGTATATTTCTGAATATAATGCGCAAGCGTGTATAATGCCCCATCAAAATCCATTTACCCATTATAATGCATTCTCCTTGTTAGCCAAGTTGGGGTTTGCATAATGCAGACACCAAAACAGTGAATAGATTTGTAACATTGTATATTTTACAGCTCTGCTACCTTATATGGATCTGAAATCTGAGACCCCTTGTAATGTTTCAAAATCTATGTAATGTTTGTATCTACCTTGCATTATTTGTCAACTATTTGCACTTCCTGTTTGCATGGTGTGTCTAGTGAATGTGTTTCTTGCCTTGAAACTGTTGATTTAGGTTGAGATTGAATCAAATTTTTGATCTTGTATATATATGTTTGAGCACTTTGAAATTATGAATGGTAATGTTGAGCTTCATTTATGACAAGGCTTGTTTCGAGCTTTCCAACGCCAAAAAAGAGAACAATACTTTAATGCCAAATTTGTTATGGTGATAGTAGAATTTGAGTTACGGTACTGGTAGTTAGTTCACGCAGTGGCGGTTAAAATGTGAATTGTGTCTTTAAAAAAAAGATTACTGACTTCAATATCCCATTGAAAAAAAAAATGAAATGGTGCTTAAAATCCAACTTTGGTTCACTTAATGAAAATATCATCATATTTTTGAGTTGATATCTTTCACGGCACACCGTATATTTTAGGCAAGTTATGTGATACAGGGAGCAATAAAAGGACATCGAGCTAGAAAGACCAGGTTAAATGGTTACCATACAGAAGACTCTACTGAAGATGAATCATTAGATGATGCTGCTAATCTTATACAATCTAATGTTAGAGGTCACATGGGTAGAAAGAAAATGATGAGGAATTTAAGGTATGTTATCATCATATATGCAAGAATCAGTAGCTTTTGATTGACACATGTTGTGGATACACTATCCTCATCAGGACAGTTAGTTTTGGAAATGAATAATTTTTTTGTTATATAATTTAAATCTAATTAAGATGAAGGTAAAGAACTGACACAAGGACATCAGATTTTTCTTAACTTGAGGACCTTGAAACCTTATTTCATAGCAAATGAAGTCAAACTTTCCGTTAACTGAGTTCTTCCACTGCCACACAAAACAAAAACAGTTTTCATCCCAGTGTTTTAGGGAAGTTTTAGAGATTACATAGTTTGAAAGTTTATTATGAGCAAAGAGGTGGATGATTTATAGCTCAAATTCGCATTTCTTGTTCTTTTTCTCTCCTGGACTGTCACTTTATAATATGATTTTGATAAACATATATTATGATATTACAGATATGATTCTACTGATGATGAAGATTACAGAGCATCAGTTAGAAGACCTTCATCAGGTAATATTTTTATATTGATTTAGATCTAAATAGTGTTCAGAAATGACATCTAGTACTCTGGGTTCATTGTCACATGGTTAGGTGATTGGGTGGAGAGACACAGTTGGGCTGTATTTGAGAAGCACTGGCTGTAGCGAAAAAAAATTTCTTACTTTGTTGAGGAGTCAAACCCACCCAAGTTAATTGCATAGAGCTTATTTCAATGCTATATTAATGGTCATATTTTCCTTTTTTTAGGCATGGGAAGTAGAAATCAGATAGGAAATAGAGTAAGTTATTTTTAAGAAAATATTGCATTGATTTAAAATTACAACAAAAAGTATGAAATTCTGTATGAACATTTTAACATAAGTCTGCAATTTGTTCACATATAAAAGGGGTATGTTCACCATCGATTGGACCAATAAAATTTTAGTCTAAAAAACTATTCAGAGTAATGTTTACAACTCTGCCTCGAAATTTAAGCCTTCAAATCCACGTGTATCCATAATTATAAGCGTTTGATAGTCTATTTTATTTAGACTATGCCTTATATACAAAACACAAATACAGAAAATGAAAGGTATAAGTATTGGTAGGGGTATAATTGAAAGGATTGTGTGATTTTTGTGCAGTTTTAGTACTTCTGGAGGCATTCACACAATTATATCCAAGGCCAAAATCGACCATCGAAAATGTTAAACATTCCCCTTTGATATCATTATTTTCACAAGCTGCATTTTGTATCTTTTCAGAGAAGTAGTAGATCTCCAAGAACTAATTATTTCTCAGGACAATCTAATAGAAGTTTCCATGACGATGATGATTTTTAGAATCCAGTTTCTCATATCAACAGAATTCTTCAATCAAAATAAAGGAAACAAATGAATACTGAGGATTTATTGTTGTTATTGTTAGGGCTTTCTCGGCCAATTCAACTAATTCTAAAATGCTTTAGTAAAGTGTACTTAACTCAGACATTCTGACTTTGAAAATCCTATGTATTTGTAATCATTATTTTGAAAATCCTATTTTTGAGATGCCTTTCGAATTTCATAAGACTTCTATTCTTATATTTTATTACATTGCACTTATGATATTCATTTTCGCTTTTTCGTGAATATTTATTAAAAGCGATGCTTATTATTAAGACAATTGATGGACATTCCTATTTCAGAAATTCTTTTTTTTAATAATTTATAATTTGTCATAAACATTCTAGTTATAATAGAAGTTGTGACCAGTGGCATATTTGGGAGGGGGCAAAGAATTTTGCTTTATTTTCACATAAAAATCGCAAATTTTAGCATTTTCATGCCCTGGGCCCTAATCCCTCTTAAAACAAAATTTCTCGCTACATTACTGGTTGTGACAGTTCTAACTGCTACATTGAACTGAAATAAGCTTTCATGACGTGTAAATTGTTCTGAATTTTTTTTATACTTATGGGAGCCAAATGACAGTTAAAAATTGAGATGCTTGTATATCGATATGTTCATTTATGATATTATTTTGCCATTTTAGTTTTTTTTTTAAATTGTTTAGTGAAAATGCATTTCAGCTAAATGTATAATTTTTCAAAAGTGTACCCTACAGTTATCTGCAATTTAAGACTTCACTGGACATTATTGCCTATGAGAATGCCTGGATTTCACGTTTTTTCCTAAATTTCTATGGTACATTTTTTATAAATATTTAGTTATACTACATATATCTTTTTATTCAAACAATTTATTTTGTATGATCTCTAATTTTTTTAGATGTACCCAATATAAAATAGCTGGGTACAAGTGCTGGTTTAATATATATATATATATTTAAAGACTTAATTAATTTATTGAATGACCTGTATATTTTGTAGATCCTGTGCCTTTGATGTATATACATGAACATTTTGTATATATATTTACATTGATTTATGTATATTTACATTAACCTGTGTATATTGATGTTTTTAGCAGAAATTATACATAATGTATTTTTGAATGTTGTCCGTCCAAATTCAACTCCATTTTTATTTATTATACATTGTTAAATATTTTATCTTATTAAAAAAGTAGGCCTACAGAATCATTGGGTTTTTATTTGAAATACCTTAATACAAATTATGGTTCATAGAATTCAGCAAATAATTTTTTATTGTGCAATGAGGAACACTTTGCCAAGAACTGAAGGTGGTGTAAGCCTTTTCTTCGATCTTACCATTGCTCACATAACACTATTTTTTTTTTTGTAAACAATATTTTATTCATATAGAAATGGTTTGAGGAACAGGCTTTCGCCTATATTACCCCTCTCCCGATACTATATTAATGTCCTTATACTGATCATTGAATCATATTGTGGAAAATGTCACCCTTCCAATTCACCATTATCAGGAAAAATAACCCATCAGCATCAGCTGAACTTTGAAGTGGATATCCAAGAACTCATTACCAGTAGTATCTTTAGGTCCAGTTTCAAATCGGTAGCACAACGCAAAAGGGATTACTATTAACTGCAAGTTATTGGGTTGTGGGAGCAACAGTTCTTTCCGTAAGATTGTATACCCTTGCAAAAGGAACATGAGGCACCAATGATAATCACAATTTTAAATGGTAAATAAATAATTTTTAATCATTAAACAAAAAATATATCACAATAATTTCATCACAACTTCTGAACACAATCACGACTTAAATAAAACTCTTTTAAGAAGCCGCTGCATCTGCAAATTCACTATCATCATCAAAACTTTTAAATGATTTCTGTTGTCTGGCATGTCTTATATACTTTAAATCTTCTGCATACTGTTGTTCACGTAATAACTCTTTTCTTTGGTTTTCTAATTCTATGTTATGTTCACTCAAGGCTCGTGTTTTTTGGATTAATTTGAGTAATTCTCTTCTCAAACGTCTATTTTCTGATTTGATAGAATCTGTATGATCTGTTAAACATTGCACTGCTTCCTGTAATACAACCAAATATTATTGCAAGATATTTTCCTACATAAATTTTTAATCAGTGGTCACATAATGCTTTAATATCCTTCATGTGGGATATATAATTTGCATTGAACTCCCAGATCTATTGATGATTCTCATTAACGGGATTGTAAAGCGTATTTCTAAACTTAGTATGTGTATTGGGGACACTGATAGCATCAATTTGCACCATTCCAATTTCCATTTGAATTTATGGTTCTCGCGATTTCCACTAAAACTAACATGTTTTTTTACTTCACAAGATCTACCAGAAGCTATTGATATCTATGCAGATCACTGTCAGTGACGTCATAAAACGTGTTAGTTTTAGTGGAATTGCAAGAACCACAGACATCGGAATGGAAATTGGAATTGTGCAAGTTGATGCTATCTGTGTCCTCGATACACATACAAAGTTTAGAAAACCTCTTTACAATCCTTTTAACAGTCAATATTTAACCATGAAAATTCCCGAATCTATACATTTAACCAAAATAAAACTTATAATGAATAGGAAATTTTGATTGGTTGATTATTGTAATGACTTGGAACATGTGTGACATAGCACATTGTCTGATCATTGATGGCACGTAACGTAACCCACAAAAAAAGATCTCTTGACAATATCTCGTGACATTACCTTATTAGCCTTTTTCTCTAGAGTTTGAATTTTATTGGTGGAATCATCTTCATACTGTCTCTTCTCGTCTAAAAATCTTGATTTCAAATCTTGAATTTTCTCTGAATGTTTCACTCTCATTTGCATCACTTCCCTTTCTAACTCTTTTATTTTATTTAACTGTTCTGTTTGTAGATTCTGATTGAAAAATATAAACTTGGGATTAATAACCTATGCAGTGTTTAATGAGGGAAAGTTTTGCAAGAACAACCACATTTGCCTAATGCTGTTAAATTTTCAAATGTTGATCCAGCTATTCAATATAGGATTGTCTACTTAAATATCTCAGACTCTCAAGGCAACATCTAATCCTATGCCACAGGTCAAACCTCAGCCCAGTAAATTTGCAGCAAGCCCTTATAACCCCAGTGCATCAAATTTAATAAGCCATGAGATTTTATTCAAAGCACATACCTTATATTCTTGTAACTCCAATAATTCTTGGTTTGTTTTCTCTAATAAATGTTGTTTCTCTAATAACATACTTTCTAAGGCTAAAACAAAAAATGACAAATTAATAAAATGAAACCTAAAATATAACTTTTTGATTAACCTTTTAAAAACTACTATCTACAAATATCTTTGGGAATTTGTGATAATGACATCATTAATAATAAATGCTTAGCAATTTGAAGAGCAAAATGATCACCAAAACTGTTAAAAAAAAAAAAAAAAAAAAAAAAATATAAAAGAAATATTCAAAGTTTCTACCTTGTTTCTTGTCATCATACTCTTGTTCCATCAACTGTTTTTCTAACTTAATATTTTGTATTTGTTGTTTATTGTGATCACTTAAAGTTATTATTGTTGTTTGACGTTTACTGGTTTTCTTTTCTATGTAACTCATATATTCATGCTAAAAACAAATAAAGAAAGAAATTAACATCAAATTGCAAAATGGAAATGGGGCTTAAATTAAAAAATATTTGGATTAAGATGTCTAGTGTAAATAAGGATTTCTCTCTTTGGATGGGATCCATACTTGACTATTCATATTTATGGTTTGAGTTTGACCAAAAATATTTTTTGTAATAGCTGTAGCTATTAAGTACTTACACTTTCAACTCGAACTTTTTGTGCCTCTTGTTGCAACCAGTCATTTTCCTGACGTCTTTAGATAAAGTTAAGGAATACAATTACATAACAGTATATAATACACATGATAGAAAAGTTTTTCTGCACGTACAAATCAGAACTCTGACCACATAGAATTCAGAATTGATTTCTTTCTGTCTTTAGAAATGCTCAAAATAAAATGTTTAATTGCATGTCATTTGTTTTAGCATGGTCTTCAAATTTCTTTCATTCAAATAGAAAGTTTAATGATTTTTAAACGTATCTCTACCTCCAACAAATTTCAGTACAAGTAAGTTCAGTACCACAACAGGCTTAAATAACCTTTAAATTTATATGCATTGCGAGGTCTTTCTGACATTGCAAGATATGTACGACACATTGCTCATAAATGATTGCTTTTTAAATAGATCTATATGGCTACAATAATTTTTTAATATCTATCAAAGGATACAAGTCATCAACTCTTTTCCTGGCATTATCTAAATCTTGAGTAACCTTGTCAAGCCTGAAAAATAAATACAGATCATAGTTCATTCACAATTCACAGGATATTTTCCAGAAAGAACAACAATAAGATTAATAGGCTATCAGAACCAAAAATATACGTACCGGTAATGAAGAGGAAGAGGGTTTTTCCTACTACTGTGGTTCTGGCAATCAAAACATTGATGACTGGAATAGCGTGACTGGACTAATATCAGTTTTTATGAAACTGACTTCACATTTGGTCAAGTTGTTTTAGTTCTTTTTTTAGAATTACCACCGACAGGATAATGATATAATACCGGTAGTGATAGATAGATAGGACACAAACTAAATTCGCAATACACCAGCACAGTGGGATATTATAATTTATGAGTGAGAATGACATTGGTGTTAATTTACTGATAAAAAACATAAATACGATGCATAAGAAAATGACAAATTACAAAAACTAAAAAATGTAAATTAACAATAACAATGATGATAAATTGACTTACTCTTGTTGCAACAATATTTCTTTTTCAGTAAGTTCTGGGGTTTTAGGTCGTTCAGCTGATGGTGTTTCCGAATCCTTTCCCTTTTTCTTGCCTTTTTTACCCTTATCTTTTTTCTTGGGTGGCATCTTTGTAGATCAAATTTAATAATAAAAAATATTTATGATTTTGTCCACCATTAATGATGCGTGACCATGGAAACGACCGGAAGTAAGAAAGAACAGGTGCTTGTTTCGTATTTCACTGTTCTTAAATTACACTTTAAAACCTACAGATTTGATATATTTCTATCTTATGGTCAAGATAATTAAGTTGCAAAGATTTAAGATTTGATTTATTTGAAAATCATCAAAGGGTGATTGAAATTCGAAACCAATTCACATAAATTTCAAAATGGCTGGTCCCGGGAAAGATGAATCTTCTAATGTCAAAAAGGTTTCTAAATCAATACCTGGACCTTCATTAGATGTCACGTCTCAAGAATTCAATCCATTAGAAGCTCTCTATTCACCAGAATGTGTTATTCCTCATCCCCGGGTTAGGGTATTTAAAAATGTTTATGAATATGAACGCCTAACTTCGTTTGATGAAAATGCAACTGATCCAGAAAGTGTTCAACATGAAAAAAGACAGCCGAGCAGTAAGCTTTCTAAGACAGCTGGTCCAGGTCAGTTTAGAAAAGAAGGCGCGGCACCAAAGGGAATGAAAGAATCAAATCCATCAGAATTGGATCAGGCTAAGAAGAGTAGAACGTTTAAGTTGAGAAATATTCTAACCAGAATGGAAAAAGGTAAAATTATTATGATTATGTAATACAATAAATGAATAATAATGTATATGCTTACTATGCACACCATTTTTTATTGTAAAGTCTTATTTCAGTGAAGATATTAAAAGCTTATTAGTCTTCCACTTTTTTCAGTATATAGGCGTAAGCTTATAATATATACCATATCAATATTTTTTTTTACACTTGTATAATTTAGTTATCTAATGATGTTTTATCTTTTTCTTCAGAGGTTTTAGCTGGACCACTTAGCTTGTTACAGCAATGTTTGATGAAGAAACATAATGTAAGAGTTTGGACAAGGAGTGCAATTAATATAAGAGGTGTTTGTCGTGGCTATATTGTAGCTTTCGATAAACACTATAACTTGGTAGGTACTCGTATTAAGTCTAATACCTTAGATTTTTTAAGTTTTGGGAAATATGCTACTGTATTATGACCCTTACATCTATATTCATTTTGGCAATACAAGAAATATAGTGAATGTGTCTTTCACTCTATGCAGACATGGGTTTGTTTTGTGTTTGGTCCGGTCGATGTCCTCCCGGGTTAACTTGAGTTTGTCTCTGGGTTAACTCACTTTGTCTGTGTTAAATGTCTCTGAGTTGACATGTCTCTGTAATGGCTGGTAATTCTGAACATTTTAGCCAGCACATTATGAAACTTGCCAAAATCCTTTACATTTTTTTAAGATTAATTTTCTAGAAAATGACAATATTTTTTTTTATTTCAGGCCATGATAGATGTTGATGAAGTTTATAGAAATCCCACATACACCAAAATACAGAGGAGAAGAGTGAGTCTTTTTTGTTCTCAAAATTGAATTCCTGATTTGTTGAGCACTGCCAGAAATCTTCCACATTTCTGACTATCTGCCCTCTGTAAAATCATATTTTCATTGTTGATGTCTTGAAATAAATATTTTCAGCTTAAGAAGAAAGCGTTCGAAGAAGCTGAAAGAGAAAAAATAACAAGTGCCACCAGTAATTTATCTATCAAAAGTACCGTTCACTCTAGACTTGGTCCCAGATTAGAAACTGGAAGCAGAGATCCAAGATCTACTAAGCATGGCTCTGCATCAATGGAAAGTTCAAGCAGAGATCCAAGAATTATGCAAAGAAAAGGTGTTGTGTCAAGTCCTAGTACACCTAGGTCGAGAGATCAAAGCTGGGGTTCTGCATATCAGTCAAGGTCAGATTCTCAAGGTCGTTCAAGGCAACCTTCAGGAACTCAGAATCCTGTATTACTAAGTGAGTCAGTGTTTATGGGTATACATCCAGAAGAATTGTTATACAGACATGTTAATCAGTTATTTATAAGAGGAGATAATGTTGTTACTGTTAATATTATATCAAGTTGATATTAGATTATAATATCTTACTCATAAGGGATATGATTTTAGTTGTTAATGTGGAAAGCCCAAAGCATTGGTATACATCCAGAAGAATTGTTATAAAGACACGTTAATCAGTTATAAGAGGAGATCATGTTGTTCAGGCCTTTAGATTACTTGCTAGTTACAATGGTAAACGTCGTGCCCAAATTAACAGTGCATGCAAATAAGAGAAAATCAGATGTTGCATCATGCTACTTTAGCACTACAGAGCAAGAGTTGCCAACATCTTTGAAGGCCTGTCTGATCGTAACAGTAGCCCTACCACTAAATAAGTGAGCTCTTTTTGCCTATCCGCAAATAGAGGGTGTGCCCAAATTAATGTTGTCACTAAAGCCCTGTTGTTATTGTTAATATTATTGCAAGTTGATATTAAATTTTAATATTTTACTCATAACGAATTTGATTTTGTTTCTTAATGTGGAAAGCCCAATTTTTGTGAAATCTATCTGGAGCACTGGTATACATACAGAAGTAGACATGTTAATCAGTTACATGTATTTATAAGAGGAGATAATGTTATTACTGTTAATATTATATCGAGTTGATATCAAATGGTTATTGTAATTTAAGTTGTTAATGTTGCAAGCCCAATTTGTGTGAAAATATTGAGGCCATGTTCATATGTTTATATTCTGATACCTGTGTTCCCATTTTCATATTTGCATAACCAACTGTGTGAAGATTACATGTTTAACATCCAGTATTTGGGATCACATCTTTTAAATCAATGAGACATAGGCATGATAGGTTGACACCAGCACTCCAAAGTTCGACTCAAGTTTTGTCATTGGACGGCAAAGTCAGCTGCCTTTCAAAAGCACAGACACTGGACTGAGATTTTCAGCTCTACAAGTGGATGGTTACAGGTCCTCAAGCAGAATAGAGGGGATTGGATAAAGATAAAAACAAAATTTCACAGACAAATCGTATTTATTTTTTTAAAGGTTTTTTTTTCATAATTTTTTCATTTCTGGCCACCCTTAACGGTGCAACTGTGCCCCTTATAATAATATATGTACATTAATTTAAATAAGTGCCATTTGAAAATGACAACTTAAAATAAATTAATCGGCCACAGTTGTACTAGGGTTTTAACGGTACCTGCTGTACAAAAATAAACCTCTCTGGGAAACAGTATGACGTCTCTAACAGAGTGATTTGTTATCGCAGTTTATCACGTTATATCACATTAATCACATGGTACCAGTCCATGAATTAACATAAATACACAAGAGATGGGAAGCCTGAATATGCCGAGTGATTATGAAACTTATGAATGAAAATGACAAAATGTTTTAAAGGAGTACACTAACAAAATCTTACATTTTTAAAACAAACAAGGTTTCATTCTAACAACCAATTAAGGCAGTGATGCAGTTAATTTGGAATTCTTTTCAAAAACCAGCGACAAACCAATTTTTCAAATACATAATCTAAATTTTGAATTTTTCCAATGATCAAATACACAAATATCAAGGCATTGGATTGTCAAAATTAGACACTTGATGAAAAATATAAAATTTGTGAACACATTCCTTCAAGTAACTAACAACTAAAATGATATGAGATTGTTTGCCCCCCACACATTGTCCTCAAGTCTTCCAGCCAAGGAACATCTTAAATAAGCAAAAACAGAAAATAAACAATTCAACTAGAACATTAAATAGCCAAGGCATCGAGTTGTTTTACAATTTAAAAATATGAAAATAATTGTTTCCAGTAAAAATTCTTAATATTATAATTAGTATCAGATTACAGTAAAGTTCATAAAATTATTTTAGTAAGTTAGATTTTGTGAAGTTACATTGACAAAAAATTTGCTGCCAGTACCTGTCAGTGAACATTTAAACCAAACAAAAGAAGGGTAACTTCAATAATGTACAATATATTTCATTTTGTTACTGCAAGGATATGAAAAGTCTTGATTCCTGTCATAAAAGTTACAAGGAAAAGAACGCAGTTTTTGTAATGTCATGGTTCAAAGTCAAAATGACTTGCACAAGTGTTTTCAGAACTTTAAAATCTTGTTCACAATTTCTATCAGTATTTCAAAATAAAAACTATGAAAGGAAATGAAATATGTGTGAAATATATTTTGAGATTCATTCACTCACTGTATACAAACTGTACATTCTTTCACACAGATACTACAAATGAAATATGATGAAATTTACACTAGTTGTTTTTATAATGAAATACTGAATGGAATATTGTGAAAAGACTCTTTGTTCATCTACAAATAAATCAAAAACTGGCTGTTCAAAGATGCAAATGATAATTCCCCAAACAGACATAACCAATTATCAGCAGTATCTGCATCAGAGATGGCCAATAATGAACAGGTTACTTTGTCTTTAATTGTAGATGGACAATATATCAGATATTGATTCTGAAAGTGTTTCAGTGTTAAATTTATTAATATTGCTATGCCTGGTTTAAAATACTGATAAATCCATCCATTCCTAACTAATACCTTGTGTTACAAATTAATTGCACTTACATATCCAGTTCTGTATTCAAATTACAAGCTTAACAGAAATTTAATAACATGACAATATTAGCCAAACACATCTGATGAGAGCTCCAAATATTTCAACCATGTCCTTTTCACTGTACATTTTATTTTGATTTTGAAATAAGTATGTCATACAAAGAGAACTGCATTGCACAAGACAAATTCACATGAATTATAATTTTTAGACATTAATTTTAGTTTTAATAGTTTTTTTGGAACTTTCAAGGGGCAATTCCATCAGTTTTGTGGAAGCAACTACAATATCCTTGATGCAAAGATATAAGCCAATTCATTCAATAGTCATTTATGAAATATCACAAAATTAAAGTCATTTTTAGCACTATATCTGATATGACTGCTAACTTCATAACAAAATAATAATAATAATAACTAATTGCATTTCATAGAAATAACAGAGGTATGCTTTAATAAGTAAGAGGGGTGCCTTTCCATATATCAATTACAAGCATCCCGTTAGATAGTTAACATAGTCTTTTCAATACTTCCATAAATTTTTTAATTTTTCTGGGCTTTATAAACTAAATAATGTTACTTTTGTGAAAACAATATTTAAGGTACCGTACTCAAACATCTTAAAAGAAAGATTCCACTTGGCATATATTGAATGCTCTTAAAAAAAATCTTTAAAAAATGATGTTTTAGTGTTTCTTTTTCCTTAAATCCTAAACAGAAACGCATTTTCACACCATTCTCAAAGCTTTTTTTTATAAGCACAATATATGCCAAGTCTTAAGAGCACTGAATTCTTTCTTAAAATAAACTAAACAGCACTTTGTATTTTGCTTGTCTTGAAATGAAATCAAATCATATGTCCCAAGTTCACATGACAAAATGAAATGTTTTTGAATTTAATTTGTTCACACGATGATCTTGGACGGTAGATAACATCAGATGCCTTGACTGGAAAGAAATGGAATTTAAAATGGTGGCTGGCTTCTTGTTTTAGTTCAAAAACTCTCCTGTGAACATCATTGCATTGAGATCCAAAGAACATAAAGTACTCAGCATAAAGCTATTGTCCATCTTTGAGTAGTGTTTCACAACAAACTGGCTCGCGTGAACAGCAGTTGTCTTAACCACATCAATTTAGGATGGCAGATCCTTTAATCACATGTATTCAAGTCAATACTAGTTCAAGTCCCGATCTTCTAAATATCGGTATTCGAAAGTAAAACCCTCCTTTTTCCGTTGGCCCCATTTCTCGTAATCGAAAAAAAGGTATGTGCCCTGAAAAATATGAATAAAACAGCATTTTAATGACTTTGAACATATATAAATATAACCTCTCAATAATGACATACACTTCAAGATCATCTTTTATAAATGCAAACTACATACCATTGAATAAAATTTACTCCATTAATTTTCAAGATCTGATTTCTAACTAGGCCTACTGTGCATTCTTGTCTCTTAACTTGGCTGTATTTTCCAGAAATGACCTGTTAACCAGCACAAACTGTACTTTTTGGCAAGGGTTTATACAATTAATGCCCTAGACATACCATGTTCCTTCAGCAACTTTAGACATTGGCATTATCTAGCGTTGCTGGATTGACAGAGTTTTCTCGTCATTAACAACTAATTACCTCGTTTTAAAAACACTACGTCACATTCAATTTATGACTGTTGAGACTCGATTATCACAAGGTAAATTTGCTACAAGAAATTTTACGTCTGGTCATTCGAAAGTTTTCCCCGCAATAATTTGTTACAAGGAATATAATGGATTAATGTAATGAAATGAAATGATAGCCGTTGCTAAAGGAACATGTATACATACCTGCTCAAAGTCTTCTGTAATTGTTTTTGGTTCTTCATGTCGCTGAAACCACATCATGTACTTCGTGTGGAACCGCCACGATTGCTTCTTTAATGCTTTAGCTGCCAAATATTGAGCTTTTGTACCCTATAATATATCAAATAAATGTATCAGAAATTTGTATTCATACTATGCTTTCCTGTCTGTACATAAACTTTTATCTTGATAAACTGAGAGCAAAATATTGTTCCTACTTATCTGCAACTGAGCTTAAAAGATAGGGTGTGTAATAATGGACATTGTGACAGGATTGTATCATAAACTTCTATGGTGAAATAAACCAAAAGACCTACCTCCATATAGTAAAATATAAAGAAGAGTGTCTCTGTTGACAATCTAGTAAAGAAATCGACAGAATCTGCGTGGGGTGGCGGGAGTTGATAATAATATGATGGTGTTGGAAAAGGACAGCGCGGCAAGTAGTGCCTAAAATGAAAAGATACATAATCACATGAGTACTTTCTGACCAATTGAGCTGAAACAATCAAATCCAAACTCAATAAATGAATATCATTCTGAAGGCAGAAATATGCGACTGTGACAGTTCTCTGTAAATTTGTATAGCATCAAGTAGAAACATTCAGATTTTCAAGCAGATGTCTGTGGTTCCAGTAATTCCACTTAAACTAAGCATTTCATGACATCAAACTTGTTTGACAGGGGTAAACTGGGTTAAAGCTAAGATAATAAGATGTTCCAAAGGGAGTAAGTATACCGTAATCTCTCTGAATCTGAAGGATGAGGCAAATGTTGATAGGCAGCATCTAACATTGTTAACTGATACATATGATCTTTTACTAGGGGAACAGGACCTAATGGTGCTACTCCTAATAAAGGATTTAACTGTATGGTTGTTGTTTGTTGCTGTGATTGAGATGCCGATGGCGGTTGTAATGAGGGCAACATAGATTGTTGTTGTTGTTGTGACTGTAATGAAGCTAACGATGGTGGTGGTTGTTGTAGTTGTTCAGGTGATGGTGCTGTCGGTTGTGGAGGGGCTTGAGATAACGGAGTACTAAACACATCTAAAAATAGATTTATTTGGTTAGTATAATAAGCTTATATCAATTAGTATATCAATAGGACAAAAAGAGGTGAAGGGCTATATCACAAACCCAAGAAAAATGTATTAAAGAATTATTTGTCTTAGTGTGTTTGTCATAATATTTAATTGTATTAAAAACAAGTGGTTGCCTAGCAATATACGCCCACCTTCCTTATAATTTTTTTCAGTATATCAAGAGCATTCCCAAATTGGTGTCAAATCGTATAAAAAATATAACCTGTCAAAAATATAGTTTATATCTTTTGAACACAAAATTAAATAAAATTCTGAATTAAACTTTCAATCTTGAAGAATTATGACTAAGTCAAAATCCAATCAATGTAAAATTGTCAAATCAAAACTTCTCCAAGTTCTCAGGAATATAAATGATTACGTAAAATTTCAATGAAATCAGATGAAAACTGTAGTCTCTGTTGCATTCACAAGCCTATTTCGGCGGGTTTTGAATAAGTCAAGGGCAATAACTCAAAAAACGTTCATTAAAAAAAGCCAAATTCAAAGGTTCAAACCAAATATCATTCAAATCAGGTGAAAACTGTAGTCTCTATCGCGTTCACAAGCCAAGGGCAATAACTCAATCTCTATCGCGTTCACAAGTCAATATCGACGTGTTTTGACTAAGTCAAGGGCAATAACTCAAAATCCGTTCAATGAAAAATCATCAAATTCGAACTTGTCCGAGATCTTGTGAATACAAATGTTCACACCAAATTTCATTCCAATCAGGTGAAAAGTGCAGTCTCTATCGCGTTCACAAGCCATTTTTAATGTATTTTGGGTGTAAAACTCAGTTAATTTTTGTCGAATCAAACTGAAATTCGAACTTGTCCAAGATCTTATGAATATAATCCTACACACAAAATTTAATACAGATCAAACCAAAACTGAAGTCTCTATCGCGTTCACAAGCCATTTTCAACACATTTTGGGTGTAAAACTCCGAAAATTTTTGTCGAATCGAACCCAAATTCGAACTTGTCCAAGATCTTATGAATATAATCCTACATACAAAATTTTATTCAAATCCAACCAAAACTGTGGTCTCTATCGCGTTCACAAGCCATTTTTAATATATTTTGGGTGTAAAACTCCGTGAATTTTAGTCGAATCAAACCCAAATTCGAACTTGTCCGAGATCTTATGAATATAATCCTACATACAAAATTTTATTCAAATCCAACCAAAACTGTGGTCTCTATTGCGTTCACAAGCCAATTGTGGACAGACGGACGGACCGACGGACCGACGGACGGACGGACGGACAGGGGCGACGGCAATATACGACCACATTTCAATGTGGGCGTATAAAAAACCAATCAATTCACATCCATACCAAATCAAAACATCAATGTAGAAATCCATTTAATTTTTGGGTATTATCAATAGTGAAAAATTAGCTAAAAAATCCAGAAATGATAAAAAACATATGCTAAATAAAACAAATTACTTGTTGATTCTGTTTTGACACCATCCACAGAGGAAATTTTACTCTCAAGACCAGCGTTCTCAATCACTTGTTGTGCCATCGACTTCAAAGAAGACGTCTCCTAAAATAAGATGGCAAGATAGTTCAATAAGCTGAAAAAATTAAAAAATTTATTACACAAATTCAAGTCACAGACAATACATGTATATAAGCATAAAAAGAAATGTTCCACCTATAGATATTTTAACAAATTCTGCTTAGCGTAAACTTACGACACATATTATCAAAATATGTCATATAGTATGTAGCACTAGCAGCCTCAGTTTATGTTCCTATCCAAATGACTAGGGGTATTTACCTTTACAGATTCTCTTACCTACATCAATAGCAGAAGGAAAATGAAAGATTCAGTCATTATTTGATGCTAACATTGAATTAAGTACAAAATGCCCACTTACTTTAAACATATTGCCACCAGCACTAGAAGGACCATTCATCACTGGTAAATCACTATTTATAGACTGGACTGTATTCACCATTGAATTACTGATAGAGTTATTAGGTAACGCCGAGAACATACTAGAGGAATACGACGGTGAGGGAGCAGACGGCACCGAAGGATTTCCCGAGGAGGTTAATAAGGAGACAGAACTACTTGAAGAAACAATGGTGCCATTTGTCGTCGTTGAACCGTTATTCACTGCTGCATGGTCTATTGAATTGACCTGAGGCTTCGAATCTATGTAAGAAAAAAAATAATCACATATTACTCATTATTACGAAATATATACCATTAATATAAACATACATTACCAATAATTTCTACCTCTCTGGAAGACACTGTTCTTGAAACAAGTAGCAGATCGTCCAAAAAGGCGAGCCATGTTGAGACATCATCAGAATAACACGGATTGACAGGAGAATAACACATTTCTCCCATCAGGAATGATTTAATGATGCCCTTTTTTACACAAACTTCATAAGATTCCACGCAACAGTAAGAGTAAGACAAGCATCAGAATATTTTCAGAAGCCAGTCTAATAAGCTTAATCTCAATATCTAAACAGATTGATTACATTAAACAGTTGAAAAGTGCAGTGACCAAAACCTCAAATAAAGATTTAGCTAACAAGTGTATTAAAAGAAATAACAACTGACTAAGAAAATGTTAAAATTTTATAAATGCTTACAAAAGTCAAACAGGATTATTTAGTAGCAAAAGCCAAATTCTAAGCAAAGTATCAAAAGAAGCAGATTGAGA
Organism: Lottia scabra; assembly: GCA_029955415.1. Lineage (NCBI taxonomy): Eukaryota > Metazoa > Mollusca > Gastropoda > Lottiidae > Lottia > Lottia scabra. The sequence continues at coordinate 900,036 of JARJEI010000045.1, read as the reverse complement.
GAAAATGAGCAAAAACTGTTGAATTTTTTAGTTGTAATAAATCTTAGATGTACTTTAAAGAATTTGTAAAAGGTTTTCAGAACTTTATATATGTATTGGGAACACTGATAACATCGATTTGCATCATTCCAATTTTCAGTCAGATGTCTGTAGTGATTCTTGCAATTCAAATAGAGCTATAGATCTCTGACTGCAAATTGGATTGGGGGAAAATGAATATTATCAGTGTCTCTAATACACAAAAAATTTAGAACACCTCTTAACAATCCCTTTCACCTATTGAAATTTGAACAAAATTCTTAAGTCAATTGTTATTCCTTTGCAAAAATATCATGCAATGAAACAAAGTGGCTGCCAGAGCTAGCTTACCGTGGGTAAAGTTATTCTGTGGGGCTGAATTACGATGCCACACAGACGAAACGGAATTAGATAATCTTGGCGGAGTACCTAAAATACATAGAGACAGATAGTGGTAGATAAAGAACACCACTACTAAGCGGAAAAAACTGATCACCATTCTTATTCTAAATAGGCTAGATAGAGGTAAATGATTCCCACTTAAAGAAACACATTCTGGCTTAAATATTTTAGCAAATACCTGTATGTTAGATAATTTCTCAAGTAAGGTTATGTAAATGATAGAAGGAACTTGAGGAAAGAGAGATGAACAAGTCTTGTAATGCCGTTACAGAAATTTCAGTGTTTGTTTGAATCATTTTTTTAAATCTAAACTCTTTATACTGCATTCTTTCTTCAAATCTTTTGAATTTCATTCTATTTTATTTTTTAATATCTATAGTATCATATATGGTTGGATGGACTGAGTGAGATCCCAGATGTCAAATGTCCTACCACTCAATAAATAAACATATTAATATTCATTGAAAATGTAATAACCTATATCATAGGAGAATATCGAATATAGTAGGGTAAAGGAAGGGAAAAGCTGAGAGAACCTAGTTAGAATTGGTCTGAGTACTACTCAGACAACTTTGAATAAGCTTATGTTTCATTATGCTTCATGAATTACTATTATGATCATATTCTAATTCATATATATTCAAATCGACAAGTGATGAAGAAAATAATTCTTACAGAAAGCCAGAAGTCAGATGCCTATATAGGTAAAGCTCTATAAAGATAATGGTTAGCCTTCAGGAATTACATGCTATAAACAGATCATGCATATGAGTTTACGTATTAGATTTGTGATGTATTAAATGGGTAAAAATTTTCATGTAGTATTCAATGTCCAAAGTAGAAAATATTTTGTCTTTTCCTTGACTGAATAAATTTCTTGGTCATAGATATTGAACACTACACTAAGGCAAAAATCAAAACATTATAACATAAAACACGCTTATTTTTCATCAGTTTCTACTTCTTGACATATTTTCATTTGATATTGAGAATTGTTGTGAATTCATGAATTTGATTTCCTATATTTGCCAATCATGTTTGATCGGATTCAGAATTGGAACAATTCATTTGTCATCGGTCAACAAATAAGAAATTACTGTAAACAGAGTATGAAATACCAAATGGTAGAATCCAAAGCTCTGCATAGTATCTACAGATGTTTATTTGCAGATAATATACACTGAGAATGCATAAGTTACAACTGAAATTCAATTGAGAAAAAGTCAATGATTTATGTTTTAATGTTTTGATTAATGAAAATGATATTAGTTATAAACTTGTATTAACTATGGTGTTATATAATGGTACTATATTCTACTATACCTGTCGAGATAGTTGATTGACCACTGGCCGGTAAAGCGAATGGCGTTGATGGTGGCGTCACATGATTGTGATTACTATTTGACGATGTAACTGCCGTCGTACTATTTTCAAAATTTTGCACTAAGTTACTGAAATAAATAAAAGAACAAGGGTTAATTCCATTTTGAACAAAATTTAACGTTGACATAAATATGATTCAAGTAATGGAAATTTCTAGATTTTGCTCAGTAAAAAAAATCCTGAAAAAATAAATTTTTCTTCAGGATCAGATTAATAATTCCAATTAGAAGCTCGGCAACTCATTCCATTATAAAGTTCTTCAGTACAAACTAAAGCTCTAAACTGAAGTCACAATTATATTATATTAACAGTAACACACTATGTCATGAATATTTCCTTGTATTTCATCAGCAACAAAAAGGATTTCAATCAGTTATGACACTTAGTTTTCCCAAAACATAAGTTAACTTCAAATTTTCACAATCATCACATTTACAAAGTCTACAAAATCTAAATCTACAACTAACTGACAATATGAATAATGGTCAATATGTTGAGTTCAACACCTGACATAAAAGTTCTGATCCAAAGGTCACAGTGTAAAAGTGAAAGTGAAAATATTTTACATTTTTTAGGCCTTCTTATACATCCAAACTAATCAACTTTCACAAAGAATCATCAATAATCAAGATCAACACCCTAATACTTGAGTTACAAGCTAAATAGGGAAACTTATAAAGAGCAGAAGTTCAGAGAAATCTATCTTTCAACCAGGAAATTTTTATAAAGGGGAACAACTCTCAACTTGTTTACTTCCTCATTCTAAAAATAGCTTTCTAACCTATTTTCACTGTACACAAATGAGCAAAGTTCAAAGCTAAAGGTAGAAATTCAACTCATAACACTATTCAAGTTGAACTCCAATCAAATTTAGGTGAATGTGAAATCAGAGTCCATAAAGTTCAGCCTGACATATTATCCTCCACTTATGAACACCTGTTTAAGGACAGGCAAACACCATGTAGTGTGCAATGGGTTAAATTTTCCAGGACAACTTTGTTATCCTATTCTTTTTTATTGTTTTCCAACTGTTGACAGATCTTTAAAGTGCACAGTCTGTAGCAAACAGAGCCTTGGTTTACTGTCCTATCCATATGACTAGGAACTTTTTCCATGTCACCCTTCCAACCTGCATCACCGACAGATTTTTTCCCTAGATATTAAAGTGCATGACCAATTTGCACATTTAATTATATTTAAATCTATTTTAACAATAATTCTCAATCCTTACCAATTGAGCACAAACTACATTAATATAGAAGTTGCACACCTGCCATTCCATAGTCAATAGCTAATAGTAATATATGGCTCTGTCTATATATTTAATTTTTCTGGATACCGGTAGCTGATAAGAGCTCATTTTAAGCTATCTATGTCACTTTTCTGAGTGAGCCATCGTTGGGAGAAAAAGGTACCTAAAGTATGACGCTAATTGGCAATTTGGGCCTTGACTATACATAAATATTATTCAAAAGAACCTGTACAATAATTGGATTTTTTTTTCCATTTCAATCTTCACTGGTCTACATCTGCCTACTCACAAGGCCATTGATAGAAAACAATATGATGTGTGCATGATCTAACAAAAAGCTAAATTTTCACCTTGTTTAGTTATGACTGTTATGAGAAATTCACACCAAAGAGCGTATATAATAGTAGAACTACACACAATGGTTCAAATTCCAGGTTAGTGTTAACACAAAATTTGGACTGGGTCAAATGCAAATATTACCTTATTTGATTGATATTGAAACACTTAATTAAGTAAAAGATATACTGATTTTGCGTGTTCACCCCCAAAACGTACTACATTAACACGTAAAATGAGTTCAAATGTTGTGTTAAATTCATGTTAACACTAACACGGAACACTAACATTGTGTCTATAGGATTTCAATATTGCATGAGGAGCTTGGCGTAGGAATATCACTAGTGTGCGTAGCAAGCTCAGAGTGCAATATTGAAAAGCATAGACACAATGTGTGGTTCTACTTTTATTATACAGTTGATTGTTTTAATTGAAGTGTATACACACTAAAACGTACAACACACATTGTACAATTAGGTCAATATTTTTTTGAGAGAAATGACCAAACGCCCAGGTGATCTTAATCATCTTAAAGAAAGGGGAATTCTTATTCCATTAATAGACACTTCGGCTTTAAATAGATTAGTGCTATTTTTGCTGTCAAAAGCGGTAATAACGGTATTCTTTGTGAATTTTATAGACTATTTGTGTTTGGACACGTTTCTAAATATGATTTAATGCAATTCGTTTTCATTTGTGTTATTTGAAACGTGCACTGCAACTTGGAATACTCCAAGCGGCTAGATAGAAGCAAAGATGCCGTCATCTGAGAGTCAGTAGAAAAAAATAGTTCCAACCGTATTCAACGTATGTTGAATATGGATTCAATTGTTACATGGGCTGTATTGCTGTCATGATATTACACATAAAATAATAAAAGCTTTTATATCTATTCAAAATACAGATGTGACGTCACCCTTTGTTCTTGAAAGTCCAATATTGAACGGGCATCTTGCCAAGAGTACATTATTTTTTCAAAACGGCGTCAAATTTTGGATTGCCGCGACATCATAAAATGATTGAATAACACTCACTTTTGGTGATTTATAACTATTTGTGGAGATGACCTGTTTCTTATCAATTTTGCTCACAATATCTTGTATGTTTAGGTGGGTTCGTTTTACTGCATTTTGTCAGAATAAGCTACATGTAGTTTGTAAAATCACAAAGAAAACCCTGTTTCGCATTCTACGGTCATTATTAGACTTATTCATAATTTTCGACCACATAATTGACACTAAGCATTATTGTAAGGATCACATTTGATTTTGCAGATGGCTACTTAAATTCTCATAAACATGGTGATTCATCAAAATTCATCAAGTTCATGCTACTTTCAAATGCAGAAAATTATGTAGATAGGGCTCAAGGTGTGAGCATTACTAAATACTAAACAATTCCTAAATTCGTCTGCAACCAATACAAGTGGTTGCCTAGCAATATACGCCCACTTACTACATAAATTGTCAATATATCAAGGAATGTTACCAAAACTGTGGTCTCTTTCGCATTCACAAGTCAATTATAACATATTTTAGGTGTAAAACTCTGTAAATATTTGTCGAATCGATCCAGAATTCAAACTTGTCCAAGATTTTATGGATATTATCCTACACACAAAAGTTTATTAAATTCCTACCACAACTGTGGTCTCTATCACGTTCACAAGTCATTTTTGACATATTTTAGGTGTAAAACTCCGTAAATATTTGTTGAATCGATCCGGAATTAGAACTTGTCCAAGATCTCATGGATATAATCCTACACACAAAATTTTATTCAAATCAAACCAAAACTGTGGTCTCTATTGCGTTCACAAGCCATTTTTAACACATTTTGGGTGTAAAACTCCGTGAATTTTTGTCGAATCGAACCCAAATTCGAACTTGTCCGAGATCTTATGAATATAATCCAACATCAAGGCATGAAATAAGCGTCCGGACACGGACATTGTCCGGTACAATTTCGGCTCATGTCCGGTACAATGTCATTTGAGTCGGACATTTTGTCCGATACAAAATTAACGAAAGTTAAATATTTTCTCTTTGGGTGATCGTCAATTTTAGTCAATCCGATCGTTTTTAACAGACTGTAGAAGTTTTATGTCCTTCAAACATGTTTATTTTCATCGATCGCATTGACTTCAAATCGTAAAGAGAACGGCATAGGAATGTCAGATACGAGTCAAACGAGTCAAAACGGTTACGAATTTTAAGTCAAAACGGTAATGAATTTTAATAGTCAAAACGGTAATAAATTTTAATAGTCAAAACAGTAACAGATCTACTAAACCGGGAACAATGCATTTGCCAAAACAATAAGTAAAGGTTAATAGATTAATGAAATTTCATATCTATATGTCATTGTTATTTCATTTTCCCATTTTAACATTGACTCAAGGTCGCACGCGTAAGAATCGAGATTGAAAAAAGGTCGAATAAGTCTACAGGGAGCGTCTGGATAATCAAGTAAAATAACAATGAGGCGGTGTAGACCCAAATTAGTACAATTTTTTTCACGAATTTTGAAGTAGTTTTATTTCTATAATTACCATATATTATCAGAATAAGACACGGTAATCATTTGTATAATATGTTATGACGAAATTCGATCACGTTTTTACTTATATTTCAAATATAAGGTAAGGATTTTATACATTGATGTACTCTGACTTCCGACCCGGATTTTTTTAGAAGCATCGTGTTAATGTGGCACCGCCGGATGTTGATAAACTCCGCCAGAGAGCCAGATTGTCAAAACCGAAAGTAGAAAAAATGAAAGGGCGAAATTCATTGGCTTCTATAAATAAGTTTCTCTTATTGTCCAATCAGATAATAGAAGACGTTCTGTTCTTCAATTTTTATCGGTACCGATTTCCTTTTTTACGGCTTGACCATTCTTTGAGAAGTAGCCTATCGGGAATATAAATAATGTCTTTTCCAGTGACATAAATTAATATTTGCTAGTTGGTAACCTATATGTACAGGTTAGAGAACGGCGAATTTCTGTCATATAACGCCGGTTTTGGCATACGCTTTTATAAAGAAAATATGTCCGGTACAAATTATCCGATGTCCGGAACAAATTGATTTGTGCCGGACAAACTGTCCGGCCCGATTTGTAGAGTTATTTCATGCCTTGTCCAACATACAAAATTTTATTCAAATCCAACCAAAACTGTGGTCTCTATCGCGTTCACAAGCCATTTTTAACATATTTTGGGTGTAAAACTCCGTGAATTTTAGTCGAATCGAACCCAAATTCGAAATTGTCCGAGATCTTTTGAATATAATCCTACACACAAAATTTTATTCAAATTCAAGCAAAACTGTGGTCTCTATTGCGTTCACAAGCCAATTGTGGACAGACGGACGGACATGGGCGACGGCAATATACAACCACATTTCAATGTGGGCGTATAAAAATGGGTGGTGAATGCGCTCCTTTAATACATTCTACCAGCAATGTCGTAAGCAGAAGTAATCCGTCCACGATTAACAATACACAACACTTTGTTGTATAACATAAAAAAAAAAACAGCAATTTTCATAAGGTTTCCAGCATCAGCTTTGATGTCAATTCTTACATCTATTAAATTTAGAAATTTTTCAAATATAGTCTGTAAATAATGCAATGCATGCCCACTTTGCAACTGAGAATTACTTACCTAAGTTGGCTCTGTTTTGTGGGGGTGATCTGTACTTTGTTTGGTAATGATATAGTCGGACTTTGTTGATTGGTTTTATTTTTCTGTAAATAAACAAAGAAAGCTTTTTCTAGTCTCTGCATATAGAGCACACTTAAAGCCTCCGTTTGCACTTTTCTGATTTTCTGTGACTTCTGTGGTTGTGGAGATTAAAAATTTCATGAGCAGATTATGATGTCTGTATCATAATTGCCATTCAAACCAAATGGATTTTTAGTGACTCCATATTTGAGTTCTTCTATACAGAGCCTAAGCATCAAATGGAAAATCGGAATAGTACAAATGGAAGAGTGTACCTCATACACATACTAAGGCTAGAAGGCCTCTTTACAACCCTTTAACTACTATAGTATGTTGAAGTATTACAAAATTATCCAAATTTTATTACCTTTTCTGCTTGAGAGTTATGCCGTTTTCTATCATTTTCCTCTTTTTCCTACAAAACAATAATTTTGTGAAATGTGAATAAGAGGTAATTTTAAACCTGATACAATGTTTTCAGTTACATTCATAACTGATATGTTGAAACAATGCACTAAGGAAATGTTTTTTTTCCCTGTACATCACTAAATTCTAAGGCCTTGAGATATTATTAGTAACTTTAGTGATAGTGATGTTATAAGTTATATACTGTAAAGCATTGATATAATTACAGGAACCTCAAACATGTGGCAGAAAATTTAAATGATTCAATTAGATGGCATAATACACAAAAAAGTTGAAAATCATTGTCCTCAGACGTATTTAAGAAAATGGCAAAGAAAGTATAATACTAAGGATCTTTCCTGCACTCATCAAAAATTGCTGGCTTTTCCAGAAAAAAATATATCCCCCCTGGGACGGCAGTTTTCACTACACCCAACCAACCTAATTATCATTTATGTTGCATATCAACAAGTTTATTATAAGAGCAATGACCCATATAAATAAAACACCATAGCTCCCAAGGGGGTAATAATAACGCAGAAAGTTATTATGTTATGATGGCTCTATCTTACCATGGAATGATTGGCTATAACACTCGGACTAGGTGATGGTGAGCTAGAGTTTGTAGAGGTTGGTGTTCCAGTAAGTATGATGTCATCAGATGGAGGTGATGATGCTAACAGGTCTGTAATTAGAAATCAAACAGAAAACAATTTAAGAGCATTCAAAGAGTGTTCCAATTTTTTTCTTGATTCAGCTGGCAAACATTGTGAAATGAAGTGAAATCAGCACCTGTACGGGCTAACTGAGGACGGCCATGCAGTGTGCAATGAGAGAAATTTTGCCAGGACAGCGGCATTAGTCTACTCTTATTTTCGACTTCCAACTGTTGAGGGATCTTTAACGTGCACAGCCTGTAGCACATGGGGCACAGCCTGTAGTACATGGGGCCTTGCATTTATTGTCCCATCCGAACGACTAGACACTTTTTCCAGGTCAGCCCCTCCGACTTGCATCACCGGGTTGAAAAATCCAAAGGTATCATCACCATGCCAGGATTGAACCCTGGACCTTCAGGTTAGCGAGCAAGCATCTAGCTCATCTAACTCACTGAGCGGCAAATATTGTGATTGCCTTCATTATTTTTTTTAGGAATCTCTTGATGAAAACGTTTTGAAAACTACATCTGGTCTCACAAATTTTGATTACATTATCGACAGTGAATTATGTTATTCTAGAAAACTGGACCACTATGAAATAACTATTGCAAAAATTTGGTTAAAATGGCATTTGTGATAGTGACGTCAAAATTACCTCATGAACAGTAATGGAATTACAGAAATTGTTGGACAGAAAATCAGATTGGTATAAATGAAAGTTATAAATGACCCAACAAAACCACAATAAGATAAACCTTTTCAAAATCTCCTTTACTTTTCATTTTTGTTTTAAAAGAAAATTAGTCTTACTAATGTCGTCTAACTGTAAGTCATCATAAATAAACTCATTTTCTTCGTAATCTGGGTCTTGATTACTGTCCACATAATACTCTACATCTTCTTTTATACTTTTAATCTGAAATAAGTACCAAGTAATGGTTTCAATAATAGTGATAACAAAAATCCGTACGAGAAAATCAATTCCGTTAATCAAAAATCTCCAGAGCATGACAAAATCGGGTGCAATAATTATATAGTAGTGGACTTCCCATACAAGAAATAGCATCAGGTGTTCCAAAGAATAAGCATGGTCTGCTTCACGCTCGACACTTGCCAATACTATAATGGTCAAAATCATGAGGTGTAACAAGATCAATTCATGCCTGACTAAACGCTAGCAATACATTATAGTGTTTCAATACAGATATGTTGTACTTTTCCTCATATAAGTACATAAGCTAATTCATAATAAATTGAAACTTTTCTTGAAACCAATGCATTCTTTTTGTGCTTTTCTTTGAGTAATTGTATTCTTTTTGTGCTTTTCTTTGAGCGAGTGTATTATTTTTGTGCTTTTCTTTGAGCAAGTGTATTATTTTTGTGCTTTTCTTTGAGCAAGTGCATTCTTTTTGTGCTTTTCTTTGAGTAATTGTATTCTTTTTGTGCTTTTCTTTGAGCGAGTGTATTATTTTTGTGCTTTTCTTTGAGCAAGTGTATTATTTTTGTGCTTTTCTTTGAGCAAGTGTATTCTTTTTGCTTTTCTTTGAGCAAGTGTATTCTTTTTGCTTTTCTTTGAGCAAGTGTATTCTTTTTGTACTTAGCTTTGAGCAAGTGTATTCTTGTTGTCCTTAGCTTTGAGCAAGTGTATTCTTGTTGTCCTTAGCTTTTAGCAAGTATATTTGTAATGTTCTTAGCTTTGAGCAAGTGTATTCTTTTTGTCCTTAGCTTTGAACAAGTGTATACTTAATGTTCTTAGCTTTGAACAAGTGTATTATTAATGTTCTTAGCTTTGAGCAAGTGTATTCTTAATGTTCTTAGCTTTGAACAAAATAATTTTTAATGTAATTTGCTTCGAACAAAAGTAATGGTGTTCTAAATGTACTTCGCTTTGAGTTAAGTATTTTCATTGTACTTTTCTAGAAAGAAATATACTTTCTTGTCAAAAATCTACATTGAATATACTTGCTAACTCATCAAATAAACAAATAAACATCATACTTACTCGTTCAACAGGTAACGTTTCATTATCAACCATTCTCATGATTAGTTCTAATTTTTTTATGTGATATAGATGTCGATCTTTATGACATTTTAAACTTTCTAGTTGATCCTAAATAAAATATAAAACATTTAATTTAATTATACTTCATCCAATCTAATCAACAGACCGTATTCACACGTTGGCTATCTTGGATCCATATTGAGGCTCATAATGCAACCAATTGACTAGCAGCGTTTTGCCACTGCATTAAAATCGTTACCTTGCCTTCTCCAATCTAACTAATTCAAAACTCATCAAATTTTACATCGTTAAAATCAGAATTTATAAGGCTATTTAAAAATTCTTTCAAATGAAGTGTTTCTTTACATATTTCTGAGAAAAGGGCCGAAAAGACAGTTTTTAGTCTATTTTCTCGCTGTTGATAGGGTGATTAGTGACGTCATAATCATTTGATGTCTCATTTTATAAATGGATGACGTCATTTGCGTCCTGAACCTTGGTTTGAAAGCGAGGCGTGAATAAGGTCTATTGATAGTAGGGTATAGGGTATGGTTAGTTACTATATGGTAGCAGTGAGGTATTAGCTTCAAATACATTTGTCTACAAGGAAGCTTAGTTACTTTCTGATTGATAATAGGGTCATTCCACATCAAGTGGACCAAATTTAAGAAAGTTGGGAACCTGACCCCCTCCAAAAAAATCATGAAAAATATATGTGATAATACTAAGTCTTAAACTAACCAATCCAAAATATTAGCTCCCTAGGTCAAAAACTCACCGAGATATGGCCATTTTAAATGAGGGTGTCAAAATTGTGTCATGAATTTTGGTAGTTTTTTGGCTTTTCAGATCCCTTAAACTCACATTTATAATACAAGTACAATGCCCTAACTTCGTATACTAGGTGAACTTTTTGTGTAGATTACGAATTTAACATCAAATAATATGTGCGATTTGTCACTGAGGCGCCACCTGGTGCCAAAGTTTGGACTTTACAACATTTTCACAAAATTGTTCGGGATTTAGGAAGCCACTGGCACAGTCAGTTTGGTTCACAGACCTCCCATATTGGGTATAATTCATGTCAATAAGTCTGTTGTCAACCCAGAGAAACCGGGAGTCCTTGGGATATTTATTGTCTGAATTACGCAGCCCTAAAGTTTGGTTCACACCAAAAATTTCTAAAAACAACCCATTTTCTCATATCATTTTGGTCATGTGGGACAGGGGGTAAAAATCTGAAACCAATTGGAAATGAAACTTCATTTATCCAACTATAACATATCAAACTCTACATTGTGTATTTGAAGGCTTATATTTTTAATCGGCGCCTGAAATTTTGACGGTTACTTGACAAAACGACTTTCGGTGACTTTTCACGATCATTAAACATGACTTAGGAATGATTTGTACCCCTCAAACTGGGTTATCTTGAGTAACTTTTTGCGTAGATTACGAAAATGCAAAAAATTTTACGCCACAGGGGTCTTTTCAGATTTTATTTTGACTGGAAATTGGCAAAAACAATCTTTTCCGCTTGACATTGGAGTTCAAAGGTTTTGCTAGTTAGCGTTCCGAAAAACTCTGGATCACAATTCATTGAGCTCAGACATAAGCAACAATTTGCTCAGCATTGTTATTCATAACTCGTAACATTTCTGCCAATCCCCTTTACCTCCAACAAAAATCCCTTGCATATTATATATCAAAGTTCTATGTTCTGGAAATAAGAATGTTCTAGAGAGTTAACTAAGTTCTTTCCAGAAGGTTCCGACATATTTTTTTTATAAGGGTGTTTCAAGAGTGTTCAATAGGATTAATGAATTTTCAGGGGCCACGGAGACACGAGGGGGCCACGGCCCCCCCACCCCCTCATCCACTTTTTGGCAGTTTTTCATCAAAATACTTTTGACAATTTTATAATTTTTTTTATAATTTTCGAAATCTGAAAATCGAGTGGCCGAAATCCAAGGAGTTTTTGTGGTGGGGGTGAGGGTGAGAGGTGGATTTTGAAAAATTTTCAACCAACTTTCCCCACTTTTAAAAACGCTCCACGGCCTCTGATGTTCTGTTGGTTACTGCAGAATTCCATAAAAATGTATCGAATTTCAAATGATTCCTTATCTGGTGGTACATTCACGAACATTGGCATCAACAGAGAAGTTAAAGATACAGATAACAACTTGTACAATAAGTTACAGCCAGGCAAATACATTGCCTATACCTATGATGGTAACTGGTACATCGGTAATATTATTGAAAAGTCGGAGGAGAATAGAGATGTTTTAGTTAAGTACAAGATGAGAAATGAGCGAAATTTGAGAAATCTGAGAAATTGTAATAAATGTATACTGAGGAATTGTTTGTTAGTTTTTTTTTATGACAGGAAGTCAAAATAAACATGGTTTGATAATTGTTTAATTGGTTATTATATTTGCTTCTTCATCATGTCCTTTTGTTACTCTCTCTCAAGTTGTCAGTTGTTCTGGTAACAAATTATGGGATGATGAAAATCCATGACCTTGACCTATTTCCATTCAAAAAAAAATCTGAAAAGACCCCTGTGGAATAAAAATTTTTGCATATTCGTAATCTATGCAAAAAGTTACTTAAGATAACCCAGTTTGAGGGGTACAGATCATTCCGAAGTCATGTTTAATGATCGTGAAAAGTCACCGAAAGTCGTTTTGTCAAGTAACCGTCCAAATTTCAGGCGCCGATTAAAAATATAAGCCTTCAAATACACAATGTAGAGTTTGATATATGTTATAGTTGGATAAATGAAGTTTCATTTCCAATTGGTTTCAGATTTTTACCCCCTGTCCCACATGACCAAAATGATATGAGAAAATGGGTTGTTTTTATAAATTTTTGGTGTGAACCAAACTTTAGGGCTGCGTAATTCAGACAATAAATATTCCAAGGACTCCCGGTTTCTCTGGGTTGACAACAGACTTATTGACATGAATTATACCCAATATGGGAGGTCTGTGAACCAAACTGACTGTGCCAGTGGCTTCCTAAATCCCGAACAATTTTGTGAAAATGTTGTCCAAACTTTGGCACCAGTTGGCGCCTCAGTGACAAATCGCACATATTATTTGATGTTAAATTCGTAATCTACACAAAAAGTTCACCTAGTATACGAAGTTAGAGCATTGTACTTGTATTATAAATGTGAGTTTAAGGGATCTGAAAAGCCAAAAAACTACCAAAATTCATGACACAATTTTGACACCCTCATTTAAAATGGCCATATCTCGGTGAGTTTTTGACCTAGGGAGCTAATATTTTGGATTGGTTAGTTTAAGACTTAGTATTATCACATATATTTTTCATGATTTTTTTGGAGGGGGTCAGGTTCCCACCATTGGTCCACTTGACGTGGAATGACCCAATAAACCTTACAGAACTTACCTCTCGTTCAGATTTCTTTTTCTTGGATGGACCAGAAAGTTGTTCAATCTCACTCTCAAATTGCTCTAACTGTAAATTTAACCCTTCAATCATTTTCTGAAAAAATAAACAAAATTTACATTACAACCTTTTAAGATACAACTATATTATATGGTTATTTTCCTCTTGACATCTACGTTTTATAAACACAAACTTACTGGGCTCTCATGAAACCATGTGTCCTATCAGTCGATATGGTACATTCGACTTTTCATCCTGGTATTCCTATCTATAGTATGGAGTACATATATCATGCTCTGTACACTTAACAGATTCTTCTCCCGGCATGGCTCGAGATGAAACCTCAACCCAGTTTCCCCCTGTCGTTTGGATGGGACAATAAACCAAGGTCCCATGTGCTATTGGCTGTGCATGTTAAAGATCCCTCGACAGTTGGAAATCGAAAATAAGAGCAGGCTTATGCTGTCCTGGCAAAATTTCCCTCATTGCACACTGCATGGCGTTTGCCCGTCCTCAATTAGCCCATATAGGTGCAGAGAAGTAGGACGTAAAACTCCATTCATTTCATTTTACAGATCCTTCAACTCAATTGTTTAAAGTAGAAAAACTGTTAGTTCAAATATTTTTCCTCCTTGCACATCGCTTTAAAGTATAATAAAATTTAATTTTATGTGGAATGAATAGACATCACTTTTCTAAATCAAAATTCATAGATCACACTTACTGATAACCAAGCAGTTGCTTCATCTTTTTCTTTAGTTTGAGGATCAACTTTGGAGGCAGCACCTAAACCTTCCTTTGAGTAAGCTTTGGTCTTTGTTTCTCGCTCCACTACTTTGAAACGTTCCATTTGCTATAATAAAAGCAAAATTACAGATTAAAGATGCATACGAATTCAAATCAAATTTAAACGTCGAATGATACAGAATCGGACAAGCACATAAATAATTTATCCATAGATATTCCTCCATTTTGAAATCTGCATACAACTTCTTTATCCAGTTATAACTATTATATTTAGATCTTACCGTTTCTATAAGTTTCCGGTGCTCCAAGAGTTGACTCTTGTCCTTGATATCGTTGCTTGCACACCATGTTTTTATCTGGTCACGTAATCGCTGTAATAAAACAAGCATGATTAAGAACCAAAGTAGTCCATACATAAGGATGCTTACTTCAAGAAATAAAGAACAGACCCATAAAAACAAAATTGACAGTAATATTAGTTAGTTCCTGCAATTTACGGCATTAATGAGCTCAAGTTCAGTATTTCTGACAAATCTTGAGTCTTGGGCTAATTCTAAGAATATTACTTATAATTTGCCTATAAGAGACCTTAATCAGCAACAAAAATCACTCAAGAAGCTTTTTTTATGACATCCTTTTGTCTGTGACATGAATCAGAATGCCCTACATCATTACCAAATTGAACGATTGCAACACATAATTGATATCAATTTGTTCTTACCTGTAGTTTCTTTATTTCTCTTTTCAAGTCAGTTTCATACTTTTCTTTTTGATTTAAATTTGCAGTAGTTTGCTGAAATAAAAATCAACGATTCTGTTATGTTTTCAAGTGAAGAGTAACACATTCAAATTGCAGATGATGTGTCTGAAGTAATGACAAAAATACCTCCTTTATAAATGTAGTTCCAGAACAAAAAACAACAAAACAACAAAAATTTACACCAACAATTTCATGAAAATGAGAGAGCAAAAAAAGCACTGTATTTCACATTTAAGGGTGTTCAATATATGCCTTGCAACTGACAGAATCTCAACTAAAAAAAAAACATTAATAGTGAGCAACTAGTGGCATTATCAGGGTGAATCTGAATATTCAACCACTAACCAGCTGGTGTTTGATCAACCTGTGTTGTTGGATTCTATGCCAATTCAGGTGATTGCACTAGTCGGTTAATTTGTCTGACTGATAAGAGGTGATGCAGATATTCTCATCATCCATCATCCCGATTCTTCCCATACTGTTTACTTTCAGGATTCCTATCAACAAGCTTGATTGTCAAACTGATAAGGTACAAGACATGCTGATCAGAGTTCTATTCTCCATCATTAAAAAGAAAAATGTGAATATTTCCATGTTACTTACTTTGTTCCATATGTCTTCAAATGTGTCGACACCTTCAACTACTTTTTTCAGGCATCTGTCAATTTCACCTGAAATAAAACAACTTTAAATATGAAATTCATCAACAATACTGAATGAACAGACCTATGTAATGAGATAAGGCTGAATATTTCTCAAATCATGACTGGCAAAAACAATCTAATCAATGTCCCTGATTAACTCTACAGTACAATTATTAAATAAATAACTTTATCATTAAATTGATGACCATCAAATTAATAGTTTTAATCCTATTAAGATTCTCAAATAAGCTTAATTATTGAACAAGATTAGGCAGTTTTGTGAGACTGTGACAAAATGTTACTCATTTCAAAGAACCCAAATTCATGACATTTCAAAGAACCAGTATTCATGACATTTCAAGAAGTACTGTATGGTATGGTATGGTATCCTTTGATGCCAGTACTTTTTATTCATGGAGATAGCATTATCTCTGTATATAGCATTGCTGTTCACATCTAGAAGATGGCTGATCTTTTCCCTAACTAACAGAGTTTATCCACTCGACCTACTATCTAGTTTGGGACACTGAGTTTTTCTCGTACTTTTTAATAAATCAAACTGAAATCTTATTCGTACTCTAATTTATTCCTGCAGGGAATTCTTCTTATATAAAATAACATACAACTCCTTTTAATTACAAATTTTCGGCCCCATGGAAGTGGAAATAGAAATACTTCGAACAAAAACAGTTATTGACATTAAAAATCTACCGGTACGATAAGCTTGGCACTCTAGGCAGAACACGTTTTCTCGTTTGTCAAGACAAATTATAAGAGATGGTTGCTCCGGAGCATGTGGCATCAAACCTCCCTTAATCACACTCAGTAATCTATGTCAGTGACATTGTCAGTGAACATGCATGTCAAAAGTCAAGATTGTTTAGCACCATTGTGATTAGCTTGTGATAATGTTATGTCCTGTTATCCCCATGAATACTTATGATAATACAGTAATTGTTTATTGGACTGCTAAAAATAAATAATGAATCATCTAAAAAATGAAAATTATTCTTCAAAATATATTTTTTTATAAAATTTTAAAAAGCAACATCCAGACAGGAAATCATTTGCAGAAGTCTGCCAAACCAAAAGTGTACAAATAAAGATATGGATATTACTTCATATCTATTATGAGAGTCATTATAAGTTGTTAAGATGGTATTGTCATCATTTTATGACAGTTATGTCATGACATCAGCTGCTTTGACATCAGTTTCTTTTGATCAGCATTGCCAGCAGATTTTCCTTTTTTCCAACAACATAGTTTGATCATTACAATGAGCATATATTTCTCACCTTGAAGCTTACGCTTATCAGCCATAGCTAAGAAAACATATAAAATGATATATTGTGCATGCTATGGAGGAGAAACGTTATCCAAAGAAAATTTTGCAGGGATTAAAATTAGGGGGAATCCTTTATCATTTGACAATATTCTAAATCAAAATGGCTGCAGTGTGAAATCGACCTTCATGAAAAATTGCACATGCGCGACATAAAGTAGTACACAAAGATATGATCTAATTTTTCATAGAATCAGTGGTCATGTATTTCTTGTATTCAGAGAAAATAGTTGTGATATAGAGTGGTTTGCATTGTAGTTCAAATTTCTACAGTAATGTTTTTCAAGAAAATTTGATAGTTCGGTAAATTCTTCCCCGCAAAATATCGAAAACGGAAGTCTTGACTACGCATGCTCCCAATCTGGATGAATGTTTACAAATTACATGCCTGTCAGTGTGTCAGATGAAAAATGTATTATAAAATGAAATAGGTGAAGATTTATCGTGTATGACATCTTTCAACTTTTACTTTACACTCTGTTCTAAAGAAGTCATGGCTGACACTTTCCATCCAGATTCATTAAGCATGAACATGGTAGAACATGATAATCATATGATTAAGAAGGGGGAGGGGGTATTTCTGAAGCCACTGACTGTCACTGAAGTGAAAGTTCAGAAATTTATTATGCCACTGCCATTGGGTTTATCAAGACTGTTGTTAAACAGTTTGATAAAAAAAAAAAAAAAGTGTTTTCAGTAATTGGCATGGTCTGCATATGCAATTGACATGTCAAAATCTATGATGACCACAATTTGTGACAATGCTCTCATATTTTGCCTTTGGCGTAGGCCTACTGCCTACTACTGGTAGTTTTTTTTACAGTGAATTATAGCAATTATACAGTTCCACAGACATGGTACACAAACAAGCTAATTAGTAATAGCATAATGCTTAGTATGTCATGCTTAAACCTCCTTAATAGAAATTGAATACCGTAGGTGTTAACTTAAGGGATTGTCTGGTAAACTTATTAGTCAGATAAAACCTGCCGTTGAGGGGTCAACGTCAGGCTGCCATGCTCTATCGTTTCATTACGGAAATTCAAATCCTTTATTAAGTCCCTGTGTCCTTCAAACTCGGCACATCTCGATACATTTTCATAAAATAATAATTAAAAATGTAAATTAAATGATCTCCTAGCTCAATTAATACCTTTTATTTTGATCAAAAGTTTCCAAGCGAGAATTCTATCAGTGATGGCTGCCATAAAGGCGGAGCTTACAGGTTGTGAGCGAGTTATCTCTGGTTAAACATGTAAACTCCGCCCACATCCGCCAACAGTTAAAAAACAAAAATGGCGGTCCAAGTCGATCTGGGACTGCTTCAAATTTTGTTTCGGCGTAAGACGGCACTTTTGAGAGTTTCTTGTGAAGTTTTTGTATTCCATCGATAAGAAAATTCTTCGAAATTTCCGAAAAACGTAAATTTATAAAGGTAGGCCAATTCGTTAAGACCTGAGAGTCGTTCAAACGCCGGGGACCCTGGTATCCGGACAACCGCTATGGGTTTTAATAGGCCGGATCCCCAACTAGTAAACTTATATAAATAAGGTTGGATTCCTTCACACTGCATGAAGTTTTATAAGTTGAGTCAAGTTTCGTACCAAAACTATTATGCTCATATTAACTGTATTTATTTAACCTTTATCAATTCCAATCTGTTAAATTTCAACTGGAATACTGTTACTGTTTACACATTGTGCAATGATGGAAATTGTGTCAGAATAGCAACATAAGCTTAATCTTTTTCTGTAAATTTCAAACTAAAATTAAAACTGTAATAAAAAATAATTATTGAATCAGTTTTACTATAAGGAAGATCAATAGAAATTTAGCTCCAATAAGGTTGATGATTAGTTGGTAACAGATATCTGATAAATAATTCATAGTTGATGTTATCTTCTGCTCCCTACTCAATAATGTTTGATATCTAATTCTATAATGGAGGATTATTGGAACTTGAACTAAGCTTCCACCATTTTATTTGTAATGAATGTGATCATATTTGGTTTTCGATATTTTGTCCAAGTTGAGTATCAAATTACCAAATAAGAATAAGCTTATACTGTATAATTTGAAGGTTGGAAAGTAAATTGCCTGTGTTTGACTTCATTTGGCTTCTAGAGTATTACATTTATAAAATGAATGAAGTTTAGTTGAATTTTTTATATCTGAGAGGTTGACACAATTCTTTTCTTATTTTTCTTTTCAAGAAACAGTTTGGAAAGTCTTGAAGGAAAAAAGTGCTAGTCTTAAAAGTTGTTTGTAAAATGTATCAAGTATCACACTGCTTGAAAAATATTTATGTATTATTTTTTTTTATTACCAGCACTTTGAAATGTTTATACTTAAAATTGCAGCATGACTTTGAATCTTTATTCTTATTATACCGGTACTGAATTTAAAGAAAATGTGTGACTTATTGTTTATTAACTTAATAACAAAATATTTATTTTTTAAGAGTAAGACAATGGCACAGAAGAATGGTGTTGATTTAGATCTGAGTTTGACAGGTTCTCAGATCTCTGGAATTTCGGCCTCTGGTAAAAGACCTAGATCTGCTCAACATTCCAGACAACCTAGTCCTGGTATTGAACCTAGAAAAAATAAGGTGAGATAACATAAGCTTATATTAATTGTATCTCTGTTTTGTTAACAAATTTCTTAATTTGTAATTTGTTTAGGGTTCATAAAATGCACTTAAATTTTATGATACTATTTTAAAAACTTTCCAAAATTTCAGTAAGAAACAAATAAACATGTATATTTTACAACGATAACATCTTAGATTCCTGTGAAAATCCTTTCCTGGTCCTTTTTACCAAACCACTTGGCATTGATCTTTTCTGGACTATCCGTACCCATTTACAACTGGGTTGACTGGAATTATGAGTTAAGATGACTTATTCAAGGCCATCAAACTTTTACACCCAGAGGGAGAACTGAACTCTCAAACACAACAACCACCATTTGCTCATTTTCAAGCAAATGATGTCATGTTTGTAAAGTACGGTACTATGCTCTAACTGACTGTTCTATAGAACCCCACAAATATCTTATGTCATATTGTGTTTTCTGTGATTTTATAGATTATTTATGTAACAGACAGGTTACTTTGATAATCAAATCATTGGACGACCTCATGTACATAATTTTTGGAGAATTTAACTTGCTACTGAAAGTCAATCAATATTGTCAGACTACCTATCACAGCTGTGTAGAATTAACTCAGTTATTAAAACAGTCATTAGACCATAAATTTTTAAAAGTACTTGGTCAATGATGTGCAAATGGAAATGCAAATTGTATATTTCAGCACCGGTTTTGCTTTTGAAATATAATGCAATCATTGTAGATTGTTGGATAGTTAAAGGGGAATGTTCAGCATTTTCGAGGGTCTATTTAGGCCTTGAATTTATGTAAATATATATTTGGTCAAGTTGTACTAGAATTACAGAGATGGATATCAGAATGATGGAAATGGAAATGTACACAAAACTGTTAAAAAAAATACCGGAAACCGCTCTACACTCTACACTCCTTTTAGCCTTTTTATGTCATATAGCTTGATAAGGTTAAAGTGGCTGATACCATGTGACATCAGATAACATTGACCCTATAACTGAACTTCAAATTGTACTTCTGATATAGTCAAAGTATTTAAAAGGGAATGTTCAGCATTTTCAAGGATTGACTTGGGCCTTGAATTTATGTAAATAGTCTTCAGATTTACTGGAACTGCCCAAAAATCGCACAATCCCTTTATACCCGTACCGTAACAGTTATCATTCATTTTCTGTATATAGATGTTTTCTATATAAGTCATAGTCATAGACGAGTCGTAATTTTGACTTTCAAACGTTGATATTTATTGATACACGTAGATATGAAGGCTTAAATTTTGAGGGATAGTTTGGAACATTATTACGGATTAGATTAACTAAAGGTTCTGAGACTAAAAGTTTTTTGGTCAAGTAGTTAGTGAACATATCCCTTTAAACAATGAAATTTGGTTGTAATATTTCAGACTAGTACATTACGAGAAAGATCTGGTAGTATAGGAGAGTTATCATCTAATAGAACCCACCATAAACAAACTCCACGTAAGTTAATGCTTATTTTATTTTGTCCCAAGGGATCATCCGTGTCCACTCTTTAAAGCAAATTTCAAGGGGTGAAATAGTTTCTTATCAAGTTTTGAGCCACCCAACTAAATTTCTTATGTAATTGTTGTTAACTTATCATTTTGCTTTTTTGACGTCTGCATGTAACTTTCAAAGATAATCTTGTCAATGAAAAATGTACAATTAAAGATTCATTGGATTTTCAGCTTCGTCAACTCCACTCTCTAGTCACAGAAGTGAAATAAGTGGTATATCTTCAATCAGTAAAAATGCTCTTAGTAGTAGAAGCCGCACCAAAAGGTATGGTATACTGGTATTAATAAATCGAAATCTCATGTTTTCCTGACAATTACCTTATTGCACACTGCTTAGCATTGTAATTTCTCATTAACCAAGATAAAACATAGAAAATCAGGAAGCGAACTCCTTTACATTTATCTTTATTTAACTAGGACTTAACTCCATCTATTTTGTTTCAGTAATGATGATTTCCTGTCATTATTTGAAAATTCAACAAAACCAAAGATAAAGAAACCAGCTAGTAGTAATAATGAAAAGAAGAAAACACAATCAAAACTTCCCTGGGAAAATACTGTAAGTTGTCTATATGCACATTTTATGAAAAAGAATGTTTGGATTATTTTCAATTAGTTCTTGTGTTGAGACACTATATAGAGATCATATATGTATGTGCTATAAAAGCAGTTCACATTAAAACACTTGAGAACAGTTGAAGAAAAAGATTTTTTTCATTGGGTTGATTGTCTCCATTAGCCCAATCAAAGGCAGAAATGATGGACATTAAACACATTCAATTTCAATTCTTTTTGTAGCCTTCCAAGAAAAAAGTAGCCTCAGTGTTAAGTGCCAGAAGTGTAACAGCACCTCATACCAACAGATCTGACCTCTCTGAACCTCACAATATATTTCAACCTAATCTAGATAATGGAAGCAGTGATGATGATGTTGACAACATTGAAGAATCTCTTTCTCGCTCTATTAATAAGTTACAAACCCTCCAAAATCAGTTGTCTGGTATTAATAAAAACGACTCTCCTGAGGATAAAAGTACTTCAAACTTATCTCCACGGCAACCGCCAAATGTCAGCAGTACCATTGCCAATAACATGACATCCCCACGAAACAAAGCTCTTCAACCAAAAATTGAAAAATCATACCAAAATATCAAAAAAGCTCCTGTAAATCAAGAAAGGATTTCTGGAAAACAAGTAGGACTAAATGTAGCAGAAGATTATATTCAGTCATTAAACATGGCCGCCACTAGGATTCAAAAGTGGTACAGACGCCATGATACCAGAAAGAAGGCAAGTGAGGCAGCTGTACGGCGTCTGCTCACACAGAAACATCATGACAAAATGCAGGAAAGGAAACAGGATGTACACCTTTCTTTAACAGAAAAAGAAATTGAAGAAAGAAAAACTGAAGAAAGAAAGAAAATAAGGGAAGAGAAAGCAAGACAAACGCGACAACAAGCTATACAGGTACAAAATCAAGTGTTCAGAAGATATTTTGACCCTTTGCCTAGGTTGATTATATTTTTAGAGTTTTTTTTCTCAGCAATTTTCTGTCAATTGAAGCAGTTCACAGCCTCAAGTCATTTGTATGGGACAATAAACTAAAGTCGTATATCCTTCGTAAGAAATCAGAAAAGGCAGGCTAATATCACTATTACCACAAAATTTCCTTCATTTCGCACTGCATGGGGTTGCTTGTCTTAATAAGCCTGACGTAGATAAAAAATTTGATGTTAAACTCTATTTCATTTCATTTCATTTATCTGATTTATGATAAACACCATTCATTTCATTTGTAGGATTTACGAAGAAAAAGAGAAGAAAAGAAAGAAGATGTGAAGAAGAAAGCAGAAGAAGAAATATCTTATTTACAAGCTAATGGTAAACTAAGAAAAACGCCATCAAAGACTAGTTTAAATGGCAAGAAAAAGACATCACCTAGAAATCATATCTCTCCTGACCAACCTTCATCTAGTCGTACAGAAAAAACAGAAGAAACTTTAACCAATGGTGATATTAGCACTGCTGTGGATGACATCTTTCAGGTACTATTCTTAATTTTTCATAATTTTTAGGGATTGTAAAGAGGTTTTCTAAATTTTGTGTGTGTATCGGGGACACTGATAGTATCAATTTGTGTCATTCAGATGACTGTGGTTCTTGCAATTCCACTAAAACTAACGCGTTTTATGACGTATACCGGAAGCTACTATTGATATCTATGCAGATCAATATTAGTGACATCATAAAATGCGTTAGTGTCCACCATACTCATGCAAAGTTTAGAAAACCTCTTTACAATCCCTTTAACTCCTTGTCTGGCCCCCCCCCCCCCCCCACCCCCCATCTGCTTTAAGATTCTTTAACAGGTATCAACTCAAAAGATGCTAACCACATTAAAATAACGTTTCTCATTGAACACTGCATTGTGTTGCCGACTTTATCAAGCCTAATGAAGCAAAAATTCAGTCAATACCTTATTTTCATTTTATCTTCAGGCTGGCCCATTTTCGCCCAGATCTGGTAAATCAACTGTAGAGAAGGGAGATGGTGATAATATTACACCTAGAAATAAAAAGAGTCCCAGTCATGTCAGTGCACACAGTACACTAAATGATTTATTTGATACATTGAGAAAACTAGAAGCTGATGAACATTTAGAGACTCCACGTCCAGAGAAAAAACGCAACACTTGGTGTAAGAATACTTTTATTTTTTTCTAGAACAATTTTGGATATTGTTCTTTTAAAGGGATTGTAAAGAGGTTAATATCTAAAAACAATTTGCGCCATTCAAATTTCCATTCCGACGTCTGTGGTTCTTGCAATTCCAGTTAAACTAACGCGTTATATGACGTCACCCCCACTGATCTACCGGAAGCTTCTATTGATATCTATACAGATCACTGTCAGTGACTTCATAAAACGTGTTAGTTTTAGTGGAATTGCAAGAACCACAGACGTCAGAATGGAAATTAGAATGGTGCAAATTGATGCTATCAGTGTCTCCGATACACATACAAAGTTTAGAAAATATCTTTACAATCCCTTTAACCCTTTGAACCCTGTAAGCCGGTATACCGGCTTAATAGAGGGTGTGTCGTATTCCCGATAAGCCGGTATACCGGCTTTCGAAGGTCACCGTGTTTGTTTACATAATAGCTTAGTAACGGCTTGTCCAATCAAATTCATTGTTTGTATACGTCACTGACGAATGACGTAAGATTATTTTTTCCGAGAAACTTTTCTAGTTTTCCCGAAATTTTCCCGAAATTAAGCTAAATTATGTCAAAAAAATTAAAAACAAGTGACGTCATCAAGCTGATTACTGACACTGACTCTGGGGAAGATTTGGATGGTGATTTTTACGGTCATTCCGACGATTTTGAGACTGAAAGTGAAGACGAAAGTGTCCGAGATGGATTTGTTGACATTTCGTTGGCTAGCGGTCAATCAAAATCGGTCGAAGTCCAACTTGAAGTAGGGGCAGGAGACATTCCCATTCCCAGAGTTTATGAAAACAACGCACGTGGAATTGATAATTTTACTATTGAAAGTGACTCTGAAGGGGATGAAGACGATTCAATCCTGTACCGCAAAAGTCGTAAAATACTGCGAAAAACTAGGCCTAAGCCTGGGTCTATTGGAGAAAATGGGTTGCGTAGTAGGAGGCCTGGTGGTGAAACAGCTGCATATGAAGGAAGGGAACAATTAGGCCTTATTCGAAATGATATTTCTGAAGATGAAATGCTAATTGATGAAAATGATTCACCCCCTCCAAGGCCAAGCGCGGCAGGACTTGGACAGCGTGACAAGACCGTAGAAAGGGTGAGGGGGCGGACTCCGGCACATAATTTGAATATCGTACCTCCACCGGGATGGGATACGAATCCATCTACATTCATTGAGAGTGAGTTTTTGCCCAACGAAACACCAGGTATAAAAAATTTACCGCAGGGATTTCTAGAAAATACTTCCCCATTGGATTGTCTTGAGTTATTCTGGACACAAGAAATCTGGAATCTGTTTGTAAGAGAAACTAATCGACAATCGGCAAAAGTCAAAGAATCAAAACCAAACAATTATGTTGCTAAAAATTTCACTCCAGTTACGGTAAGGGAAATGAAGGCATTTTTTGGTTTGCGCATATCGATGGAGATGCTCGTACATAAAGATCGATACGAATCATATTGGCGGTTGGATCAAAATCATCCTATAACTAACACTCCGGGATTTTCAAAAGTAATGTCCCGTGATAGATTTCTTGCTATTTGGACTTTACTACACTGTGTAAATGAGAGTGATGAAACGATTGATAAAACTGATAAAATATATAAGAATAGACCCTTATTGAACTATTTATTGGATAAATTTCGAAATTATTACGTACCCGATCAAGAATTATCATTAGATGAAGGGATGATTCCCTGTAAAAACTCACTTTCTATAAAGCAATACATCAAATCAAAACCTGTCAAATGGGGCTTGAAATCATTCCTTCTGTGTGAGGGAAAATCTGGATACATTGTGAATGCAGAAATTTATGTTGGTAAATCAGATAATCCGAATAATATTGTAGATCTCGGCGTCACTGGAAATTTGGTGATTCGGCTCAGTAAACACTACCTGGAACAGTTTTATTGTCTCTTTACGGACAGATTTTACACTTCAGTCGCATTATGTGAACAATTGCTTGATAGAAAAACCCTGATGTGTGGTACAGTAATGACAAATAGGAAGGGTTTTCCGAAATGCTTGATTAAAAAACAAATGGAACGTGGCCAATCCAGTATACTGTTCAATAGCAAATGTGCAGCCATTGTGTGGTGTGATAAGCGTCCCATCTATTTTGTAACTTCGACTCAAATTAATTCTCCTATTCAAACGGTCCAAAGATATAATGCTAAGGAACATAAGCGATTAGACGTAAATTGCCCCAAGCCTGTAAAATCATACAATCAATTCATGGGAGGAACTGATCGTAATGATCAAATGACAAAGCTTCAGAGATGCCGTCGTCATCATAGGTGGCCACGTCGACTTACTGTTAAATTTTTCATGTGGGCAGCATTCAATTCGTATGTGATATTTCAATCTTCAATGCCAAAAGAGCTCCCTAATAGGAAGATCACCTTCCACAATTTCATTGAGAAACTGTGCAATCAACTTGTTGGTGATGTAAGACGCGAAACTCCACTTCGCCCTATTCAAAGAAACACTGACGTCGAAACCCGCCTCATGAACACACCTGATAGACCTATACATTTAGTAGAGCATGCAGCAAACGCATCAACAAACAATCGCTGTGTTGTTTGTCTTGAAAAATATCGAAGAGCAAAGCGACGTATACCAGGAGCGCAATATAGTGATCTACCCAAAATTCGTAAAACTGTTTACAAATGTTCCACATGTGGTGTCTTCCTATGCGTAGGAAGTGGTGACTCAAATTGTTTTAGCACATATCACAGCAAAAAACAATACTGTTATTAGTTGATTAAAAGAGACGTAACAATCTAGTTAAAACGTTGAAATTGCATTAAAAAATGAATTGTTTTGAATAAATTATTAACTTGTTACCATTTAGAACGAGTGCCTAAATATTTGTAATTATATTTGGGGGAACAATAAAACCCCTCTCAAATGACAAGTTATACTGATCAGATTGGTTGCAGTTGAAAGGGATTTTGTTTACCCGTATTTCCAGTTTGCTCGCTTTATGAATCCCGTTATTTGTAGTTCACTCCCTTTATAAATTCCGTTATTTGTAGTTCACTCCCTTTATAAATCCAACTTGACAGTGTGAGACTCAAGTGAATATAAATTTACTTTCATTTTATCGTTTTATGAACCTAAATGGGCATCTGCAGTCATTATTTTGGGGTATTGTCTTTTTTTTTGGCCTATTTCGCACTTGTTTTCATGATCTCTCACATATTGACCAATATGACGTTATTATGACGTGGAGCTCAGGGAATAGACTACAATGACGTTATATAACGTCAGGGTTCAAAGGGTTAAATTGTCGCCATTACGGCATTCATATTCATCTTCGTTTGCAGACTAACCCGATGAAGATTTAAGATTTAAGATTTCAGCTGTTAAAGCAAGGATGTGTGATCAGTATATTTCATAATTTTAAGATTTGTATATATTATTATTACAGTGGATGAGTTGACATCAGAAGATGATAAAGAGTATAATTTAACAGCTGAGAATCTGTCTAGACTAGGTAGAAAAGATGGTTTAGGCAAGTCAGGATTTTTAACAGATGATAAGTTAAAGAGTATCATATCATTTCTAGATGAAGTACAAGTTAGTGACAGAATTAGTGTTATAGATTCAGTAAGTATAGTCGGCTTCATTTAAACCATAGAAATATAATAGACTGGAAGTCTAAGTCTTCTCATCGTCTATAACTTCTGTTTCAATTTATGGTTGACCTAGTTTCTCCTTCGGCGACAAATTGACTCTAAGTAATAGATACTGTGGCAGAGAGACTGGATATTTTGGTCTAATTAGATAGGTTTTAAATTATATAAACCAGAGGTTAAGTGAGTCCCCAAAATTCAACGCATGCCTTCCAAGCATAATATCTTGTGTTATCATTCCCTACCTTTTAGTTCTATGTTCAAACTGAGTAATAGGTTCCCAAGAGGATGTGTTTTCCATAAGAGCCCTGTCCAAACCTATTGGCATTGATCTTCCTAGGAATACCCATACCTATTTATAGCTGGGTAGACTTGAATGAGTGAAGATGACTTATTCAAGATCATTGGATTTTCAGACTCAGTTTGAAATTAGAACTAACAACCACAACAACCACTATTTGCTCATAACCAAGCAAATGATGTCATGTTACATGCTGAATATGCCTGCGTAATGACTCGTACAAGCTATATTTGATTATTTCTAGGAGTTGAATAAGATAAATGAAGGTTTAGTTAAACCAGCATTATTAGTACCTGATCCTGAAGAAATAGTACAATTAGAACAGGCTCAGGCTACAGCTAGTGAAGTCACTAATACAGTTCTCTCACAACGATTAGAATTAGATGAAAAACGTAGAACTGTTACCATGTTACAGAAAGCATTGGTAAGTAAGCCCTACTTATGCCTTGTTTGTAAAAAATAGAAATCTTAAAACTGATAGACATCTGAGAAATGTTATTAATTTCATCTTAAATATTCAAGCTAAATCTTTGAAATCATTTTGTAGGCTATTATAAAACAGGATTATTTTGTTATTATAAATTTGAATTGTGCTTGGTAGCCTACAAAGTATTAAAAAAATCTACTAGTTGTGAGAAAGAAGTCACAAGGCGCTTTTCTACCAGCTGGTGGTTGACGTAATCTTTCAGCGTTGATCTTTCAGAAGTTATCTGTACCCATTTACAGTTAAGTTCTTATGATTAGTATTTCCATAATTCTATTGTATTTATTCTGGTTTGTATGATAATTTTGAATATAGAATCAACAAAGAGAGTTAACAGTAAGACATGCTAAAGAAACAGAAAAAGAAATGTCTAAAAGATTAGATGTACAGAAAGATGAATATGAAGAGGCTATAAAACGTCATTTATCTTTTATTGACCAGGTAGGTACGCCTATTGGGATGTTGATCTTGCTAGCCTTGTCTGACCAAATTTAAATTCGCAGAGATATTAGTGACCTGGAGTCATATTCTCGAAAACTTAACCCAGATAAAATCAGAATTTTAAGATATATGGCAATCTGATTGGATAATAGAGCTCAATTTGAAATCGATTTTAGTGATTAACCAATCAGGGGCCTTATTCTCAAAAACTTAAGATGATTTTAGTGATCCAGCAATCTGAAATCAACTAAAATCAGTTTTATAAAGTATTACTATCCAATCAGATTGCAGTATTTCTTAAAATCTTTATTTTATCAAAGTTAAGTTTTCAGGAATAAGGCCCCAGATTTCCAGAAAAAAAAATGAAAGTTCTAATTTGAAAACTTCTCTAAATATCCTTTACAGATTTGAAATTGAAGAAAAGTATTTGAGATGACATCGTTAATACATTATGGCAGAATTTCTCTCATTGAACAAATTTAAAAATTTATTAATATCAGATGAGACCCCAATTCAATAAGTTGAATTTTCCATTTATATTTTAGTTAATAGACGATAAGAAGAATCTCAGTGAGAAATGTGAATCTTTAGTTAAAGAGTTAAAAACAGTAGATAAGAAATATCAAGATAAGATTAAAACATTAGATAATAGTCATGGTATGGAAATATCTAAACTAAAAGATATTCATTCTGCTGCTGAAAAATTACGTAGAGAAAAGTGGATAGAGGATAAAACTAAGAAAATTAAGGTAGGATTCATGGTTTTCACAATTAGACAATTTTGAAGAGTTGATAAAATAAAAAATCTCAAATATTGTAGATGCGAGGAGTTTCCATACATATTGAGGCATAGCGACTAACACCCAAAAATTGTTCTTTGACTTTAGCTCCTTTCTTTTGATTATTGAATTGTGATTACTATAATAGGTGTAAGTGACATAGTATCATAAATATGCATGGTATTCCAATGTTTTCTGCTTGGCAAATTGGAAAGGCATAGTTGTCAGGATTTTGTACCCCCAAAATCAAAATAGTTTTGATCAACATTGGATGATATTTTTGACAAAAGGAAATCTGGTATTTTTGTCTTATATTTTCAGTCTCAGCTATGGCTAGAAATTTTCCGACAAAAATAAATAAAAAGATTTAGCTTTAAGTTTCTTTTCAAACTTTTGACTCATTTTTGGGTCCAGTTGAGGATCTTATATTTTCAACCAGCACTATGGCTATGGAATTTTCTGACAAAAGTAAATAAAAAAGATTTAACTTTAAGATTTCTTTCAAACATTTCAACTCATGTTCCAATTTATATTTTTAGGAAATGACAGTGAAAGGTCTAGAACCAGAGATACAAAGATTAATAGCTAAACATAAATCTGAGATGAAGAAAGTTAAACAGATACATGATGCAGAGTTATTACAAGCTGATGAACGTGCTGCTCAAAGATATGTTACTATGACAGAAGAATTACGTGATCAGTTAGCTAGAGAGAAAGAAGAGGCTTGTAGAAGAGAACGAGAGCTAGCTAAAGAAAGGTTTGTTTTATTGCTCTTACAGATCTACACAATTAAAGGAATTGTAAAGTGGTGTATGTGTATCAGTGACACTGATAGTATCAATTTGTGCCATTCAAATTTCCATTCCAACATCTGTGGTTTTTGCAATTCCACTAAACTGACAGTGATTTACCGGAAGCTACTATTGATATCTATGCAGATAACTGTCAGTGACATCATAAAACGTTTTTTTTTAGTACTCAGTAAAGGCGATTTGGGGCTTCGATATATGTAAACAGCCTTCAAAGTACTAGAAATGTATGAAAATCACATTATCCCTTCAATTATACATCAAGCTTACCATTTGTCTTTCATTTTCTGTATAAAGCACAGTCGTATTTTTGACTTTCAAATGCTGATAATTATGGATACACAGGGATTTAAAGTCTTTAATTTTGACTGAACACTATTACTGATTAACTTGATAGCTAAAAAATTCTTCTTTCTATGACTAAGGTATAAACAGATAGTGATTTGAATGTTCCCCTTTAATAGAGCTGTTTCTCAGATTATCCTTGACTTGACTTGTTCCTACTGTGGTTGACCTTAGAGCCAAGGTAGGCAGCAGGCGGCTAGATCTTACACTTGATCTCCAGTCTGTTCTGTCATGTGGATCAATGTTACCAAGGTTATGTGCACATTATATCAGCTTTCACACAGTCATACCAGGTCTTCCTAGGTCTTCCTCGTCCTCTCAAGCTTGTATGGATAGGCTCATGATGGAGTTGATGCATCCAATTAAATTAATATTCCCCTCTTTATTGATAGATATGAAAAACAACTACAGCAAGAAGAGTTAGCCTATCAACAACAGAGACGAAGGTTATATAGTGAGGTACAGGAAGAGAAAGATAGAGTTTCAACACAGGGTTCACGTCAACGAACAGAATTAGAAACATTACGACGTCAATTAGAAGATAACCATAGATTAGCTCTAGATGCCATGAAAACAGAGTTTGAAAAATCACGAGAAGAACAAGAGAAAAGACATACTGTAAGTATTTGTACTTTGGTCAGAATCTAGTGTGCTCCTTACTTCTATTAGTTTAAAATCAAATAATATGATTTCTGACCATTGTTGAGGGAGTTTGTTTTCTTTGCTTTAATATTCAAACAAACTATCCTGATGATGGAATTTGTATCCAAAACAGTAAATGACAGTGTGATAGGAGTTATTAACTGTGTTTCCACTGATAGAAAAAGACAGCTTTAAGCCTGTTTTAGTGTGTTTCCACTGGGCAATTTCCGAAACGTTACGGATTGGCAATCGAAGCTTTTCTCGTTCGGCAATTTATCAGGGTCCAAATGAAAGCTAGCTTTTATTTACTCAGTGGAAACACAAAAAGCCGGCTTTTTCTCGTTCGGCAATAGACAACGCGCTGTTTATTGTATACTAGTAGAGTAAATGGTAAGTCTTGTAGATCGTGTGCTGTCTATAATGTGTGACTTTATGATGGAGACCAAAGTCATTTGGGAACCAGAAAAACTCAGTGTTAATGCAATGTGTTCGGCAATAAAGCTAGCTCTAGGCTAGCTTAGAGCTACCTTTACTTCACAATTCTCAGTGGAAACGCGGTTATTGTCAATATTTTCATTTTGTTGACAGACTGAAATCCGAGAGTTACAAGAGAGATTAAAGGTAGAGAAAGAAGCATGGGAAGAAAACTATATTAAGAAACAAGAGACATGGTTAATGAGTAAAGAAAGAGAATTGAAAGAAAACGTGAGAAAAGATCGAGATAAAGAGATAGAATTAGTTATATCTAGATTAGAGGAAGATGCTACCTCCAGTAGAGAAGAGTGTGAACGTGCTGCCGAGAACAGAATCAAGTAAGTCATATTTAGTATAAGTTATAATGTTGATAATAGATGATTTTGATGGCAGTCTAAATTTTTACATTAGTACAATAACCCAATTCTGATTTAAATTTTTTTTGATAAGCTGAATTCATGTGTGAATAAGCCACAAAACAAGTTGGACATTTTAATTGGTTCAAAAAAAGACGCTGACAGTGATCTGCATTAAAATTTCAATAGTAGCTTCCGGTAGATCATTGGTAGTGACATCATAAAATGCGTTAGTTTTAGTGGAATTGTTAGAACCACAGATGTCGGAATGGAAATAGGAATGGCGTAAATTGATGCTATCAGTGTCCCCGATACACATACAAAGTTTAGAAAACCTCTTTACAATCCCTTTAAAGGCTTATCCTTCAGAGACAGGTTAGACTTAACAGTCTGCTAGGGAGAATTTAGACGTATGTTAAAACTGATTGATTTCTAAACTGTATAATTTCAGACGATTTCGAGAGAAGTATGATAATGAAATGAAAGAGTTAGAGAAATCAGAAAGACAAGCTATACAACGCTATAATGAAATCAAGGTATAATCATAATCCTAATTTGTGTTTGATACTTTTAATGTAATTTTTTGATTTGAGATATCTGTAATATACACAGCCTTATATGGGGCCCCTTGATTTATATCTCCTCTAATGCTCTCTGGCTTACTAATAGAAATAAAATGAAATGGAGTTTTACATCCTGCTTTTCTACACCTGTATGAGGCTAATTGAGGATGGGCAAATGCCATGCAGTGAGCAATGAGGGAAATTTGGCCAGGACAGCAACATTAGCCTACTCTTATTTTCAATTTCCAACTGTCGAGGGATCTTTTACGTGCACAGCCTGTAGTACACAGGGCCTCGGTTTATTGTCCCATCCGAATGATTGGACGCTTTTCCATGTCTGGCTCACTAGTAGAAAAAGTGTAATTGTTTGAATAGGGCAATCAACTGTCTGGGCAAAATTTTCCTCACTGCACAATCATATTTTTTTGGTTTATTCAGCCCTATTTTAGGAAGATAATACATGATTTCAATATATTTTCATTATTCAGGCACAAATGGCAGAAGTAGAAGGTGAAAATGAGAGATTAAAAGTTGTTATTAAACAGAAAGATAGAGAAATAGTTGATACTAAAAAGGTGAGTGTTAATAGAGATGCCATGAGGGCAAGCTAACGCTTTGAATAGTTAATAGGGTTTATAAAGTGATTTTTTAAACTTTGTATGTGGGACACTGATAGTATCAATTTCCATTTTTACGTCTGTGGTTCTTGCAATTCCACTAAAACTTACGCGTTTTATGACGTCACTGACAGTAATCTACCGGAAGCCATTATTGATATCTATGCAGATCACTGACAGTGACGTCATAAAACGTGTTAGTTTTAGTGGAATTGCAAGAAACAAAGATGTCGGAATGGAAATTGGAATGGCTTAAATTGATGCTATCAGTGTCCCCAATACACATACAAAGTTTAGAAAATCGCTTTACAATCCCTTTAAGTATTTCTTGTATGATGCATAACAACTGATTTATTTATTTTACAGCTAATAGAGAAATTACAAGAAGAAAGAGGGAAAGTCTCAGATATCATAAGACAAGAGTTTGCTGATAGAATTGTAACTACTGAGGAGGAAAATAAACGAATCAAAAATGACATATCAGAATTACGAGCTAAACATAGAATAGAAATAGAAAAAACTAAAAATTTATCTGAGGAAATTCGTAAACAGAAAGATGATGAATTAGAAGAGGTTCACAAGAGGTAACTTTATGTTTTAGTATAAACTTGAAGGGATAAACTGTTTTAGTCAAGACTGCATATCTTTGTGCAATCTCACATGCTAAGAAAATTATGTCCCTTTTCCCCACTAATATTTTGTCACAAGAGTCACAAAAAATGATTCGAAACACCAAACTGGCAACATGGAGTTCAAGTTATTGTGATAGAGTAAAAGTAATAGGCATAAGCATGAAAATGCTAAAATTTTCAAGAGAAACAATTTGCAAATT
This sequence comes from Lottia scabra, assembly GCA_029955415.1. Lineage (NCBI taxonomy): Eukaryota > Metazoa > Mollusca > Gastropoda > Lottiidae > Lottia > Lottia scabra. The sequence goes on along the minus strand of JARJEI010000045.1, from coordinate 865,772 downwards.
TTTTGGTCCAAAAGTAGGGGCCATGGCACCTGCGTCAAGAGTGTGTTGTTGAATAAAGGTAAATTTGGTTGGAAATTATATAAGATGTATTTTTGGTGGCCATTTGTTAAAGGAAGGTTAAAGAGGTTTTCTAAACTTTGTATGTGTATCAGGGACACTGATAGCATCAATTTGCACCATTCCAATTTCCATTCCAACGTCTGTGGTTCTTGCAATTCCATAACACGTTTTATGACGTCGCTACCAGTCATCTACCGGAAGCTACTATTGATATCTATGTAGATCACTATTAGTGACATCAAAAAACGCGTTAGAATAGCACAAATTGATGCTATCAGTGTCCCCGATACACATACTAAGTTTAGAAAACCTCTTTATAATCCCTTTAAAGGGTTGTGCTGAATACAGGTGACTGTTATACCAAGTTTGACTGTATTTAATGGAGACTATATCTTTAAAATGTATATTTCAGAGTAAAACAAGCTATATTAAAGAAAGAAGATGTAGTTAGTCAGTTAAGACAACAATATCAAGCTGCTTTAAAACGAGCTGATCATCTAGAGGGTTTATTAGAACAACAACGTAAACAATTATTAGCTGGTAAAAAAATACCTTAATTTATACGTCTATTTGGACACTAGGTAGTTAGTTATTATCAGCATTTATGAAATTAGATCCATGATATCTTTGTTCTGTATAAAGGTGATATGTCTATAGTTTTACTCCAAAAGTATTTTTGTCGGTTGATCCATTATGGGATTTTCCCCAATATCAGCTAAAATTGCAGTTAAATAGCTCTTTCTGAGAAGATGTCTTACAGGTGATAACATTCTTTTGTTCATGGCCTTGTGCTCAAGAGCTGTCTAGGGATGACCCTTTCCATCTATTGTACACCTAAGGCTGTTTTCAAACGAATATTAGCAGTGAAGACTACCCTTTCCAACTATTGTACACCTAAGGCTGTTTATAAGCGAATATTAGCAGTGAAGACTACCCTTTCCAACTATTGTACACCTAAGGCTGTTTATAAACGAATATTAGCAGTGAGGACTACTATTCTCAGCTAGAATAAATGGTAATTGAAGCTATAAGATTTATGAATTAAATTGACTATAAATAAAGTCTGTGTTAAGCAAAGTCAAAGTACATTTATATGTAGTTGAGTAATGTACTTCAAATTATATATAGGATCAATCCACTTAATTTTGGGGTATTTAATGTACTAATGAACATAATAAAAGTCTGGCTAGTATAGTTTTAATTTCCATTTTTTTTTATCTTGAAACAAAATAGACTGGTCTCATTTATGCTTTGAATCAAGTAAGAATGTGCACAGATATCCTGTCTGGATTATACATGTACAAATGATTTCTATAACTAATATAATGGCTATAAAATTATTGTTAACTGTTAATATAAAAGATTGTATATTTTGTATGAATTATTTATTGCTTTGATCTAGTTATATTTGATACTGTCTGTTTTTATATTTTTTGATTTCTGTGATAGAAAATTGTACTTAAATATATCTGACTAAAATGCAAACTTAGATGCAGAAAACCAGAAACTAAGTATCCTTGTTTGCATTTTAATCAATTTGTGGAAGTCAATGCTTGACCTAAACGCAACTGTGTTTTCGGACATTTTCAATATCAAGCTGTGTTATAATGTGAAATTAGCTTAAACCAAATTTTCAGCAAAAAATTTGTGACATTTATGGTTGAAATTTCATAAATGAAAATTAATTAGTCTGATTTTCAACAGTTGTAGATTTTGTTAAGTAATGGCTCTCTGATATTCAAATTCATTTTTAATTGCCTACCTTCTATATATAACTATCTATCAATGCAAATTCAATTTTACTTATGTACTTATACTTCATTTTCATGTGATTTTATATCTTAAGAAAAGGTTGTGCAGAATTACAAAGTGTCTTTATTTAATGTAAAAGGTTTAAAATTTCTGATTAAAATACAGATTTTTGAAATTTTACCAAAAAAACAATGAAGATTCTTACAAATATTGTAATCTGATTGCTGATTTACAAGATAAAAAAAAATTGTAATCTGATTGCTAACTCTAAAATTAGATTATTGAGTTTAGAACTTTGAGTGCATAAAAATTGCATCAGATGAAGATTAAAGCGATGAGACAAAAAAATTAAGTTCTTAAACTTGGTATTTATAGAGTACCGGTATATATTCATCAACTGCAGTGTCCAAAGTATACAAACAGACTCCAATAAACTCATAAAGCTATGTAATTTTCCATACAATTACAGGTTATAATTGAAAAACGCTTTAAATTAATTCTAAGAGGTTGTATTCCTATAACAAGCAGATTCACTAAAGCATTCAACATCAAAATCTGTTTTTTAATCAAATTAAGTTTGTAAATATAAGTTAGGTAATTCCTGTGTTAGTGCCTTAGAAATGTTATTTTTAGAATTAGCTTGTTATTTAAATCTAAAACTTCAATGTATAGTAAAATTGCTTTTTTATAGAAAATATATTTGAAATATGCTGCCTAAATATCAAAACAAGGTTTAGTAAAACTTTTTTCCAAGTTGCAGTCTAATTGAATGATTTCAGAAAAGCTATAATGTCAAACCTTTAGTCTTGTCATGTTCAACTGCTTACCAATATACAGCATATCATAACCAAATAGTTTTCAGTTTTCTTTTGCAGACCTTTTGCTCAAAAAATCTTACAATATGAATTTGTTGTTATTGTGGGATTTTACATTGAAAAAAATCATTATTGTGACAAAATTTAAACCTATACAAGATTTGCACGTGAAACAGGACCCTGGTGTATATAAAATTATACAACGCATACTTACAATATTTTATCATAAGAGATTTCAATAAATGCTTGGCCTCTGAACAATTATGTGCTAGATAAGGCCTTCTCAATTAATTTTTGTGAAGGGCCAAATGCATTTTATGGAAAAAATATAAGGGCCAAAATTTAGCATAGTGAGAATAGCATTTTAGCGGAAGGGGTCACTCTTGAGAGGCCATTCTCAGTGCATCGCGGTCCAGCATTTGAGAGGCCTGTGTTAGATTTTATATTGGCTTTGAGTAATTGAGAAAAACATTATATTAATAGCTACCTATATAAACTTACATAGCCATATTGTTTCTTCAACATGTTCATTTCAACATTATTGTAGATTTAATAACTGTCCATTATCAAATACCTCAAAATAATATCCCTCCATTACAACACTGAGTACTTACACTGATTTACTGTCTTTAATTGAAAGTTAGCTTAGTTTATAATTGTTTATCTTGCTAGCTTTGATGTATAATATTTAATAACAGTGCTTTTATTTTATCAACATGCAGTTATTTATTTATTAGAAAATAAACATTTTACTTCTGATGTTTGGTTGTTTTGGTATAAAATTAATTGGAATGTAAGGGAGGGTATAATGGTCTCACATTTGAACAAAAATGATGTGTAGTTTTACTTTTCCCACTTTTCTGAACCTTGTTGGGTTAATGCGGATGAGCAAATAACATGCAATGTGTAATGTAAATTTAATCTGGGCAGCTTTTAAATTTAATCAAATTTTTATTAACCTTACAAAAAAAGGTAAGTCCAGTCATTTGCCTAGCAATTAAAAATCAGGGTCAATCTGTTGATTGTCAAAATGTTCATAATTCTATTAAGCTGAATGAACTGTTTTAATCAGTCAATTAACGAATTGGGGGTAAATTGGTAATGTTGAGTAGGCTACTGATCACTACATCTCACTTAAGATATGTTTTAAAATCTAGGGGAATTAGTGAACTGTTTTAAACTACTCAACCAAGTAATAATTTAAGGGTAAATTTGTAAACTGTTAGTGAGTGATGTTGAGTACTGATCACTACAACTCACCTAATTAAGATATATTTTAAAATCTTGGGAGGTGAACTCTTTTAAATTCTACTCAGTTGAGTGAACTGTGTTTATAGTTCTACTCAAAGTAACAATTGAGGGTAAATTGGTGAACTGTTTTAAACTACTCAGTCAAGTAATAATTAAGGGTAAATTGGTGAACTGTTAGTGAGTGATGTTTAGTACTGATCACTACAGCTCACTTAATTAAGATATATTTTAAAATCTTGTTAAATTGGTGAGCTGTTTTAAACCCTATTCAGTTGAGTGAACTGTTTTTTAGAGTTCTACTAAGTCAAGTAATAATTGAAGGTAAATTGGTGAACTGTTAGTGAGTGTTGTTGAGTACTGATCACTACAGCTCACTTAATGAAGATATATTTTAAAATTTTGGGAGATTGGTGAACTGTTTTTAAACTCTACTCAGTTGAGTTAACTGTTTTTAATAGTTAATAATGTAAGGTAAATTGGTAAACTGTTAGTGAGTGATGTTGAGTACTGATCACTACAGCTCACTTAATTAAAAGGGATTGTAAAGTGGTTTTCTAAACTTTGTATGTGTATCGGGGACACTGATAGCATCAATTTGCACCATTCCAATTACCATTCTGACGTCTGTGGTTCTTGCAATTCCACTAAAACTAACGCGTTTTATGACATCACTAATAGTGATCTGCATAGATACCAATGGTAGCTTCCGGTAGATCACTATTAGTGACGTCATAAAACATGTTAGTTTTAGTGGAATTGCAAGAACCACAGACGTCGGAATGGTGCAAATTGATGCTATCAGTGTCCCGATACACATACAAAGTTTAGAAAACCTCTTTACAATCCCTTTAAAGATATATTTTCAAAATTTTGGGAGATTGGTGAACTGTTTTTAAACTCTACTCAGTTGAGTGAACTGTTTTTAGGGTTATACTCAATTAAGCAATAATAAAAGGTAAATTGGCGAACTGTTAGTGAGTGATGTTGAGTACTGATCACCAACTCACTTAATTAAAATACATTTTAAAATCATGGGAGATTGGTGAACTGTTTTTAAACTCTACTCTGCTAAGTAAACTGTTTTTAGAGTTGTATTCAGCCAAGTAATAATTAAGGGTAAATTGGTGAACTGTTAGTGAGTGATATTGAGTACTGATCACCAACTCACTTAATTAAGATATATTTTAAAATCATGGGAGATTGGTGAACTGTTTTTAAACTCTACTCAGCTGAGTGAACTGTTTTTAGAGTTCTACTCAAAGTAATAATAAAGGGTAAATTTGTGATCTGTTAGTGAGTGATGTTGAGTACTGATCACTACAGCTCACTTAATAAAGATATATTTTCAAAAATCTTGGGAGATTGGTGAACTGTTTTTCAACTCTACTCAGCTGAGTGAACTGTTTTAAAATCAATCAAGTAATAATTAAGGGTAAATTTGTGAACTGTTAGTGAGTGATGTTGAGTACTGATCTACTACAGCTCACTTAATTAAGATATATTTTCAAAATCTTGGGAGAATGGTGAACTGTATTTAAACTCTACTCAGCTGAGTGAACTGTTTTTAGAGTTCTACTCAAAGTAACAATTGAGGGTAAATTTGTGAACTGTTTAAGTGATGTTGAGTACTGATCACTACAGCTCACTTAATTAAGACAAATTTTCAAACAATTGGTAGATTGGTGAACTGTTATAAACTCAAGCTGAGTGAATTGTTTTTAGAGTTCTACTCAGCCAAGTAATAATGTAAGGTAAATTGGTGAACTGTTAGTGAGTGATGTTGAGTACTGATTACTACAGCTCACTTAATTCAGATATATTTTCAAAATCTTGGGAGATTGGTGAACTGTTTTTAAACTCTTCTCAGATGAGTGAACTGTTTTTAGAATTCTACTCAGTCAAGTAATAATTGAAGGTAAATTGGTGAACTGTTAGTGAGTGATGTTGAGTACTGATCACTACAGCTCTCCTAATTAAGATATATTTTAAAATCTTGGTAAATTGGTGAACTGTTTTGAACTCTACTCAACTGAGTGAACTGCTGTTTTAAGAGTTCGAACTCAATCAAGTAATAATTTAACGTAAATTGGTGAACTGTTAGTGAGTGATGTTGAGTACTGATCACTACAACTCACTTAATTAAGATATATTTTCAAAATCTTGGGAGATTGGTGAACTGTTTTTAAACTCTACTTAGTTGTGTGAAATGTTTTTAGAGTTGTATTCAGTCAAGTAATAATTAAGGGTAAATTGGTGAACTGTAAGTGAGTGATGTTGAGTACTGATCACTACAGCTCACTTAACATATATTTTCAAAATCTTGGGAGATTGGTGAACTGTTTTAAACTCTACTCAGTCCGAGTTAACTGTTTTTTAGAGTTCTACTCAGCCAAGTAATAATTAAGGGTAAATTGGTAAACTGTTAGTGAGTGATGTTGAGTACTGATCTACTACAGCTCACTTAATTAAGATATATTTTCAAAATCTTGGGAGAATGGTGAACTGTATTTAAACTCTACTCAGCTGAGTGAACTGTTTTTAGAGTTCTACTCAAAGTAACAATTGAGGGTAAATTTGTGAACTGTTTAAGTGATGTTGAGTACTGATCACTACAGCTCACTTAATTAAGACAAATTTTCAAACAATTGGTAGATTGGTGAACTGTTATAAACTCAAGCTGAGTGAATTGTTTTTAGAGTTCTACTCAGCCAAGTAATAATGTAAGGTAAATTGGTGAACTGTTAGTGAGTGATGTTGAGTACTGATTACTACAGCTCACTTAATTCAGATATATTTTCAAAATCTTGGGAGATTGGTGAACTGTTTTTAAACTCTTCTCAGATGAGTGAACTGTTTTTAGAATTCTACTCAGTCAAGTAATAATTGAAGGTAAATTGGTGAACTGTTAGTGAGTGATGTTGAGTACTGATCACTACAGCTCTCCTAATTAAGATATATTTTAAAATCTTGGTAAATTGGTGAACTGTTTTGAACTCTACTCAACTGAGTGAACTGCTGTTTTAAGAGTTCGAACTCAATCAAGTAATAATTTAACGTAAATTGGTGAACTGTTAGTGAGTGATGTTGAGTACTGATCACTACAACTCACTTAATTAAGATATATTTTCAAAATCTTGGGAGATTGGTGAACTGTTTTTAAACTCTACTTAGTTGTGTGAAATGTTTTTAGAGTTGTATTCAGTCAAGTAATAATTAAGGGTAAATTGGTGAACTGTAAGTGAGTGATGTTGAGTACTGATCACTACAGCTCACTTAACATATATTTTCAAAATCTTGGGAGATTGGTGAACTGTTTTAAACTCTACTCAGTCCGAGTTAACTGTTTTTTAGAGTTCTACTCAGCCAAGTAATAATTAAGGGTAAATTGGTAAACTGTTAGTGAGTGATGTTGAGTACTGATCACTACAACTCACTTAATTAAGATATATTTTAAAATCTTGGTAAATTGGTGAACTGTTTTAAACTCAGCTGAGTGAACTGTTTGTAGAGTTCTATTCAGTCAAGTAATAATTAAGGGTAAATTGGTGAACTGTTAGTGAGTGATGTTGAGTACTGATCACTACAGCTCACTTAATTAAGATATATTTTCAAAATCTTGGGAAATTGGTGAACTGTTTTAAACTAAACTCAGCTGAGTGAACTGTTTGCAGAGTTCTATTCAGTCAAGTAATAATTAAGGGTAAATTGGTGAACTGTTAGTGAGTGATGTTGAGTACTGATCACTACAGCTCACTTAATTAAGATATATTTTCAAAATCTTGGGAAATTGGTGAACTGTTTTAAACTCTACTCAGTCCGAGTTAACTGTTTTTAGAGTTCTACTCAGCCAAGTAATAATTAAGGGTAAATTGGTAAACTGTTAGTGAGTGATGTTGAGTACTGATCACTACAGCTCACTTAAGATATATTTTCAAAATCTTGGGAGATTGGTGAACTGTTTTGAAACTCTACTCAGCCGAGTTAACTGTTTTTAGAGTTCTACTCAGCCAAGTAATAATTAAGGGTAAATTGGTAAACTGTTAGTAGTGAGTGATGTTGAGTACTGATCATTACAACTCACTTAATTAAGATATATTTTAAAATCTTGGTAAATTGGTGAACTGTTTTAAACTAAACTCAGCTGAGTGGATTGTTTGTAGAGTTCTATTCAGTCAAGTAATAATTAAGGGTAAATTGGTGAACTGTTAGTGAGTGATGTTGAGTACTGATCACTACAGCTCACTTAATTAAGATATATTTTCAAAATCTTGGGAAATTGGTGAACTGTTTTAAACTCTACTCAGTTGAGTGAACTGTTTTTAAACCCTACTCAATCAAGTAATAATGAAGGGTAAATTGGTAAACTGTTAGTGAGTGATGTTGAGTACTGATCACTACAGCTCACTTAATTAAGATATATTTTCAAAATCTTGGGAAATTGGTGAACTGTTTTAAACTCTACTCAGTTTAGTGAATGTTTTTAGAGTTCTAATCAGCCAAGTAATAATTAAGGGTAAATTGGTAAACTGTTAGTGAGTGATGTTGAGTACTGATCATTACAACTCACTTAATTAAGATATATTTTAAAATCTTGGTAAATTGGTGAACTGTTTTAAACTAAACTCAGCTGAGTGGATTGTTTGTAGAGTTCTATTCAGTCAAGTAATAATTAAGGGTAAATTGGTGAACTGTTAGTGAGTGATGTTGAGTACTGATCACTACAGCTCACTTAATTAAGATATATTTTCAAAATCTTGGGAAATTGGTGAACTGTTTTAAACTCTACTCAGTTGAGTGAACTGTTTTTAAACCCTACTCAATCAAGTAATAATGAAGGGTAAATTGGTAAACTGTTAGTGAGTGATGTTGAGTACTGATCACTACAGCTCACTTAATTAAGATATATTTTCAAAATCTTGGGAAATTGGTGAACTGTTTTAAACTCTACTCAGTTTAGTGAATGTTTTTAGAGTTCTAATCAGCCAAGTAATAATTAAGGGTAAATTGGTAAACTGTTAGTGAGTGATGTTGAGCACTGATCACTACAGCTCACTTAAGATATATTTTCAAAATCTTGGGAGATTGGTGAACTGTTTTGAAACTCTACTCAGCCGAGTTAACTGTTTTTAGAGTTCTACTCAGTTTAGTGAAATGTTTTTAGAGTTCTATTCAGCCAAGTAATAATTAAGGGTAAATTGGGAAACTGTTAGTGAGTGATGTTGAGTACTGATCACTACAGCTCACTTAAGATATATTTTCAAAATCTTGGGAGATTGGTGAACTGTTTTGAAACTCTACTCAGCCGAGTTAACTGTTTTTAGAGTTCTACTCAGCCAAGTAATAATTAAGGGTAAATTGTTAGTAGTGAGTGATGTTGAGTACTGATCACTACAACTCACTTAATTAAGATATATTTTAAAATCTTGGTAAATTGGTGAACTGTTTTAAACTAAACTCAGCTGAGTGAATTGTTTGTAGAGTTCTATTCAGTCAAGTAATAATTAAGGGTAAATTGGTGAACTGTTAGTGAGTGATGTTGAGTACTGATAACTACAGCTCACTTAATTAAGATATATTTTCAAAATCTTGGGAAATTGGTGAACTGTTTTAAACTACTCAATCAAGTAATAATGAAGGGTAAATTGGTAAACTGTTAGTGAGTGATGTTGAGTACTGATCACTACAGCTCACTTAATTAAGATATACATGTATTTTAAAATCTTGGTAAATTGGTGAGCTGTTTTAAACCCTACTCAGTTGAGTGAACTGTTTTTAGAGTTCTACTCAGCCAAGTAATAATTAAGAGTAAATTTTTGAACTGTTAGTGAGTGATATATGGAGTACCAATCACTACCGCTCACTTAATTAAGATATTTTTTCAAAATCTTTGGAGATTGGTGAGCTGTTTTAAACTCTACTCAGCTGAGTGAACTGTTTTTTAGAGTTCTACTAAGTCAAGTAATAATTAAGAGTAAATTGGTGAACTGTTAGTGAGTGATGTTGAGTACTTATCACTATAGCTCACTTAATGAAGATATATTTTAAAATTTTGGGAGATTGGTGAACTGTATTTAAACTCTACTCAGCTAAGTAATAATTAAGGGTAAATTGGTGAACTGTTAGTGAGTGATGTTGAGTACTGATCACTACAGCTCACTTAAGCCCAACGCAGACGAGGAACATTTCTGTCGACGAACAGAAACATCGGACAATTATTTTTGTTTTCCGTTATCCGCAGACGACGAACATAACCCCGCAGACGAACGAACTTTTAGCTCGAACAATACGTCAGCGCAACGGAAAATCACATGACCTCAAAATTGCTCCGTCCATTTTGAGTGTCATGTGGTCTGGCTTCGATCGCTGATTGGACTTTCGTCGATTAATGTTCGGTGCTAATGTTCGTCGTTAACGCAGACGGCGAACAATGAATTGTTCGGAGACGAACAATTTTAAAAAATCAAACATGTTTGATTTCACGAACAATTCTCGCGAACATTTTTGTTCGTGTTTCTGCAATCCGCAGACGACGAAAAATATGATCGAAACAATTTTTTTACGATTGTTCGCCTAAAATGTTCGTCGTCTGCGTTGGGCTTTAATAAAGATATATTTTAAAGTCTTGGGAGATTGGTGAACTGTTTTTAAACTCTACTCAGCTGAGTGAACTGTTTTTAGAGTTCTACTCAAAGTAACAATTGAGGGTAAATTGGTGAACTGTTAGTGAGTGATGTTGAGTACTAGTCACTACAGCTCACTTAATTAAGATATATTTTCAAAATCTTGGGAGATTGGTGAACTGTTTTAACCTCTACTCAACTGAGTAAACTGTTTTTAGAGTTCTATTCAGTCAAGTAATAATTAAGGGTAAATTGGTGAACTGTTAGTAAGTGATGTTGAGTACTGGGGCCTTATTCTCCAAAACTTAACTAACATAAAATCCAGATTTTAAGAAATACAGTTATCTGATTGGATAATTAAGCTATATTTAAAATCAATTTTAGTGATTGTCCAATCAGATGACTAAAACATTAAAATCATTGTAAGTTAAGTTTTAGAGAATAAGGCCCCTGGTCACTACAGCTCACTTAATTAAGATATATTTTAAAATCTTAGTAAATTGGTGAACTGCTAATTTGTCTGAATAATCAGAGTAGGCCTACTGTTGGTCTATATTTGTCTATTGTCACAAAAATAATATTTCTCAATCCAAACTTCACCCAGACAGAATATAAATGGGGCTAACAAGAGGGATATTAATTCCAATAAAACTTATACAGCACTTTTCAGCATTTCTGGTTTATTCAAGAAAGGTTATCATGGCAAAAACAGGCAATATATAAAAACAATCTTTTATCATTTATTAACATTTAAAGGCAAATCATATTCCAACATAAGAGCTAAAAGATTAGTAATGTTTATAACTTCTCCACCAATCATGTGAACAAACATTGAATTCTCTTTCTTATTGTCATGTACACACATCAATCTACGACTAACAAAATCGTCATACATACACAAATAACTCATAGTCACAAAATCTTGCAAACTTGGGCTCCACATTTGAAATTCTGACCTCAAACTTTCAGATATTGACAAATCATGAACAGGCACCAGAATTTGTCTCATAGGGATATTGAAAGATTCCAAATAACTCCATATTAATTCAGAATAGTCTTGAAATAATTTTGAAGATTCATTTTCTGACACACTGGCACCAAATATAACAGCATTAGCATACTGATGACTTCCAAATAATCCTGGAAGTTCGTTTCCAGAAACATATCTGCTACCCACTGAGAAATATTTGAGTGGAAGTTGAGAATTGTCCACCATTTGCCTCATTAAAAAGGCCACAAATGATTGGAGTGAGTTTCCTTGTAAGTGATGTTCATCAATCACTTTTGATTCTTGAGGATCTGGGTAATGAATTGTCAGGATCTTGTCACTTTCAAAATCAAATCCACAACCTTCCATTATCACTGATCTCACTTTGTCGGGTAACAAAAACGGTGTCATCCCATTCTGTTGCAGGAACTTTTGAGTTTTATCAATCAGTTCCAATTCACATAGAGCCAGATCTCCCTTCAGATAGAATGATTTTGGACCAATGTTACTAAATTTAATCAAGCCCTTTTCATGCCCAATTTCAATATGACTTCTTGTTTTGGAAAAATCTTTTATATTCCCATGTGATTGCTGAATTTGAACTGATGTTGATGTTTCTGGATGTATTCTATTAGGGATCTTGAGGCCATCTAACATGACAGTGTGTTTAATTGCATGATATTGTTCGCTGACTTCTCTGTCCAGTACTTTCACTTTGTTGCCTCTTGATTTCAAGACATCAACAGATTTTGTCAAATTATCAGTTTCGCCAGACTTTTTTATTATTTGTATAATTTTTGCAACACGTCTTCCAATATCTTTTCTTTCAGACTCAAAATCAGATTTCTTCTTCTCTAAATCACACATAAATTTAAAATCTTGAATAAGTTTATCAACATCTAAAGTTAAAGTTAAATTCCTTCTAACAAGATTCTCTTTGAGAGTTGCCGGAGAAGCAAGAATCTTTTCCAAATTTAGATCAATGTCAACAGGCACATCCACAGTAAAATCTTCCTCAGTATAATACAAGGATGAAGATTTGGTAGGATTTTCTTTCGTCGGTAATGTGACACTCACTGTTTTAAGATTTTTGGAAAGATTTGTTCTGCAAAAGCTATTTTTAGACGCAGAATTTCTGTAGAATTTCGCAACTATTAAAGCATGATTCCTCGCAAATTGTTTGCCCAAATTCATGACGCTGGTTTTGACAATGGCTCAGTAAGCAAATCTTACTACAGACAAAGATATTTCACATCATTAAATGCATCGAAATTTGGAAGAAATTGTATTTTTTAGCCAAAAAGTTTATAACCGGCAGAAAATGATGAAAGTTATAAATCACGTGATAAGAAGCCTTTTGTGTTTTCCACATGATTATTGAAGAGTTCTCTTAGACTTCAGACAATAATTAAATCATTCGGGAGATAACTCAATATTATTTATTTCCAAATGTAAGGAAACATTCACATACTTTTATCATTAATAAGTTGAGGGTAGAAGTTTAAGAGATAATCTCAGCAACAGTCTTTTAAAAGAAGTTAGATTTTAGATCATCCCAGATCTCATCATTTTGAAAGGATCACATCTTGTGAAAATTGTGGCTATAATGTAAATTTTACCACATATTTAATCAATCCACAAAGCGTATGAATGTGGGAAATAATACAAAATGTATGCAGTTTATGATTTTTAATACATACAATAAATACAACAATGTAGAATGATATTTGCACAAATCCCACAATTTTCATTAACAGAGTCAATGTTACAATTACAATATTTCCATAATACAAGTAAATAAACCACTTTATAGAGATATAATTTGTCTATATATCTGTCCTCAACCAGCTGATAGATCTCAATTTCTGCTTTCACAGATATTTTCACTATCAGTCACTATCAACACAGGCTACAATTGTACATGGAAGATGGCATAACATTTTTCATAAACTGCAGACTAACCAGGTGGTAGGCTACAAATAGTGCTGGCGCCAGCTGGCACAATAATATATCTTAATTGAAACATTGCATCACAATGAATAATATCAATATTGCTGTTTTACATATAGCTAAAATTGACTTCTATCAACTGGGAGAAACTTAGACAATAATTTATGAATCCCTTTAATAATAATACTATAATATAATACAGAATAACTTCATCGAATATCAGTCATATAAACCCTGCCACAGTATATTACCATGTTTAATCTAATAATTACATTTTCTACCAACTTTCCAAAATCTTACATTTCTTACATTAGTTATATTCCAATTCTTACATAAAATACTAACAAAAATGATGACAATTACAACAAATGAAAATGACATGAAAATAAAAGTTTGAAAATTTTAATTTTTGTAATAAAAATAATGGAAATGATAATTAAATAAAATGGAATGCTTGAAAAGACGAAAGAATTCCTGAAGTTGAAATTTGAATGTTGAGGATTCAACAAAAGCAAATCAAAGGTTAAGTTTTTCTATTGTTGATTTAAAGTAACAATATTTTAACCACAAACTCTAGCTCATACAAAACTTCGTGGTTGACCTTATTAACAGAATCACACACGAACATAGTAAGAATTCATTTAAAGAGGTGAATACATTTCTGAACCGAAAAATTAAATCATTTAGTCTGTGTTATGATTTCAATGTCAGGTTATTATTTGCGTATCTTTTATATCATTGAATAATAGCCCTGCCTGGCAAGAAAATTGTCTTAAAACAAAGAAACGGTGTTACCAGAAGACGCTAGAAGACAGCCCGATTCAGAAATATATACAATAAATAACCACGGGCACAGTTTGAAATTTACAACAACTAAATTAATATTTAACAACAACCATAGATATAACAGAAACCATTTCAATTGTTTAGATTTATATTTCAGTCATAAATCATGATTTTTACTGAAGTTCACTAACCCTCTGAACACTTACATAAAATAAAATGTTATATACCCACTCCAAATAATATGACTTCAAGCATTTGACATGAACATTATGTGACCTCGCTTGGTAACAGCCATTTCACTTACATGGCCAGAAGAGCAGTTTGGGTTTTAAAAGGCTTAAACAAACATGACTTTTTTTTTTAGAGCAAGAAGAAAATTTTCATATTTAACAAGGATAACAACTTTGTTTCTCATGGGTCTGCAACCTTTTGACAATGATTGTCCATATACATTTACATCTGAGTCGACTAGACTATTTACAATAAATGACTTTCGTTTCAATAAATTTAAAGATTTGAAACTTCTGGAATTATGTGGAGTTTGGAGTGTGGAGAAACCAATCATTTATCAAATACTCATGATTCTTAAGAAATCTTTATCAGTTTTCCATGAGAGTTAAGAAAGGTACACAATGAAACAATGTTTCATATTTGGATTAAGTTCCCAGAGATGTGCCATAAATAGTGTAGTCTTGATTAGTTTTTAATAGGCAGTAAATTAAGGTACATAATGATACGATAATTTCATATCTGGATTCTGGTATCAGAGATGTACTATGAATAGTGTAATCTTGATAAGATTACCCAGGGCTTAAATAAAGGTACACTAAAATGTGGCTATTGTTTCCTTTTGAATATACCCATCCTTATCAGTTGTCCCTGGGGAGTATATTAAGGTACACAATGGGACTATAATGTACTCCTATAAATATGTGTAAGATCCACTAAAATATTTAAAATGAGATTTCCAGGTATCTGTTGAGAGATATTCATTTTCTTCACAATTTTCTTGTCTTTTTTTCTCTTTCTCTTTAGACTCTTTGTATTTCAAATAGTTTAACATTGGTATCGTACCATACTGGTGGATCGACATTTCTGAAATTCAAAAAGAAAATAGTAAATATGAGGGGTATCTTAAAGCTTCTATAAACTTCTTGTCATTTGAATGGGGTTATTAACCCAAAATTTTTTTCGTGTTTTGGGTCCCTTTTTCACAATTTCACAGTCAAATGCAGTGAAAAAGTTGATAAGAGGAGGCTTTATATTTGTTTTGAATCACAAAAATTTTGAATATAGACTCAATACACAAAAATAAATTGTATACAATGCATTTTTGTTTTTGTACTTTTTAAAAACAGAAACTGCAGAGAAACTTAATCTTTAAAGCCAAATGTTTATGGAACTCAGATGACTGACAAATCAATTCCTATCTCTGAAAATCATGTTATTTATCACCATCAAAATTAAATTGATAAATATTAACTTAAATCCTTTCTAGAAGATATTAGGAACCCAAATTAAAATGGAATGGTTTTAAGGCATGTAACATCTGTTGTTTTTGACATTAGAGCTTGATAAAAACAATAAAATTCAAAATTCAGGTTAAATTATCTTGTATCTTGAAGAAAGGCCTATTGTATGCCCCAATGAATATTGTATATAAATAACAGTCAATTTGTTTCCATAGTAACCAAGTTAAACCATGTCTACTTTTGATACTAAGAGAGTCAGACTAAGAGATTAGAGTATACTTCCAATAGTATTTCATACAATATATACTTAGTCCCATACCCTATGCTACAATAGACAAACTAAAACTCATGCTAATGACTATTAGGAATATACATATAGGGACCTAAAAGTGACCTAAAAGTGACCCTAAAGCCAAAAGCCTTCCACAATTGGCAGCAAGGCAAGTACAGTCAGATACCAGTTATATGAGAGAGTTGGCGATAGGAAAACTCTTACAAACCTAATCTATGTTGGATAAACATCAAAATTACAAAAGTTTTTTTTATTAAAATCAAAATATCTTTTGTGTGCTGATATCAATGGACTTTTTTGGACAATTTTCAGCAAAGGGTTAACTTAAAAATCCTCTGAAGAATCTGGAAGATCTAAAGAAATGGTTCTGAAATTGCTTCAAGGTTTGTGTCAAAGATCTTAAGAATCTCAACCTCCCTTATATAATGTTTCTTAAGATTTTCAGGCTCTATTCTCAAAACGATCCTAACACTAGGAAGTCCTAGCACTATTTCAAGACCTTTCAGGAAAAGCCTTGGGTGTTTAAAAAAATAAACCAACCTGAGATAGATGACTCCCCATAAATATGTTCTGAACCACATAGTAGTACCACTGTTAGCTTGGTACTTTCTGATCAATATGGGATGTGGTACTGGTAATAAACCAACTAAAGTTCCATGTTGTAAGAACTTTAATATTTCACTTTCATCTGTTAACCCTCTACAATAACAATATCAATTATTGTTTTAATAACATAATGTTAACCATATTTTTCAGTTTCCCCTTGTCAGTGATGTAGGTCAGAAATGAAAAAGCCTATTGTTGTTCTGATGGGATGGTAAACTGAGGTTTGGTATGCTATAGGCTTTACACATTACAGATAACTTGACAGTTGAAACTGAAAAAGTGGGCATATAAAATTGTCTTGCATAACTGCCTTTAATATCCTAATCAAATGCAGACAAGTAGGACAAAACTTTGATGAGATATAAGACTTACTTATCAATACAGATCTTTTCTACTTGAGGTACTAAAACTTGTAACATTCTCATTATAGTTTGTAATGGTAATTTCTGTTTCCATGATTGAACCTAAAATATAGTGTCATTTAAAGGAATCAAGTTCTCATGTAAATAAAAACTTTTCATGTCAGCTTTGTCTACAATTCAACAATTTCTCTATCAGCTTAACCCTAAACCTAGTTTTCTTATGTGTATACATATTTATATTGTCAATTATGACAGTAGCTAAATAATAATTGCACATGCGAATATTAATAATCTAAACCTTCATGCAACATTAGTGTTCAAATGTACATGATTTGAATGTTTGATTTCATTTTGAAAACCGTTACAGATTACTTAATTGGATTTCCATCATCAGTTTTATCAAAAATATAATTTAAACTCATCACAATATAAGTCAAATAAAAATGCATGCTTACCCATTCTGGTGAAGCAACCCAGTTACCAGCTGTGGAAGCACCTCTCTTTAGAGGTAATCTGGCAACACTGTCTGAGGGACCTATTGTACTGCTGGCAACACTGTCTGTTGGGCTAGCAGGTGGCTAAAAAAAGAAGTGATAAAATCCATTAGTTTAAAATTTGGCAAACAGTCATAAACTAGGTACTGTGTAGAATACCTAACAGCCAAGAGCCATAGATCTGCAAGAATTCAAAATGTCACATAATACTTACATTAGTTGGAGATTGGTCTGATTTTGGCTTAATATCACTTTCTGCTTTACTAGTATCTTCTATAGGATCTTGTATTTCATTGACTGGTTGAACACTTTGAGCTACACCAGTTTCAGCAATCTCTTTCAATGTGGGTGGTTTATGGTTTTCATCTGGTGCAGATTTCTCTGTCATTTTGTCTAAACCTAGTCAAAGAAGAACGAAAACGAAATGTGATGAAATAAATTTAGTCAGTCCAAATGACTGCAGATTTCTATTTCTAGAGAGAATTGGACTACCGGTATTCACAAGGCGTCCATATAAAGGCTTCATTTGATGAGTTCCCTTCCAGCTACCTCACTTGTCATTTATAATTTGAAGAAGATTTGTTATAAGTTATGTTCAACATCATAGCTTTTTATATACCTGTGTAGTGACCAATAAAAAATAGAGATAGAAGTGGGTTTACACTACAATTATGTCAAAATTATGTTCGGACTATTGAAGACAGAAAAGTATTATGTTCACAGTTCGGTTCAAGTGTGCTGCCCTATTTTGGGAATTGATCCTGTAAACTTACGTGGGGTAGCAGCTAATGAAGTCTTGAGAGTACCAGGTTCAGCTTCAGCAGCAGGTAAAGCTCCTTCCATAGTTTGAGGATCTCTAGTGTCTTGAGGAGGAGCAGCAAACTTCTTGCCTCTCTTAGTCATGGCTTTAGCTATAGCTGAATGATCAACTGGTAGGTTAGCTAGCTGGTGGAACACGTTTCTCTTCCTGATGATGGTATAGACTAGATTAGAGTTGCCATCAAACTGATACTGTATAATGTTGTTAAAAACTTCCAGTAAGAAAAAGACTAAATGATGGTTGGTAGGACTAGCAAATAAAAACCATGGTGTACTGAAAGCCTGTAAATTTAAACATAAATCATATTTAGCATAGAAAGAAACAATCTAATTAAAATTAGATTACATTTCGTTTCGGTAATTTTTTGATTGTCGACTCCATGTAATCTAAAGACTTGTATAAGGAGGTCATCTTCTGGTTACGAATAAGCTATTTATAGCACGTGCCACCCTTCTGCCAATCAGAATACCATTTGAATATTTTGTATTGCGTCATAATTTGGACTGCTGTGTCGCTTTACTTTCTGTTTTGTCTTCCCACAATGCATATCAATGCATACACCCGCGATCTTGAAGGTAGATTTTGATTGGCTGAAATTTTCGTCACCAGAAGATGACCTCCTTATACAAGTCTTTGGATTACATGGAATCGACAATCAAAAAATAACCGAAACGAAATGTAATCTAATTTTAATTAGATTGAGAAAGAAACAACAATATATTTCACAATATCGGTACCAAACTCTCATTGATCTTTCAAGGGTTATCTATATCCATTTACAACTGGTTTATCTGGACTTTCACACCCTGATCAAGATTAGAACTGACAACCACTTATGTTTCATAAACTTTTTCCAGCTGTGCTATAATTTCCCATAAAAATTGACAATTTTCATAATTTTGAAATACAATGAATGCAAGTAATATGTAAGCACCTTGAATAGATAACCTTTAGATTTTTTTTTAATAAAAACATTACTTACCTCCAGTAAATGTAGTAATTTGGTACTAGCAACCATTGATAATGTTTTCAAATAGGGAGAAACTGTAAAATAGAAAACAATCAATAACAATCTTCAAAAAAATCACCCATAGCATCAAACAAAAGATTTTTACTTTGTAATACTTAAAGGGATTGTCAAGGGGTTTTCTATTTTATTATGTGTATTGAAAACACTGATAGCATCTTTTAGCATCATCCCAACAAACAGTCAAATCTGTGATTGTCATATAAAAAACAATCACTTAAAATCATGGCCATAGCTCTCCCTTAAATGACCTTGATATAAATATGTAACCTCTATGTATACAGGGGTCTAATAATAAGTAATCACTTAAAATCATGGCCATAGCTCTCCCTTAAATGACTTTGATATAAATATGTAACCTCTATGTATACAGGGGTCTAATAATAAGTAATCAATATATCTTACCATTGACAATAATAGTAAGAAGACAATCAAATAAAGGTTGTAATCTTTGGTGACCTGTAGTTATAATCTTATGGAATACCTGAAATAATACATAATATTTCTTTAACATTTCACACGCAATGGTTCTAGCCTTATTTTAATATTGAAGTCAGACAATGACATACATTGGACAATAAAAGTCAGCTAACAGCAAAACACATATAAGGAGTAAATACATCAGAACATAATTATATGTGGCATTTGTTAAGTATTATGTATAATTTAAGAATTATTTGTTGAGCAAAGATATTTGTGCATATCTGGGGAACCACAGATAAAATAGACAAATTGAAAAGCATTACATCTGGATAATTATCACTTAACCTACCTAGAAATAAAGTATTTATTTTGAATAACACCCAATATGCACAATATCTTTGCTATTTATATTTGCTATTTGACTTGTTAAAAATGGATACTTACAATAATAAGGAAATCAGCATGGGTACCAGTAAATATTGGTATATCCATGGGAACTCTGACAGAATATGGTTTATTCAGACGTACACCAAAATTTCTCTCTCCACTCAACAATAATAATATAAATACTCCAATATGCATCAAACCAACACGAGCTGAAAAACAAATAATCATTCAACGGTTCAATTCAAGTATTATATCTATTATTCATATTGTACTCTGAAACAATGAACAAGATTCATAAAGTGTGCAATTGTGCAATGAAGGAAATCTTGAGGACTTACGGAAATTTCATTAAACAGATGACTTACATTGATCAGCTCTAGCATCATTTAAGAAATACAATATTGGTACCAATATATCTAATACATCACTACTTTTTAATACATAAAACATGAATTTCTGAAATAAAGCATAAATAGGAGACTTTAGCCAATATTGCATGACAACTACAGACCAATGAGCAGAATAAAAATAACAATTTAAACAAAAGCAGCCCATAATATGCCTACATGAATTGTAAATGGAAATTCGAAAAAGGTAGACCTTTATTTGAATAATACTTTGAACCCAAAGTGATTGCGTTTGTTTGACAAAGATGACATTACATAGCGATTTCAATTCTTTTCAAGTGCATAACTTAGCATATTATGTCACTGAAATAAATGAAAAAGCACAAACCTTGTTTATATCACACATTTTCCAGAATAAAACCAACAATTCTTGATGAAACTGTACTTTTTTAGTAGAACCAGGTAAATATGTCTGAGCTAGAGGATTATTTAATAATCTGGTTATACCTTTCAGTATAAACGTAAAATCCTGAAATATTCAGTTATATCATTAACATACAATTTTCAATGTTTGCAAATTTTTACTTTTCAGACCCTAAGAAAAAATTTACATTATTGCACACTCATAATGTTAGAATGTAAGACTTTCTGCAACATCCTCCTTTTAAATTAAAATTTGTAACAATTTTTCTCATTTAAACCTAATTGGGAAAAATCTATAGTATAATAGTAATTTATATCAATATATTAAATTGAAAAGTAAATGAATCGTATCTATATAATTTACCTCTTCTCTATGAATTCTAGATAAATAATTAACAAACAAATTGTCTGGTCCACCAGTCTACAATAAAAATAATATCACATTACAATATTAGATTTCAATAGAAATTGGTCGGAACATTGTTTTCCAGACAACTTTCACATTAAGGTAGATGTATAAGCTAATATAACAAGAGCTGTGAGAGTATTTTCTATTCAAATTGTACATAAATCTATAGATTTTGTTGATATTGCACATTTATTTATTTTTTCCATATTCAACCTTAAAGCCACATAAGCCCAGACTTGCACATTGAGAAAAAGTGTTTTCATCGGTTTTTTTTAAAGTTAGCACTTAGAAATGAATATTGAAAAAAAAAAATTTCGTTTCCCTTTCGTGGTTCCAATTCTACAGCCATTTGAAGGAAATTTTGTTTGTTTACTTTTCAACACTGAGTTGATTGAGGGAGACGTCAATAACTCACAAGCTCCGCCCACTACTAGCATGCGCTACTGGAGATTGGTGTATGACGTCATTTAACTAACACGCCCCCCGCTTGACCTCATTAGCATTTAATTTAATGGAAATCATTTTAATAGATCCCGATTTTAAATCCAGCTGCATCGAAGCCATCTGAGTACCCAAAGCCGTGAATTTTAGTTTTTTGACTTAATTAAACATCAGAGATTAGGCTAGAATGCCTTTTGTACCGAAATCCCGTAAATTTCATTTTGTAAACAAACGAATCCCGCAATGTGACTTTAAGTCATACAAAATTTAAAAGCTATTTTTAGTGGATGGAAAAACAGAGCCACTGACAGAATGACACCCATCTACACCCCACATTTCATTATTTCGTAGATTCAGAGTAAATACTTACGTCACTATTTTGATCCATGGCTGTTCCACTACCTGTACCATCTACAGAGACATTGTGAGTAGTATTACTATCATTTTCCATAGTTACACAGAGAACTTGTAACGCTATTTCTACTAGTGGTTCACGATGATCTGAGAACATCAGATGATTATAGGGAACACCATAACCCACTGGATCATACGAACATACCAAATTTAACATGGAGGTAAATAATGGTAAAGCATGTCTGAAACAAAATAAATCAAATGAACCAAATTAGACTGATATTTTGTGTTTGTCTAATAAATAGTAATTAAAAAGAATAACAATGTTCAGTTTTCCAAGTACAAATGTCAAATGTCTGACATGTTAAATACGGAAAAGGGAGTAACTGTACTGACAACGTTACCGTAAACCGGATAAATCAATCGATACGGTGCATGGCCGAATTTTAGGAGTTTCATGTTTACAGAAACTAATGTTGCTGCACTTCTAAAGATGAAATTAAATATAAGTAGAGCTTTAGTGTACTATATCTCTCAAAAGTAATGGTGACAACGAATTAAGAAAAACTTTTGGGACTTAGATGAGAAATTAAAACAAAGTTATTATGAAATGACAGTAAAAACAAACCTGTTTTCAGTAGAAGAAAAGAATTGAATCCATTGATTGGGATGGGCATGAGCATCAGCTAAAAATAGAAAACAGAAAAGTAAATATCTGCATCCAACCCTGTATATTATTTCAAACAAAAACCCAGCAGAAGCAAAATCTCAATTTATTTGTATAAGAATAATCTTTAATTATGAATTCGAAACCAAAATGCTTCACCTCACGCCACACTACAGTAACAATTTCAGACTATCAAATAAATTAATCTGTAAGCTTTGATCTAGTAATAGCTTTAGATAAGCTTACTGTGTCCTGAGGGACAGGAAACCACCAATGGTTATAAGTTGAAATCGCGCAACCAATTTGATTGCGTTGAAATATTCTTCTTCCTTAAGTTTATTTCTCTAAAAACTGACTGATTTCTTGTATGTTACGAGGTCAGCTTCATAACAACCATTATTTGGACAAAATAAACCAATAATTGTTGTTTCTAATCTCAGTTTTAACTAAAGCACTAACAAGAAGTAACGTTACCTATTGGAGGAAGATACATAGTTTCTGAGAAACATGTCAACAATAATTTCAGGATTTCTGTTCTATTTTGATCATGATAACTATTATGAGGTGGAGAATGAGCAAATCCTACTCCAGCTTCCCAAATATATTCACAACTATCTATAGAATGCATGTCTTCTGGATTATCCTGAAAATTATACATAAAGGAATAAGGTGAGCAGTTTGACCACTAAAAGATTTGAACGACATTTAGAAGCGGATAGCAAATTTAACATATAGATTAGAATCTTGGATTCACTTTTTCATTTGATAAACCTGAAATTTATCATGATCAGCAAATTGTTTCCTGACAGCTGCACAAAATTATTTGGTTTTGTAAGGAATATAGGTTTATACAGAAATTGTCAACCTATAACAAGAAACACAAAAGGAATATTATGGTATAACTCAATTCTTTAATTACAAAGCATATAACATTTCAACACAATTTACACGTGTCGTTATCAGATTCTCATGTTTACCCCCACCACTACTATTTCATCTGATGACAACATGTGTAAATTGTGTTGAAACGTTATGTGCTTTGTTATTAAAGAAGTGAGTTATACCATAATATTCCTTTTGTGTTTCTTGTTATAGTTTGACAATTTCATAAACCTGTATTCCTTACAAAACCAAATAATTTTGGGCAGCTGTCAGGAAACAATTTGCTGATCATGATAAATTTCAGGTATATCAAATGAAAAAGTGAATCCAAGCTTCAACATCTGTATTATGTGTTTCAATATGAGGAATATTCTACCTAAAATATGAGGCTTTTTACTTTCAAACTATTATGAATACACATGGATTTGAAGGCTTAAATTTCAAGAGAGAGTTGTGAACATAATAACGGATTAGATCAGCTAAAATATTCCTATTTCTGAGACACCACTTTTAAAAATTTAAATACTTGTACTTACAGGACCTGTTTTTCTAGATGAAGCCACAGTAAAATCAGGACAGAATAATAAATCCTGAAATAAACAATTATAATTATAATGTATGTCAATTTCTAGTTAAGTTCTTCCAGTTACAACATAAACATGAAGTGATTTGCAAAAAATATCCAACTTCATCTTTCATGTCACATCTGCAAATCCA
Organism: Lottia scabra; assembly: GCA_029955415.1. NCBI lineage: Eukaryota > Metazoa > Mollusca > Gastropoda > Lottiidae > Lottia > Lottia scabra. Next base: position 841,427 of record JARJEI010000045.1, on the reverse strand, counting down.
TTTAAGATTTTTTTTTTTAGAAAACTGATATTTTGTAGTTAGGAGTAAACAGGTTATGTGTGATAGAATATGTAAACTACAAAAGTGCCCATCTTTTTGGAATATATCGCAATTTGGCAGAACCTAGGCATTTAAACTCTACGGAAATGTGGAAATTCCCCAATTAAAAAGGCTTATTTTTTCTATCATACACCAGCTTATCCTTATGCAATCAGAAATATAATAAGATTTAACTTACTGTCAGAGCACTGAGTAAGGATTGTGCCAAAGGGGCACTTTCAGTCTGAAAAGAATAATATATATGTAAATTAAACTTTTTAGGGGATATCAAAGTCTGTAAACTTTTTTTTTAACCAGCTATTTCCTTCTACCTGTAACATTTTTCAAAAAAATTAATTTACAAACAATTGTATAAGGCATAGTCATATAGGTTGTCAAGACCTTGATAATGGCTGTATTACTTTGCAGTGATAAATGTGAGAACATTTTTCTAGAATTGTACACAAACCAAAATTTAACTTATTTGCTGTTTAACGAATATTTATTTGATATTTAAAAAAAATTCTTAACAATTATCTAATTGCATATAATTATTTAAAAAATTTTCATTTTATATCATTAAAATAACAGGGACAGCTTATATATCATAAGTTGAAATATTGAAAAGAAAAATGAAATATAAATACCTCGCCATCTTCTGATTGGCCTGGTAAAGTTGACCAGAAAAATCCTCTCCAATCAGGATCCTCAAATATATACGGTAATATTCTAATCAATAATCTTACACAGTTCAATACTGAAATCATAAGAATTATAATCAACAATCAAAAGAAATTTATGCATGTTGAACATGAAGTCCGGTGAGTCTATTAATGAACAAGCTAATTCTTGTTAGCGAACTTTGAGAATTAAAGGGGAATGTTTAGCATTTTCGAGGATCGATTTGGGCCTTGAATTTATGTAAATAGCCTTCAGATTTACTGGAACTGCCAAAAAATTGCATAATCCTTTCAATTATACCTGTACCTTAACAGTTAGCTTTAATTTTCTGTATATTATTATGTGTTTTCTATACAATCATAGTCTTACTAAACGACAATTTGTATTTTCGACTTTCAAACGCTGATACCGGTATTTATAGACCGGCTACATAGGGATTTGAAGGCTAAAATTTTGAGGGCGAGTTTGAAACAAAATTCCAGATTCTCCAGTTTTTTGGTCGCACGGTTAGTGAAGATATCCCCTTAAAATTTAAAAGAGGTATATATTATAATTATTTTTTTTATTCGCTAAAACTTATTTTGCCCTGGTTTTGTTTTTTCTATACTAATTAGCTGGATATAGGCTTATTGTTATTATGCCTCATTAGTAGTAAAATCATTAACCATCGTTTTGATTATCACACTTGGCTTAATTACCTGTACAGTACTTATTATATAACAAATAGTAGTACGGTATAAAGGCTTTAGATTACATGCTAGTAGCAACCACAGGTTGGCTACATGTGGACAGGATAGCCTTTGGGTGCTTCTTAAGTCAGAGTAAGCTTACATAAAAAAAAAACATGTCATGTAGTGTAATTTTGTTTTATTATTTTCAAAGATGTTTCTTTATTTTGTGTACCGGTCTTTACTTGGAATTATGCCAAGTTACAGGCGTTGTAATGATGACAGTAGATACCAATTTATCGGCTTAAAATATTCTTAACAAACAATTCTGCCTATAATGTCTTTGACATTTTCATTTTCATTAAATTTTTTCTCCATCAAGATATAATTTGTTAAATCGGAGCTCGTTTAGTCCAGTTATTCATTGTTTTTTCTCACGATTCATATCTTTTCAAGCAATTTTGAAAGGTTCATTTAGAATTGACAGAAGTGATTAGATTTTGCATCCAATAAGTTTACCTGTCTGTTGTTCTCTTTGTGAAGGACAACCACTTTCTGCAGCTGCCACTAACTTCTCTACAGCTTTATAACAAAATGTAGCAAGATTTGACGGTGATTCTTCACGTAATGCTCTTATCTCAGCTGCCGGAATCAATGTAAACACATCTCCTATACAGGTCACACTTTCAGACCAGAACTGTTCCCAAAACGCTTCGTCATTAGCTTCAATAGGCTAAAAAAGATAAATTATCCAAGTATTGTGCGTCTATCTACATTATTAAAATTCCTTTACAAACAGAAAATGACCCACATTAGCAATTTAGCCAAAGAATCGACCCAAATGATGAAAATTTCGTCTAAAATCTTCCACAGTAAAAAGGTTAAAGGGACAGTCTGAATTTTTTTTAGGTCAACATTTTTTTTCCTCAAATTTGTGAAAACTTTACACCAAAATCTGTAACTATGTGCCCTTTAATGTATCTGAAAGTTTCAACTAAAAAAATCCAGCCGTTAATTTTCAAACGCTAAAAACAGGCTAAAATTTTTAAAAACCTTACCGCGGCGCCCGGTACGTAAGGTTTTTAAGTGTGTTATGTTTTTTGGACGCTGATACAAAACTACTGAACGGATTTGAGTAAAATTGTAGAGAAATGTCCCACTTGTGTATTTTAAAGGTTTCAGCTAAAAATATTGAGCCATTTAAAGGGCAAACACCAAAACTAGGTCAAATTATTTAATTAACAATAAGTACCGTACTCCCTGTTTGTAATTAACCCCTTAAAACCAAATTCATTTTGATCAAGAAGATATAGAGATACAATAAGCATACTTTAAAAATACTCTCGGGTAGTATTTGCGATTTTATTGATAATGGAAACTCTTTTCAAAAAGCAGAATGAAAGAATGGCCCTTTAAAACAGAGATTTTGATAGTGATATTTTTGGTTCCAATTCCAAAATGTTTCTGCAGTTAGAAATGACAGTAGGCATAGTTTCATTCTGACTCTGTTGTTTGTTCTTGTCATTTAATAAAACATGCTTCTTATGCCTTGGGCCTAGATGAAAGCAGGGGATAGAGAAATCGAGTTTTACGTCGTGCTTTTGACTTTTCACTTTTGTATCGTATGGGAGCTGAGTGCGAGAGATTAAATCGATTAAATGTCGAACAAAACAAGAAAAGGTAAAAAGCGTACCTGTGTTTTCGTGGTCAATTGAATAACTGCTTTCCGAAAATTCAGCTTAGTGTCAGTGTTCCCCATTTTTAAGTGAAAAACTGCTAAAATGAGCAGACATCAATAAACATAAACAGGAACTACGTCAATGAAAATTTTCTACTTTGAAGAGTTCGGTAAAGAGAAGATAACTCTTACCAAATGAATAGACTACAACTAAAATGTATAGAGACGGCTCTGCCCAGGCCTAGGCCTATATCGTTTAAAAACTTGACAAATTGTCTCCTAAAAAATCCAATATAAGATAACTCAACATTTTGACCACAGCGACTGAGGGAATGTTTTTTTTCACTGTTTCGATCTAATCGATTATTTATACAAATAGGCCCTATTATCTAGCCCTTCAAAACTGCGTTTGAACAGATTTTAATTTTAACCCCTTCGAAGCCATTCCAGACCGGAAAACCTATTTTTGATCAAGCTATGACAATGTTCTGTTAGAATATGTAAACTTTGGTATATGTACACACTGTATATGATGAAACACTTGTTACGTTATGTGATTACGTTATTGTATGCTCTCTACAAAAGGAGATAATAAAGTATTGTTCTTCCACCCTTCCGAAAACGTGTAGTCATATTATATCCCCACAAATTCAAGAACTAAAGAATAGTTTTATATAATTATCCTCCATCATGACTTCAACAGGTTATGGACCCAGGCCGCATTTCACTGCGCGGTTAGTATTCGATGGAGATGAAAATAAGTACGAATTGTGGGAAGTGAAGTTTTTGGGTTATATGAGACTTCAGAAATTGGCTGACGTAATTGAGCGGGAAGAAGATGACGAAGAGCTCAGTGAAGAAGACGAAGCCAAGAATGCTTTAGCTTTTGCAGAGCTAGTACAATATCTTGATGATAGAAGTTTATCTCTTGTTATTCGAGATGCAAAAGATGACGGAAGAGCTGCCTTGAAAATATTGAGAGAACATTATTTATCAAGTGGTAAACCAAAAATTATTTCGTTGTACCAAAAACTTACCAATTTGGAAAAACTGAGTACAGAAACAGTGACTGATTATATGTTAAGGGCAGAGACTGCTTCAGCTTACTTAAAGACTGCAGGAGAAGTAATAAGTGACAGTCTACTGATAGCAATGATATTGAAGGGCCTACCAAAGGAGTTTAAACCTTTCTCCACTGTAGTAACTCAAAGAGAAACAGAACCAAATTTTATAGACTTTAAAATATTATTGAGAAGATTTGAAGAGTCTGAGAAACAAAATAGTGAAGATACGAAGGAAGATAGTATCATGAAGATGGATGAAAAATCCCAATCACCCCATAGTGGATTGAAGTGCTTTGGATGTGGAAAAGTTGGTCACAAGATTATTGACTGTTATTCAAAGGGAAGAAAACCCCAACGCTGGTGTGATATTTGCAAGAAAAATAACCATGATACTAAATACTGTCGTAAGAAAAACACAAGAAATGATAATGGTGCTCAACAGAATACACAAAGTTCGGCAAAAACAGCAGATTCATATAATTGTGGCAAACATTCGTATGCATTTAAATTAGGACATGGAACTGATCCAAATAATAATATTAAGACTCATTCAGAAAGTCTTTTAGTTGACACAGGTGCCACAGCCCACATTATGAACGATAAAGCTATGTTTATAAATTTTGACAAAACTTTTTGTCCAGAGAAACATTATATTGAACTTGCAAATGGTGATAGGTCAAATAATGTTGCCCTTGCACGTGGGACAGTAAAAATTACTATGGTAGACAATGAAGGTCATAATTATGATGTGACATTAAATAATACTCTTTATATCCCATCATACCCACAGAATATATTCTCAGTTCAAGCAGCAACTGAAAGAGGTGCCACTGTAAAATTTGAGCCCGATTTTGCACAAATTGTTACTAATGATGGTAGAAAATTTGATATTAAGAAATGTGGTAAACTGTATTATATTGATGTTTTAAATGTTAATAATTTTAATGTTTCTTCTGATTCAGTAAATTACACACGTTCTGTTAAAGAATGGCATAATATATTAGGTCATTGTAATGTTAAAGATGTTCTTAAGTTAGAAAATGTTGTTGATGGTATGAAAATTAATGGTACCGGTAATAGACAATTAGATTGTAATATTTGTATTGAAGGTAAGATGTCTCAATATCGCAGTAGGGACCCTGACAAACGTGCAGTAGGTATACTTGATTTAGTACATTGTGATCTTGCAGGTCCAGTTGACCCAATAGCTAAGGATGGTTTTAGATATGTTTTAAGTTTTGTTGATGACTTTTCTGGGTTAATAATGATATACTTTCTTAAGCATAAGAGTGATACTACTGAGGCTACAATGAAATACCTTGCAGATATTTCTCCATATGGAACAGTTAAACGCTTAAGAAGTGACAATGGTGGTGAATTTATTTCTAAGGAATATGAGAACCTTTTAGTTAAAAACCGTATAAAATATGAAAAGTCTGCCCCATTCTCGCCTCATCAGAATGGTACTGCAGAAAGGGCATGGAGATCTCTTTTTGATATGGCTAGATGTTTATTGTTACAGAGTAAATTGCCTAAAGAAATGTGGACGTACGCATTAATGACAGCAGCCTACATTAGAAATAGATGTTATAATAATAGGAAACAGAAAACTGCTTTTGAAGCTTTTTCAGGTGAAAGACCAGATGTCAGTAACATGCATATTTTTGGTACTATTTGTTATGCATATGTTCAAAACAAGAAGAAATTAGATGCTAGATGTCAGAAGGGTATTTTTGTTGGATATGATAAGGGAAGTCCAGCATATCTTGTTTACTTTCCTGAAAATGGTAATGTAGGACGAGTTAGATGTGTGAGATTTAAAAGGGATACAGATGACCCTATTAGTGAGCCTGATAGAAACTATCATGATGATATTATTGACTGGAATGATGATGATGTAGATCGACCCACTCCACCAGTAGATGAAAGTGATGAAAATGAAGCACCACAAAATGTAGGTGATCAAGACAACATACCACAAAATGTTGATAATGGTAACGATATGAACCAAAATATACCTGAACCAAATGGTAATGATAGAAATCAAAATTTGTCTGAACCAAATATAGATGATAGAAACCAAAATCCACCTAAACTCAATAGATATCCTGAAAGGACAAGACGTAAACCTAGATACCTGCATGATTATCATGTAGAAGATGAATGTCATGAAAATATTAATTATTCTATTGATTATTGTTATAGATTAGGAGAAGTACCTCAGACGTATCAGGATGCTATAAATTCTCAAAGTTCAAACTATTGGAAAAAGGCTATGAAAGATGAGATAGATGCTTTGAAAGAAAACGAAACATTTGATGTAACTCCACTACCAGAAGGCAGAAAGATAGTGGGAGGTAGATGGGTGTATGCTTTAAAACTTGGTCCAAATAATGAAGAGCAATATAAGGCTCGTTATGTTGCAAAAGGTTATTCACAACTACCTGATGTAGATTACCATGAAACCTTTTCACCTACAGCTCGTATTACATCAATTAGAACTTTGATGCAACTAGCTGTCCAAAATGATTTAATAGTTCACCAAATGGATGTCAAAACAGCATATTTGAATGCACCAATAGATTGTGAGATTTACATTGAACAACCTGAAGGTTTTGTTAAAGATGGGAAAAATGGTGAAAAATTAGTTTGTAAACTTAAGAAATCACTGTATGGTTTAAAACAAAGTGGAAGAAATTGGAACAATATGTTACATACTCATTTAACTGACCAAGGTTTTGTTCAGTCATTAGCTGATAATTGTGTATATACTAGACATACTGATAGTGAGATGACAATTATAATTGTATGGGTTGATGATATAATTATTGGTACAAATCAGCTTTCTACGCTTTCTCACATCAAGAAGTGCTTGAATTCTAAATTTAAAATGAAAGATCTTGGAAAAATAAATTGGTTTTTAGGCATTCAGTTTATTCATGAAGGTGATATTATTCAAATGAACCAGTCCAGGTATATTGATAAGATTTTGTTAAGATTTCGTATGCAGGATTGTAAACCTAAGTCTACTCCATGTGAGACAGGTATAAATAAGGTTATTGGTGATTCTGATTTTGATGATGTTAGATTGTATAGGGAAATTGTTGGTAGTTTGATTTATGTTATGACAGCTACTAGACCAGACTTATGTTATATTGTGACAAAACTTTCTCAACATATGTCAAAGCCAAAGTGTGCTCATTATTCAATGGCAAAGCATGTTCTTAGATATTTAAAAGGGACTGTAGATCAGAATTTAGTATTCAAAAAGTCAAATTGTGAATTGTCTTTAGTAGGTTATTGTGATGCTGATTGGGGAAGTTGTCATGATGATCGCCGTAGTATTACAGGATATGGTTTTCATTTGTCAAATGATGGTCCATTGATTTCTTGGAAAAGTAGGAAACAAGCCACTGTAGCTTTATCTACTTGTGAAGCTGAATATATGTCATTGGCAGGTGCTATTCAAGAAGCAAAATTTCTATTATATTTGTTAAGTAGTATGACAGGAAATAGTTGTTTTCATAATGTACATATGTTTTGTGACAATCAAGGGGCTATTGCATTGGCTAAAAATCCTGTACAACATCAAAGATCTAAACATATAGATATAAAATACCATTTTATAAGATCAGAAGTTCAGACAGGTTTGGTAAATCTTGAATATGTACCATCTGCTCATAATATTGCTGATGTATTTACTAAACCTGCTACTAAACAAAATTTGCAAAAATTTATTAAAATTAGTATGGGTGATTAATTTAAATGTTCAATGTTGATTTTTATTTTCTGTTTAAATTAAGACCCTATATTTGTAAACATTAAGATTTGTAAGCTTTTTATACTAAAGTTTAAGTGGGAGTGTTAGAATATGTAAACTTTGGTATATGTACGCACTGTATATGATGAAACACTTGTTACGTTATGTGATTACGTTATTGTATGCTCTCTACAAAAGGAGATAATAAAGTATTGTTCTTCCACCCTTCCAAAAGTTGGACTTCCGGTGTAAATAGGACATTGATTTTTCCATATTTTGATTAGAAATTTGTTATATTAGGGCCATATTCCAAGCAAAAATCACCCTGGTTTGCTGAATTTGTGAAATTGTAACGTATTGGATACGTATTGACGTATTGAAGGTAACTTTCAGTGAGCATTGTAACCTTTGAACTGTTAATTTATTAATCTGAGAAATGGCGCCAAGGAACGACCCGAAGAAAAAAACCAAATCATTCAATGAGGTGTGTAGCAATTTTGCCGAGGCGTGTTCAGGCATTGATAGTGATGCAAATAATCCAGCAAATGATCTGCTTCAACTACTAAAAGCCACGACCGAGAATTCTCAGGGTCTTAACGAATCCGATATGACAGCAGTGAAAGTTATGCAACTATTGCTACCGGCCGTAAATGTACTTTCAAACAAAATGATTACTAACAATTGTGCTGTACAAGATGCCAAGATAGAGAAAATTTACTCTGCTGTAAGGCTTAATGCTTATGCCATTGATAATCAGAATCAGTACAGTCGACGTGAAAATATTAGAATTTCTGGAATAAAAGAGGAAGAAGATGAAGACCTATTCCCAGTGATGGTTTCAATCTGTGAGGCTATGAATGTAACTCTAAATAAGATGGATATTGTAAGCTGCCATCGAGTTGGCAAGAAGGAAACACAGAAGAAAACTCGCCCTGTTATAATGAGGACAACAAGGGACATGAAAGTAAAGATATTTACAAATAAGAAATCTTTGCATGGTAACCCTATGTTTAAGAACATTTATTTTAATGAGGACCTCACCACTGCAAGATTCAAGCTTTTCCAAGTCGTAAGAAACCTTGATAATGTGAAAACAGCCTACACCCGTGATGGCAAAATCCATTGCCTTTTGAAAGACGATTCCAGACAGTCAGTTGAAAACCCGGATGATTTGTTTAAACTGGGTGTAGATTCAGTCGATTACAGCTCTCTTGGGTTCAGAAACCTTGAATAGGACAGACTAGGAAGACAAATTTTGCAACACAGAAGAAATGGTGTACAAGTACTTCTAAATTCAGTCAACAAAGTAAACAATATCCCTAAACAGTCTATTGTTGCAGCTGATTCTTGTTCTGGAAATGCTGATAATGGAGAGAACTCTAGTGATGCTGTTGTGCAGAATAAGAAAATTGAATCGGTGAAATCAAAAAACTGCGATTCTATTAAAGTTTTAGCTTTAAATGTGTGTGATCTAAATAGCAGACTAAAATCCCCTGAATTAGAAGTACTGTGTAATAATTATGATATACTGTGTTTTAGTGAGTCAAAACTTGATCAATACGATGTGATTAATATCAAGCATTTTAAATCATTACCACCCCTAAATCGTAAAAATGCAAAACGTAAATCTGGGGGTGTTATCGTGTTTGTTCGTGATTATTTATCTTTAAATGTTGAAGTGTTGAACAGTACAAATGAAAACGTTTTGTGGTTTATACTTGATAATAATGTACTTGACTATGCTACTTTATTTGGGGCTATTTATATTCCACCGGAGAGTAGTAATTATGGTAATATCGACATTTTCGAGGTATTAGAAAGGGACATAATTAAATACACAACAGAGTCAAAATGTAAAGTGTGCTTGCTTGGAGACTTCAACGCGCATACAGGGACTAAGACTGACTTTACTGAATTCAACGATTATGTTCTTAACTCTATACATTTAGAGGATGTTATTAACTCTGTAAATCTAGAAACTTTAGGTATTGATGTATCACGACACAGTTTAGATCTGTCAGTTAATAACTATGGAAACAGACTATTGCAATTGTGTCAAAATATTGAATTACTGATTGCTAATGGGAGGCTGGGTAAGGACAAAAATATAGGTGCTTTAACTTGTAAAAACGCCACTGTTGTTGATTACTGTATTTTATCACCTGAACTTTTTCCCTATGTATCGAAATTCGAAGTATTACCATTTGATCCAATGGTAAGCGATGTTCACAATGCCCTACATGTAGAATTTACGTGTAAAGCCATAGACGAGGATAAATGTATTAGTTATGGTGAACCCAGCATTATTGTAAAACCTGTCTGGGATAGTAAAAACCTACAGTCATTTAATGATTGTTTGAATGACGATAATATTGTATGTTTGGTTGATAAATTGGATGCCATTGATATTGCAAGTGTAAATGAAGACTCAATTAACAGTTTAATTGGGGAATGTAATGATATTATTATACAAGCTGCTTCTGAATGTGGTATGTTAAAAGAAAAAAATGTTGTAAACAATAATAGTAATAGAAATATTAAGAATTGTAAGGTTAATAAACCTTGGTTTAACCAAGAGTGTTATAATAAAAGAAAGGATTATCATAAAGCTAAAAGTTACAATTGGCGTGTAAAATCTCTAGAGAGTAAGAACAATTTGATTAAATGTAGTAAAGCTTATAAAAAAGTTTGTAATTCACAATGTAATGAATATAGAAAAAGCTTTATTAAGAAATTAAGAAATCTTAGTCAAAATGATCCTAAATCTTATTGGTCATTACTTAACAAATCAGGTAACACAAAAACAAAAGTAATAGAGAAGATACCACTTGAAGATTTTTATGATCATTTTAAGCAATTGAGTAATGTACAACATGACCCAGAGGGTGATTTTACAAGGGATATCGATTGTAATACTGTAACTAATTTGAATGATGAACTGAATTCTGTCATTACTGTAGAAGAGGTTTTAAAAGCAATTAAGTCATTGAAAAATAACAAATCAAGTGGCACAGATTTAATATTAAATGAATTTTTGAAAAATTCTTGTCAGAAAATGATCGATGTATTTGTAAAAATGTTTAACATTGTTTTTAAATCTGGTAAAATACCTGACCTATGGTCAGTTGGGGTTATATGTCCAATTTATAAAGGCAAAGGTGATATGGCCAATGCTGATAACTATAGGGGTATAACTATTCTGAGTTGTTATGGTAAACTTTTTACATCTGTACTGAATAACAGATTGAATTGCTACCTAGAAAATATGAATGTTCTTTGTGAAGAACAAGCAGGTTTTAGGAAAAACTATGGTACTTATGATCATATTTTTAATCTTCAATGCTTAATCGAGCTATATTTGCATCGTAAAAAACCACTATATTGTGCATTTGTTGATTACCGTAAAGCATTTGACTCTGTTAATAGAATAGCATTATGGCGTAAATTGTTGCAAAACTGTGTTGATGGAAATATGTTTGTTATTATACATGCTATGTATGAAAATGCTAAATCCTGTGTTCGACAAGGTTCAAAGTTATCTGAATATTTTGAAAGTAATATTGGTGTCCGCCAAGGTGAAAATCTATCTCCTGTACTTTTCTCACTATTTTTAAATGATTTGGTAGAGTTTATATCCAAAGCTTATGACGGTCTATCTGATGTATATAATGCAACACACCTGGTACTTGATACTGATGAAATTTCTGTTTATTTAAGATTATACTTGTTGTTGTATGCTGATGACACAGTTATTTTAGCTGAATCAAAGGTAGAATTACAAACTGCACTTAACGCTATGTACCTATATTGTAAAACATGGAACTTAGAAATTAATGCCTCAAAGACAAAAGTTGTCATATTTAATAAATGTAAAATAATTGACAAACCAGTATTTACTTTAAATGGTGTAATTTTAAATGTTGTAGATGACTTTGTATATTTAGGTATAACTTTTATGTCAAATGGATCTTTTTCCAAAAATAGAGCTAAACTGTTGGATCAGGGTAGAAAAGCATTGTATAGTATGTTGAGAAAATGTAGATCCTTATGTTTGCCTATTGATATCCAACTTACAATGTTTGATACTATGGTTTCTCCGGTTCTGCTTTATGGTTGTGAAGTGTGGGGTTATCAGAATAATGATGCTATTGAATCTTTGTTATTACAATTTTACAAAATTATACTTGGTGTTAAAAAGTCTACCCCTAATTGTATTTTATATGGGGAACTAGGTAGATATCCTATTGATATATTTATAAAGAGCAGAATGATAGGTATGTGGAAAAGACTCGTTTGTAATAAACAAGATAAGATATCTGCTATGCTGTACAAATTATTATTTAATATGCATAAGAAAAATTTTTTCCATTCTAAGTGGATAACTTATATCGAAAATATCTTGAATGATTGCGGCCTTTCCGAGTACTGGATTTCACAAAATGTACCGAAATGTATAGGTTTATCTAAAATTGCTAAACTGAGATTATGTAATCAATTTAAGCAGAATTGGAGCACAACTATTTTTAACTCACCAAAATGTCTCAACTATAGAATTTTTAAACGTAATCATGTTTTAGAATACTACTTACTCAATTTACCACATGATTTAAAGAAAGCCTTATGTAATTTTAGATGTCTTAATCATCGACTCCCTATTGAAAGTGGTCGGTTTTGGAGCATAGAACGTGACGACAGATTTTGTGAGATTTGTAATAAAAACCAACTAGGAGATGAATATCATTACTTGTTTGATTGTACATTTTTCAATAAGGAAAGGAAATTATTACTACCTTGTAATCTTGCTACAAACCATAATACTGACAAATTTTGTGAGTTGTTTAATTCTGAGTCTTACAACGATGTTCTTAAAATTGCTAAATTCTGTAAACTTATACTAGCTGTTGTCAATTAATATTGTTTCAACCATTTCATGTCTATTTAGAATTATTAACTGTCTTCCTTAAAACGCATCTTTTTCAATTGTATTATATATAGTATATATGTTAATGAATGTTTAAAATGTTCATTACTTGTTATATTTTGTTATATTTTGTTATATTAAGAATACTTATGTATTTTATTGTCATTATTCACATACCCCTGTTGGGGTCTTTGAGAAAATAAAAACTTGAAACTTGAAACTTGAAAACGTGTAGTCATATTATATCCCCACAAATTCAAGAACTAAAGAATAGTTTTATATAATTATCCTCCATCATGACTTCAACATGTTCTGTGCTAAAATGTTTACCCCCTTCCGGTTCATCTGCAAAAAGCCTATTCTCAAGCAGGGGCGATTTTCTGAGGGTTACTGCCATTCCGGCTAATTTCATTAATATACATGTAGAAGAAAACACAGTTAAAAAATGGAAATAATTTTATTTACAAAAAACAATATAAACTGAACATTTATTGTATGTCTTCCGCAATGTTAAAATAATCTTTCTTACAAATACAGTCGAGTAAAGAAAATATTAACTTTAAGAACATCAGATGTGGTACGATTCGGGATTATCGAAGCAAATACACGGAGTACAGAACCGAATCCGGAACCCTACCTCGTTACCGTACTCAAAAAAAATTATTACTTAAAATAACACCACATTATATGTACAATAATATACATTAGGTTTGTATAATGTAAACCAATACAAATAGCCTATATCTGTCAAAATGCCTAAAATCTTTGAAGTAGGCTAATTTCCAAAAAAAGATATATAGGCCTATACATATTATATATAACTGCTATTTAACTTCAAGATAAAGTTTTCATTCGTTCAGGCATCGTACCACAATTATATTATCTTGACTATCAACCACCACAACAACTACTTTACTCTCTGGTCACAATGAGTTCTGAATTTAATTTTTTCAATAACGTACGTCACAAATCTGAATACGAATATCCATTGCAATTCGGTTCCATGGAAATATATGGTTTTGAAATGTTAATTATTAAATAAGGACACTTCCTTAAATTGACCCATTGAAAAATATCGTATATAAAATCATATTTTCAAATAATTTTTTCTTTAACAATTTTCATTTCCATCAACCCAAAAATAATCTACGACTCTCAAATCTTTTTTCAGGCAAATATTTCAATTAATAAAAAAAAAATAAAAAAAAAAATACGCAAAATGTGATTCAGAATTCAATGTGGCCAGAGATAACAGATTCAAAACAACTTTCATAAGAATAACATACTTTAGAGATTCCAGATCTATAATATTATGCATGAATTATGTTTTTAATATGATGCTTTTAATATCAATATATTTATAAATAATCAACAAAATATACAGTCGACAGATATGCTTCATTTCAAACAAAGACACGTTTTGAAAATAAGAATTAAAATCGATTCAGACAATACAAAGCAAACATGCATAAAATATATATTACCTCTTGGAATGAACGTCTTATTTTAAGAGTACATTTTTATAGAACATATATACCATAAAAGTACGTAATTAACCATACAACCACAAGTAATTAATGAAAAACGCTTAAAAACTATCAAGCAAGCAAGTCTACTTTTAAATACATTTATTAGACAAGTTTACAGAAGTTTAATTGTATAGAGTTTGAATCATTTAAAGCACATGCACATCAGGTATCAGGGTTTAAAATCCCACATTTATACAATATATTACAACAAAACAAAACAAGGAATTAGAGCTGGAATAATGAGCCATCAGCCTTTCACATACCGACCGAGATTATAACATTTAGAACACATGACCGCCATTCATTACAAAATATTTACTTAACCAGCTGTAGATCCTTATCTAAGCTATCCGTAATACTTATCAGAACTAAATTCTGACTCCTGGTTATACATTTTCGATCAATAACAGCATCAAATCGACGATAAAAAAGGTTCCCTTAAAGATTAAATTTTAATTCCAAAACTAGTTTCTTCTGTCTTGAAATTTAAATTTAATCTTGACGAACCTTCACCTTTAATCTTGACAAAACTTTCACTTGCAAGAAAGTGGATGTAAATAGCTTAGTTCAGGAATCCATTCAGCCTCTGGCGACTGAAGATTGATGAGAATTGGATCTAGGTCTAGTATATCGACCTGTGTTTGATTGTTACAATGCTAGAAGAAATATGTAACAATGAATGAATGATTGATCCATTGCAGTAAGGGTAAGACGAATACAATAGGAAAGTGTCCATAACCATCTTGACTTCAAACTGCCACCTTGTCGAATGTTTTTATTTCACCGTAACAGTAGTTGGTCCACCATTCGATGCTTCTATGATAACAATCCACGAACACCACAAATATCACACTCTCACATATTAAAAGGAATGTAAAAATATCATTTAGAAAAATCCCAGGAATGAGTTTGGTTTCTCTGTTGATGGCCCTGTCACAACACGGAATGTACGAATTTCCATTGGTTCTAACACTACTGTAAATGGTTCTTCTAAAATATTTTTTGATGCTGTAGTTCCTATAATCAAAAGAATGAGATTTTGTTAATCGTAAAACATTATACATCGGAGGATCAAAGAATGCAGGTGATAAAAACGTTTAAAAATCCCAGAAAAATAAAAATGAAATGAATGGAGTTTTACGTCCTACTTTCTGCACCTATTTGAGCTAATTGAGGACGGGCAGACGCCAGGGCAATTTTTCCAGGACAGCGGCCAGATTAGCCTGCTCTAATTTTCGATTTCCAACTGTCGAGGGATCTTTTCCGTGCACAGCCAATAGCACACGGGACCTCGGTTTATTGTACCATCCGAACGACTAGACGCTTTTTCCATGTCAGCCCCTCCGACCTGCATCACTGACAGGGGGGAACCGGGTTGAAAAATCCGAAGGTATCATCTCGCCCCATGCCGGGATTGAACCCTGGACCTTCAGGTTAGCGAGCAAGCGTCTAACTCACTGAGCCACCGCGGCTCAGAGGACTATGCTCCACAGCAAGGAACCCAAACACAACAAAATCCATGCTCCCCACACTCATACTTTACTTGCTACACCTTTGAACAACATTAGTCATTGGACACTATTACGGAATCTATACACAATGTTCAATTCTTGAGTGATACGGGAGAAAAATGATTTAGGCTGATGTTCAACATAATTGTGTTCGAATGATTGTGCTTTTTTATCAAAGAAAATAGTATCATCATCATGATATATTCATGTATTGTATGTGTTCTTTTTTTGTTATATGTGCTCTCAGTTTCTAGATTTCACTTAAAAGAAACGTCTCGAGCAACACCAGATTTAGTCTACTTACCTATATTGGACGGAGTAACTCGACCATCTTCTGTAGTCCATCGTAATCTCTTTATATCTGAGATTTTAAAACTTGCTCCTAAACTTACTTCATGTACTTCTTTTATATCAAAAGGCACAAATAAACGCTGAAAATAAAAACAAGAAAGTGTCTCAAATAAAAATATTTAAACTTTAAATTCATCAGAAAGCAGAAAGCAGAGGATCAACTACTTGTTTTAACCGGAGACTGTTTGTTTTCTTTGTCGGCGTTAAGTGAAAAGCAGAATAGAGTTAAGTACTGTACACACACGACAACATGTTGGTCAACTTGTTGCCGAATGTTTCCGACCTGTACACACTGACCATATTTTCGACAACATGGCTTTTCGGCAACAAGTTGGCCAGCATGTTGACCAAAATTTTGTCAGTGTGTACAGCACTTAATTCACTCCTGAATAATTTTCCTCTCTTGCACACTTCATAAGATGCAATATGCTGACCTTTGTCATTCGTCCAATCAGATAGAAACAAGAAAGATCTCGCTTTTCATCTTGATGGTAAAAGAGTGAAATGGAGTTTTACATCCAATTTTTAGCACTTAATTACTTCGCAGCAAAGAAATAACTTAAGTGACGTACCTGTAAATTGACTTTAGCTTTTTTATTGGATAAATTATTTTCATCTACTTCATAAAAGTTTTCCAGACGTATTAATAACTTCACATTTCCACCATTGTAGACTTGATCTAATGTCAACAGATGGACATTGGATGGTAAACTTTCTCTTAAACCAGACCACTAAAATACATTGAACAGGAACATGTTATATCAGTGATCAAACGAGCATGTTTATTTGTTAACTTCAACACAAAATTGATGTTTGATGATATCTATTCATTAATCCTTCTGAATGTGCGTTTCAAATGTAGAATCAGATGAAATTTGGCTATACGCAGGGGCGCCAGGGGCAAATCACTTACTATATCGTACACTCCGCTCATTTTCTCCCGCGGAGTCGAAGAAATGAAAGTCACAGTAGTGGAACATTTCTAGGGGCAAATGTGAGGGACCTGGGCAAAGCTGTGTTATAAAGGGAAAATTTTGCATTTTAGAGCCTCTTGGATCACCTCTAAGGTCTGATGTATACCAGAACGTAGTTCATGCTTATATTTTGTGAAGTTTTATATGGGGTAAGGACTGTAAGGACACAACAAATTTTTCTTGAGTACACATGCTCATCCCTGACCCGTGAATCCGGCACCTCTGGCTATACGCACTTAAATTCAGTCATTTTTATTTTTACAAAGCACCTGCTAAAATCAAATATCAATTTACAAGCAACACCTATAAGAGATATTAGATGTGAGGCAAGGCAAGGCTTTCTTATATTTTTGTTTACAATATCTAGACCACTTTACCTCTATAAAGTTCATTCAATTTGTTACCTGCATATCAAAAAGTTGTTTCCAGTTGTCAAATGTCTCCCTGGTTTTCATGAAAGATATAGTTGGTGGTTGATGAACTTGTAGTCCCATTGACCTATAGTTATTATTTACATCACCTATCTTTTCTAATAATAAATAATGTTTTCCTGAAATCAAAACAACATATTGTCTTTGTAAAATAAAACATATAATTGGATGTTCAAGTATGTACTTTAAGCCTGACTTGGCCATCAGGATGCAGATAAGAGATTGGTAAAAGAGAAATATCGAAGAAATAGAATTAAAGTACAAGTACAAGTACATGTACATGTTTTTTCTAATTTCAACAATCCATATCACTTTTAGAATAAGAAATTCGACGTCAAGTTCTCGCGAAATCGTTGCTAATCCTTATCGGTCATGATTGCTCTTAGGAAGGCTGACATTAACTAGCTGAAATAGACAACCGTTCGGCACCATGTGTTTTTTTCTGAATTGCAGGAAACCTTAAGCAGGATTATAGTTTTAAAAAGGAATACTGGTAAATTAAACTGGATTTATCTCTATACTATCTGTAGACTATCATTAATATAATTACAATATTTACCTCTATAAATAAGTCCTTTACCATCAATACCTTTTTCATTTAATGGTTCTACTACACCTAAATCATCATCGTGTAATAATCGACGATGAACCTGAAAAAAAAATCGTGACGTGAAATTGCAAAATGTCCGGCCGAGGAGGGGGGCATGGTGCAAATACGCCACCGAGAACTTAGATGCAAGAGAACGTATCAATGCATTCTTGAAAGACAGCAATGGTATATACCTTCTTACCATTAAGTTCGTATACTGCTGCTAAAGGTATATGGATTGTTAACAGATCTGAATTGCGATTTCAAAATTATTATCAGTCCCGGTCAACTAGAAGACGAAACAAGTTAAAAAAAAAATCCAAACGAATGAGACATACCATAATTTCAAAGGCACCATCTTGAATACTACCACCTCCCTGAGATCTATCATTGATCACAGTTAATTGTATATTCTTCTCTACATCCTAAAATACAATCATATTATATTATATAGAATTATACAATAACATGTAGACAAGTACCAACAAATCGGCTTTTATGAAATGAATGCGAATGTATATAAGGTGTTCCATTTATGCATATTCTTGCGATATTATAGTTAAAGCTTTGTAAACACGAACAGTTTCTGCAACATGTTGGCCAACAACTGGGCATCACATCTGGCCAACAAATATTTGGTCTTGTTTACACACAACATGTTGGGCACATTGTTTCAGTCTTTTGGTGGTGGCTCAATTTTTGTGTAGTGAATCACTGGTTACACACCTTGTGAGAGATCATTGAATCTGTAGCCAACAGTTGGGCAACACATGGACAAATGTTACCAAATGCTACAATTGGACAAGCGTTACATCACATGTGACCGAATGTTTCCGAACTGTACACACTGAAGTCATGTTAGACAAATTGCCATTTCAGCAACATGTTGGGCCACAATTGTACAACGTGTGACCGAATGTTTCCGAACTGTACACATATTAGACAACATGACAATTCAACAACATGTTGCCCAATATTATGTTGTTGTCAATGTGTACCGCAAGCTACTACTGATATCTATGCAAATCAGTGGGGTGACGTCATAAAACGCGTTAGTTTTAGTGGAATTGAAAGAACCACAGACATAAGAATGTCAATTGGAATGGCGCAAATTGATGCTATCAGTGTCCCAGATACACATACATAGTTTAGAAATACGCTTCACAATCCCTTTAAGATTCAAGTTTCTGCTTCATTAGTTTATTGATAGTGTAGTGCGTAATCAAGTACGATGCTATAGCAAGAATCCTAAGGCAGGATGAGCTTCCAAAAGCACTGGCAGTGTATCCACACGTGCTTCAAAGCATAAACTTTCAGTCCTTTAATAGCATTAATACAACAACAACTACTTCATTATCATTATTTGCTTATTATTGTCTGATAAATATAATACTCATTAATAAAAGTAATCTCACCCTTATAAATATTTTATTGGTTATCGGATAATAATTTCCTGAAACTTTATCTGTAACATTTAGAGGCCAGGTGGCACGATAATCACGTCTGGAATAGATAATTTCTAGATAAACAATTTATGTATTTTACTTGATAAACCTGGTTATTTTTTAAATAATAAACGGAATAATCTTCTAATGTTTTCTTGAGTTTAAGATGGTATACAGGGGCGGGACGCTAGAGGCAAAAGTGAGGGCGGGGGCGAAGCTGTGTTATAAAGGGCACCATGTGACCGAACGAAACGAGATTGACCCGGCGGTCTGGGGGTTTCGGGAAAATTTTGTATTTTAGAGCCTCTTGGATCACTTTTGAGGTATACCAGAACGTATTTCATGCTTATATTCTTGAACACACTTGATCCATCGCCCTTAAAATTAGGATACTGGATAAATATTATATTATGGCATAAAAGTCCGTGGCACCTGCCCCGTGCTTCAGGCGCCCCTATGGCCTGATCATTGATCAATGTTGTGCATGCTTCATATAGAATAGCTGGAAACACAACTACTCTAACCATTCTGCATTTTGTTGTCAGTCTTCATCTGAACTATGATAAAAGTAAGTGATTTTCAGCATTTCCTGAACATTTGAAGTCGATATTATTCCAATACTTAATATATAAATAATAAATACTTACTTTCTTTCCAACATTTCACGACCATTAGAGTCAGTGTAGAATAAACCTTTAGTATTGAGATCTGTAGCAAAATGAGACACTATTTCTCGGCCTTGGTTATCACTAAAAAACAACAATGAATTATTGTTATTAAGTGCACAGATGCATTGCTTTCTGAATTCAGACCCTTAATAGGATGTCCACGGGTTCGAACATTGTTTGTAGGAAATGCTAGCGCCAAGATCGTTTCCAGATTATAAGGATTCTCTGTTTCCCTAAGCACTTTCTCGCTAGATAAGCAAAGTGTAAGCGATCTTTCTCGACCCAACCAACCACCTACTTTCAAATTTGTTTTTTCATGTTATCTGGGATGGAAAGCGAACCACAAAGACTGCTTAGTAAATCCACAATGCTTTAAAAAAAACTTACTCAACGTCAATAGGTCCAACTGTCCATTCGATCTCTAAATATTTAGCATCATCATACAGTCGTATAACTTGAGAGGTCCATGGGTTATATTGTTGATGGACTTCTTGGACATTTTTACCCTATAATAGCAATAGAAGAATTATAGCGCTTAAAACGATACCGCCATAACAAATCCGGATTAATTAGGATTGAAAGCTTCGCCAATTAGTAGAAATAAAAGATAATTTTGTACAAAATGCACCTGTGACTCCGAACTTGCATCTTTTGTAGTAAGAAAAAACAAATATATGTACTTCGGAATAATAAAAATGGAGCCAAGCGAAACAATATGAGCATTATTAGTGATGTATTAAAATAAAGCATAAGTTTAAAAAATACTCATGGAATAACCAAAAACAGCATATAAGTTTCTACTTCCGGTTTGAGTTCGACAAATTCGGACTATTGCGCATTAGATTTGAGGAACAAACAAAAAACAAACCTTAATAACAGTGTACTTGACATTAGACTTTCCTCGGACGGGTTCTGGGGGGGTGTTTAGTTTCGGCACAAAAGTGTAAGCACCAGAAGCTCGTCGATGATTTCCATATAATGTGTGAACATTAGGGTTTCTACGTTGTCCAACATCACCAATATAGTAGAGGTATTCCTGATCAACCTTCGCATGGATATTGTACTCATCGTTTGAGACAGTTGAAAGCTTCCCAGTTATTTTGTCGATGGTGAAAGACAGATGCTGCAAGTATAAAAAGAATCCACTATGAAACAGTCGGTTAATTTGGTTCTTTGGATTGGATACGATTGGTCTAAGGAATGGTGAACATGTCCGTTTAAAGACAGCAATAACATCTTTATCAAAAGTGTATTAGAAGAAACTCGTAAAAGTCTTGGCAAATACGGATTTGGTTTTTAAAAAGGACGCATAAAAGTTATTTCATAATAAAAAACAACTTTGTGATCTGCTAGCTATTTTTCATTGTTTTGCTTGTCATTGCAAATCTCCCAAACAAGAGACAAAATAATGTTAGCTTTAAAGACTTTTAGAGATCTGTTCATTCCAGATGGTCAAAGCATGCGTCCTCGATGCAACAAAATATTAACTTACAGAGTTTGAGATAGTGATAGATGATCCGGTAAACTGGTCTGCAGTAACAGGGTGCGATAGTTCCGATTTGCCTGAAAAGAGAATAAGCACATGTCATTGATGGCATAGATAGATAGACCATTTACAAAGCAATAATCCGATATACTTTAAGCTATGGAATCATTTCTTTACCCACTTTCACTGTATTTTCGACTGATGACTCTTCATAGTGATACGTGGTTTTCAAGGCGGGCAATCAACTTGATTTGATTTGTATGATGAAAACAAGCCAACTCGTTAATATCAGTGCGGGCAATCTCTCCCGTATGAAAATATCGTATCTATGTGTTATACGAAGCTATTGGATGAAGTAACCACGATCCCTTCCATTATCATAAAGAGAGCGCGGTTTAACGACATGTATGTAATGAACCTAAAAGAATAGTCCGCGTTCAGCTATACCCATCACACCATCTATTAACAACAGAGATTACAAAAAGTAAAATGTACACCTACCAATAGAAGACTCCATATAATAACTGACGAATCCAACAGGAGGTACTGACACTTTGAAAACTACCTCAGCTTTAGCTTGTGAATTCCCTCTCTCTGGAATAGCTGTAGTCACTGATGATAGTGGTACAACCTAGAAATACAAATAAAATCATGTTTATGGATGTATACATTATTCTATATCTCATACTTGATATAATAAATACTGTCCATTTAGTCTTGTGTAGTTTTTAGTTCTAGAGCAGCAGCAACTCAGCAAACCTAACCTCAGACAGACATTGCCAGATTTTGACGGTTGTTTATTATTTAAAGGTTACGAACAAGGACACAGCAGATTTTGTGCATTTTCTGACAGTATAGAAAGGACAGCGTTGATAATTTGTAGGAATATCATTATTTTAGGTCATATTTTCATCTGATGTTGCTACTACAAGAAAGTAAATCCGTGTTATAAATTACCCTATTACAGATTACGATTCTGGTTGACGTTCTGGTACAAATGTTCAGGTAGTAAATGAAATGAAATGAATTGAGTTTTTACGTCCTACTTTTCTGCACCTATGGAATTGAGCTAATTGGCTAATTGAGGACGGGCAAACGCCAAGCAGTGTGCAGTGAGGGAAATTTTGCCAGGACAGCGGCATTAGCCTGCTCTTATATTCGATTTCCAACTGTCGAGGGATCTTTAACGTGCACAGCCAATAGCACACGGGAGCATCCAAACGACTAGACGCTTTTCCATGTCAGCCCCTCCGACGTGCATCACTGACAGGGGGAAACCGGGTTGAAAAATCCGAAGGTATCATCTCGACCCATGCCGGTATTGAACTCTGGACCTTCAGGTTAACGAGCAAGCGTCTAACTCACTGAGCCACCGCGGCCCCCTCAGGTAGTAAAGTTAGCAACTGAAGTAGTGAATATATATTTACCTGTGTGTGTATTTTGTTGCCCTTTGGACAAGTAACATCTACGGACTGTGTTTTGATTGGTAGACGAACCCAATAGTTGACAGGTTGAGCTAGTGGGTTGAATAAAGTTATGACTCCCTGAAAAATCAAATGAATGATAGTGTGAAATAATAGAAGTAATATGAAATGAATATGAAATGAATATGAAATGAATATGAAATGAATATGAAATGAATATGAAATGAATATGAAATGAATATGAAATGAATATGAAAATGAAAATGAAATGAAATGAAATGAATATGAAATGAAATGAAATGAAATGAAATGAAATGAAATGAAATGAAATGAATATGAAATGAATATGAGTGTTACGTTCTATTTTCTGCACCTGATTTCAATGAGCAATGAGCAATTGAAGTGAATATAGTTGAACGAATGAACAAATTCATGATTACATTTGGTTGCCTTGTATTTTATTGGTGCATCAAGTACGAGAACATCATACGTTGGGATTAACATCCTAGGTTGCATTCCACTGAGTCTTATTACCCCCAGGAACATCTTTGGTTGTCCTGTCGTGGTATTGGTTGGTATTGGCTGGCATAAAACACCTCATTTGCATAGGCAGAAAGCAGATATGGAGTGTATCGTCGATGCGATTGTGAGGATGGTCAGAAGAAACAAACACAAATAAATATAGATATACCTGGTCCATGTTCTCAGTGAAGTCACAAACAGACATATTTAAACCAGGACAGTATTGTTGTTGGGGAAGTTGTATTGCTGATCCACCCTGAGGCATCAATCTTCCGTATGCTTCATGGATAACAGACTGAAAAAACAAACATTCAAATAAAATTAATCTACCATATGCTTCAGAGATAATAAATCGAAATAGCAAACATTACATTACATTACATTAAAATACATTAATCTTCCGTGTAACTGAAATAGCAAATACACCAATGCAACATGCTTCATAGATTACAGCCTTAAAGAGACAAGATTCAAATACAGTAAATACAGGATTACAATTCATGGTTACTGTTATGAATTTCGACTATATCAGAACGGCATATTACAGGATGGGAAGTTTTATGAACCTAACTTAGCGTTTAGTACTATTAATATAAATCATTAAGTGAAAAACAACAAAACAACGTTCCATGCAAGTGATTTGTTAAAGCGATACAACCTCTTAGAATGAACAAAAAATCTACATTTTCAAATTTGGTCAATATATGAGTTTATATTCATCAACAGTGTCCAAAGTATACAAACAGGATGCGAAAAACCCATAAAATTGTGAAAATTTTCATATAATAACAGGTAATAATTGATAAACGCCTTAAGTTTGATTAAAGGTTTTTCAATCATTGTATATAAACATAGTTTTCTGGATTTATCAGATTATTTAGGTAATCTTTTGTATAGTTATGCAACCAGGCAAGTCCCTTGATGAATATAAACTCCTATTGACCAAATTTGACCAAGTTTAGATTTTTTGTTCATTCTAAGAGGTTGTATTCCTTTAACTGGTCTCGCGAAAGTTAATGGTTATGCTGCCTTGCATCAACAAATTGTAACCGTTTTTAGAATAAAACTATGGCAACCGATTCCGGGCAGTAAGACTTTAAACACTATTGATATTGAGGTGTTAATGAACCGTCTGAAAGTCCGTGACTACTAGACTTTCACTCTCACGATATAGTATTTATCTTCTTAACTCTTTAAATGCTTTTATATGTAGCTAAGATTTCTGATCGGTTGGGTTAAGCCACATAAAGACTTCATAGTCTGGCAAATTTCTCCTATTGAAGTTTAAATAGACGATGACACATATGTGATATGTTTAAATCGAAAAACAGAAAGTAATGCGTTTACATAATATTTTTAAGCACCCGTTGTGGTCATGCAGTGTGCAATGAGGACATTTTGGATTAACCTACTCGTATGTTCGATTTCGAGGGATATCTAACGTGAACATGTAGGCCTAACAACGGAACCTCACTTTATTGTCCCATTCGAAGCGTATCTTTAACCATGTGGGATTGAACCGTGGACCTTCAGCAAGCGTTTATAACACCTGGGGCCTTATTCTCGAAAACTTAACTTGCAATGATTTTAGTGTTCCAGCAATCTGATTGGTCAATCACTAAAATCGATTTTAAATTAAGAACTATTATCCAATCAGATTACTGAATTTCTTAAAATCTGGATTTTATCTAAGATAATTTTTCGAGAATAAGGCCCCAGGTGTTAATTTACTCATGAATTCATCACCATTTAAATTCTTGAAGGAAAATCGTCTTATAATCATTTATTTATCAGTTTATTTTAGAACTCTATGTTGGCTATCGCTTACATCACGAAAACTAAACAAAAAGTTCGTCCATTAAAGGGTTTGTAAAGAGGTTTCGTGAACTGGAGTAAATTCACGAAGCTCCCAGAGCCATGGCCCCCTGTTCTATTCCAAAATAGGGCAAAATAGGGATATAGCGCAAGGGTTGTTGTCTTGTGCCTCCTCATCACCAGGAGGTCAGATGCATTTGACCACAAGCAACTACAGAGCTTACACAGCAAAATGTAGGTAAAAATAAAAATTGGGCTTGAAAAAAAGTGATATACATCCTCATGCGCCATGGCCCCAGGTTGGGAACCACTGGATAGCTGAATACAAGCTTCACCTGCTACAAGAATTTTAATGGGACAGTCTCTTTATTCAAACATTGATTTATTGATTAGTAAACTCATTAAGTTGAACCCGTTGTCTGGATACTAATAAAACAAAGTAGTTTTAACGATTTTAACAGTTGATTCTATGGCAGGTTTGGAATATCCGATCCAGTTCAACTTCTTTATTAAATATGCGTGGTAACGAACCATTGCCAGCCCATGGGATCAATTTTCATGTTAACAAGATTCAGATAGAAATAACAAGTAAGATCGTAACATTTGATTAGCAATTTATCCTACCAAATTACCGTTTTGGATAACTAAATTAAATGTGTCAAAATAACATTGTTCACATACAAATTTATATTTTAACTTATCAAAAGAATTATTGGAATTGCAAAAGGGGTAATTTTAACTCCCGAACTGCAATACCATTTAAATTGAGCCTTCTTAAAGCTGGGACTGCGGGAATTTATTAACTGTTTGATATCTTTTACTGTGACAAAATTGTCCGCTCATATGGTACATTTTGTGTTTGAAGGCTTAAATCTTGTACGAAAGTTATGAACAATAGTATACGGATTAGATTAGCTAAACAATTCCAAATTCAGAGAATAAAAGTTAATACTTTTAATACGATCCAAACGGTTTTACAGTAGACATCACAGCGCCTCATAAAACCCTCAAAATTGTGAAATAACCCCTGTTTTCAAGAAATTGCACCAAATGTTGTGTGTGAGATACGTACCTGACAAGCTGTTTCACCCCGACTTAACATCAGATTATAATCATCAGTAACATGTTGTTTTTCTGTTCCACTGAAATAATACAATATTATGATATAATCAGGTATTAAATATATTTGATAGAAATGACATAACAGTATATTATATTAAAAATATAATCTGACAAACTACAGATCTAAATGTTTGGTTTCGTGATTTTAGGCCATGGCCATGGCCCCCTTAGGAGCCATAGGGTGTTTGTCAGGGGGCCATGACGCATGAGGATGTATATCATTTTTCTCTATCCCAAATTTTATTTAACTATGGTTAAGTGCATCTGACCTCATGCTGATGAGGAGGCACAAGACAAAAACCTTGCGCTGTATTCCATATTTTTCCCTAGCATGGAATAGAACAGGGGGTCATGGCTCTGGGAGCTTCGAGAATTTGGGCCACAGCTTGAAAAAGGTTTGAAACCATTGGTATAAATGAACTTTAACGAGTATAGCTTTTAAGGCAGATAAGCGCTCTTTTCATAACACCCCAGTTAGGGTTTTATGTATTGCATAATAAATATAAACAGGGCCTAAGGAGATACTTAAGGAAGTTGAACTTACGTTATGGCGTCATGATGTTGTAAAACAGCCACTGCCTCTCCTAGTGAACAAACAATCATAAAATACATTAAAGGGGAACATTAGGTATTTTGGGGGGTCGCTTTGGGTCTGAATATATGCAAATAGCCTTCAAAATTGCTAGAAATGCACGAAAATCAAACAATCCCTTCAAATTAACCTCAAACAAAACATAAGACAGTCAGGGGCGTAGCGCGACCAATTTGACTGGGGGGGGAGGGGGGGGGGGGGGGGGTAAGGTCCATGTTTTACCGACGATCACGTGGTTTTCAGAGGAAAAATACCCAACTGGCACTAAATTTTACATATACACAGGGCCATAGGAAGCAAATGAAAACGGTGGGGGCTTAGATTTGAAGGGGTTTGGGGGCATTGCACCGAAAGAAAATTTTGAAAATAAGGTTGATTTCCTTGCATCTGGTGCCTTTCGGAACAGAATTCTCTTAGAGAACGACCTCACATTTGAAGAGGATTTGGAGGATTGTAGGTCTACTCCAAGAAAATTTTGAAAATTAGGTCACACCCACCCAGATTTTTTGTTCATTCTAAGAGGCTGTATTCCTTTAAATAAATGCATAGTAAAGTATATAAGATATACACAATACGGTATACTTACTAAGGATTTGTGTTTTATTAAAGGTATTAACCAGACCAGCCAAGGCACTAATATCTTTACATGTCTAAAAATAACAAAATCTGTTTTTTAATTACATGTGTATCATCAATATAAATCAAAGATATTAGAGGTTGCTATGACTGCTGGAGTGCTAGAACAATACGTGTACTATATGACATTACAAATCAATAGAAAATATCACTTTTAGATTGAAAGGGATTAAAAACTAGAACCGTGATAACGGTACTGAGCAGTGCGCAATTTAAACATCCTTGAACGGTTGCATTTTAGTCCTGCATATAAATTAGGTCATGTGACAGAGCTGTTTATAGTTAAAAATCTCAATTTTCAATCGGCTTTTAAACCGGAAGTAAACATCGGAAAACACAAAGTAAAACATCATTTGATAGATTTTATAGCTTTGGTTCAGATCAAAAGGTCATCAAACGTCAAGGTCACGAGTTTTGAGCTTTGAAAGTGGTTGCTATTGCTAAATTTCTTTAACCGGAAATAGACAAACCTTTTAATTGAAATTAGGAAATCGGCTGTCACCATTTTCTTAGTAATATATTGAAGATGTCATAGACATCAACATTATGTAAATCGGATGATATCTTCCGGGTCCAATTTTATCCTTTTTTTTCTATGAATTTTATGTCATTTTATATCTTCAAAAGAATGTGTCCACTCTCTTTAAAAATCCACAATTTAGGAACCACGTGTTTTTTCGCGCCAAAAAAGCCACGCAGTTACTTTAAAACAATGAACAAAACTTCCAAATTAAAAAAAAGCAAAATGATTAAAATATCTACTATTATATATCAAGAGGAGATAAAGCATAATAAGAAAAGACGATTTTTTGTGACGTACGTGAATTAGGTTCAAACTGACAATTTTCATTTGGCTATAAAACAAGAAGTAAATATTGGACAACAAAAATGAATTCACCATTGGATAGATCTCATTTCGGGCAATAACTGTTGTTCGGATCATAAGGTCAACAAATGGCAAGGTCACAAGTTATGAGCTTTAAAAGTGTTCCAATAATTTCTGAATATCTTATACCGGAAATAGACAAACACCATAATCGAAATTAGCAATTCAGCTGCACTCATTTTATTGGCAATAGATTGAAAATGCCATAAACATCAAAATTATGGTGGCCAACGTGTTAAATCCGGTTACGATTTTGTCATATTTTTTTCTTTGTTAGTCATGTTTTTTCATATCTTAAGAAGAAATTGTTACCTATCTTATGAAATCCGTAATTCAGATAACACGTGTTTTTTTCCCGCCAAAAAACCACGCAAATTACTGTAGAACAAAGAAAATTCCAAATAGCAATTTTGATCAAAATATTTAGTGTTATATATCACTGGAAAGAGGAGATAAAGCGTAATAAGAAAAGAAGATATTTTATGACGTGACAGAGCTGTTCAAAGTTCAAACTAACAATTATTAAATGGCTATAAAACCGGAAGTAAATATTGGACAACAAAAATACACCGTTGGGTAGATCTCATCATGGGCAATAACTTTTGTTCAGGTCATAAGGTCACCCAAATCCAAGGTAACGTGTAATGAGCTTTGAAAATTTTTGTCATTTCTGAATATCTTTTACCGGAAATAGGCAAACATCACAATCGAAATTAGCAAATTGGCTGTCATCATTTTGTTGGCCATAGATTGAAAATGCCCTAGAGATCAATATTATACAAATTGGATGATACCCTGTTCACTTCTCTCGATTTAAAGAAAACATGTTCATTTCAAGATGGTGGCCAGCGTGTTTCTTCCGGTTACGATTTTATCATATTTTTTTTCTTTGTTAGTCATGTTCTTCCATATCTTAAGAAGAAATTGTAACTTATCTTATGAAATCCGTAATTCAGATAACACGTGTTTTTTCCCGCCAAAAAAACACGCAGAGTTACTATATAGAACAAAGAACAAAATTCGAAAAAGCAATTTTGATCGAAATATCTAGTGTTATACATTTTTGGAAACAGGAGGTAAAGCGTGATAATAATAAAAGATAATTTGTGACGTACATGAATTAGGTCACGTGACAGAGCTGTTTAAAGTCAAAACTCGACATTTTCAAATGGCTATAAAACCGGAAGTAGACATCGGACAGCAAAAATGAATACATCAGTTGATAGATCTCATCAAGGGCAATGACCTTTGTTCAGGTCACAAGGTCACTCAAGGTCAAGGTCACAAGATATGAGCCTTAAAAGTTTTGACTATTACTGAAAATTGTTTACCGGAAATAAAAAAAAAACTGAATCGAAATTAAAAAATCGGCTTCCCATGTTTTGTTAGCAATCGACTGTAGATTCCATACACATCATTTTTATTCAAATCGGATGATTCCCTGATTCTGAATTTCGATTTAAAGTAAACTCAGTCAGTTCAAGATGGCGGCCGATACGAAACACCTGGGTCAGATTTTTTCATTTTATATTTTGTGAATAATGATTACTAGCACATTGCAAAAAGATTTTTTAGAATATCTTCATTATTCCGGAAGTTGACATTTCAACTTTACAAGCAAATGACGTCAAAACCGGAAGTGATTTAATATTTTTGAAAAGATCATTTTGTTTGTCATCAAAATGTCTATGCATATGTAAGTTTTCATATTGATCAAAATAAAATTGCAAAAGTTGAAAAAATTGTCAAAAAAGTGCTTCAAAAAGTCAGCGACAAAGTTTTAAAAATGCATGTTTTTAAACCCCCAATTTGAAGACAATCGGTTAATAAAATAAACAAAAAAAAATTCCATCAAAATCGGTTGAAAATCAGAGATGAAAATGGTAAAAACATTAAATTGGGCTTATTGGCCATACGTCATTTCCTGTTGGACAAAAATGCATCATTTTATATTCACCTAATACCGTGCAGTTAGGCATAGTCAAAAATTATATGAGATAATGGGTGGTATGCTCCCTTCATACCGAATTAGCGTGACCAGAAGTAGACAAAAAAAAAAAAACATACACTAGAACCATGAATGGTACCATGCAGTGCGCATCCGGTTTCGTCCATTGGTGAAAAGTGACATCTTTCAATCCACGATGTCAGGTTTACAGAAGAAAGCTTGTTTTACATTAAAATGCAGAAGGTACAAAATTTTTAAACGCACAATTTTGAATTCGGTAGTGAAAAGTAGAAAAACCAGTTCACACACGGTAGTCAAATGTGAAATAAACATTTCATGTTCGGTAGTGAAAAGTCATCTGATTAAAAAAGGCGTAATCACAGTTTGATATACATCAGTGGAAAACGCATATCACAAAATGTCTAAGATTTGTTAATAAGTTCTAAAGTGCAAGAAAGGACACATGAAAGAGCCAAATCTCAATTTAGAAACGGACTGCACAGTATTCATACTTCATAGTTTGAAATACAGATCGAATTTTATCAATACATATTTCATTCAAAGAAAATATATCTTAATGTTTCTTTTAAACAGTTACAATGTAAAAAAAAGTACATTAATGATAACGTATCGCCCAAACGTAAGTTAATGGGAGAGGACGATCGCCCAAACGCAGCTTTATGTCAAAATGTAGTTCTCTCCCTTCAACTGAAATTTGAATTTAATATTTTACAAGCAGATGGAATAACTAATTTTCAAAATTCAAAAGGCGCTATTTTGATTTTAAAATATTGTGTTGTATATAATTGAAAAAGTAGATTTAGCATAATTAGATTGTGAAAAAATTTGTGACGTACATGAATTAGGTCACGTGTCAGAGCTCTTTAAAGTTTAAAACTGCAATTTTCAAATGGATATAAAACCGGAAGTAAACATCGGAAAACCTAAATGAAAGTATCTGTGCATAGGTATCGTCAATAGCAATGAATTTGTTTCAGGTCACTTGGTCACCAGAGGTCAAGGTCACAGGATATGAGCCTTTAAAGTTTTGACAATTACTGATTTATCTTAACCGGAAATTAAAATAAATCAGACTTGAAATTAAAAAATCGGCGTCTCATGTTTTGGTAGCAATCGACTGAAGATTCCAAAAACATCAGAATTATGCAAATTTCATTACACCCTGAGGCCCCATTTTGCGTTTTATGAAAATATACCATTTCAACATGGCGACTGATCTGTTACATCTGGGTCAAATTTTATTATTTGTATACTTTTGTGTCTATATTACATACATACTGCAAAAAGAATTTTTCAAATATCTTCAAAATTCCGGAAGTTGAGATTTCGACTTTGAGAGCCAATAACTTCAAAACCGGAAGTGATACAAAAATTTTGAAAACATATTTTTGTTCGCCATCAAAATGTCTATCTACCTGTAAGTTTTCAGAACGATCGAAATAAAAATTGAAAAAAACACGCACAGTTTCAATGGAAATTGACACAAATTTTTCAAACTTTAAAAGGCGGAATTTTGATTCAAATATATTGTGTTGTATATCATTGGAAAGAACAGACATAGCATAGTACGACGGTGAAAGAAAATAAGACATATGTAAATTAGGTCACGTGGTAGGGCTGTTTAAAGTTAAAAATTACAATTTTCAAACGGCTATAAAACCGGAAGTAACCATTGGGCATCTGAAAAAAATATGTCATTGGATACATCTAATCAAGGGCAATAACTTTTGTACAGGTCACAAAGTCACAAAAGGTCAAGGTCACAAAATATGGGCCTTGAAAGTTTTGACAATTACTGACTTATTTTTTCCGGAAATCAGAAAAATTCAGAATTGAAATTCAAAAATCGGCTTCCCATGTTTTGGTCGCAGTCGACTGTTGATTACATAGACATAAAAATTATGCAAATTCCATAACACCCTGAGGCCCCATTTTGCGTTTTATGAAAATATACCATTTCAAGATGGCGCCTGATCTATTACATCCGGGTCAAATTTTATGATTTGTATAATTTTGAGTCTACATAACAAATATAATGCAAAAAGAATTTTTCGAATATCTTCAAAATTCCGGAAGTTGAAATTTCAACTTTGAGAGCGAATGACGTCAAAACCGGAAGTGATATCGAAATTTTGAAAATTGCTAATTGCTCGCAATCAAAATGTCTATAAACATGTAAGTTTTCAGGTTGATCAATATAAAATTGCAAAAGTTGAAAAAGTGGTCAAGAAAAAGTGATCCAAAAGTCAGCAAGATTTTTCTCAAAATGATACTGTTAAACTTTTGTCTCGTGGACAATCGATTAGAGAAATATGCAAAGTCAGTCCGATCAAAATCGGTTGAAAAATAAAGGAGATAATGACCAAAACATCAAAACCCATATGTTCTCATACCTCATTTCCGGTTGGTAGGGCATGCGTCATTTTACATTTAAACAATACCGAGCAGTAGATTATCGTGGGAAATCTTGAGAGATTATATGTGGCATGTGTAGTTTTGGCTGGGCGCTCTGACCAGAAAGTGAAAAAAAAAAAAAACTAGAGCCACATGTGGCACAGAGTGGGACTTTGCAAATGTGCAAATTGCTAAAGGAAATTTGAAGAAATGGGCCCTGAACGTAAATCCGAAGTGTCAAAGACACTTTTAAAATTTTTGAATTTTGGGAAAGGTTGTGAAACCGGAAGTAATCACGAGACCTAACATTTGAACATAGGAGCTGAAAACCTTTATCAACAACCTTCAAACTACTGAAGGTCAAGGTCACTCAAGGTCACATTTACGAGAAACAAGTCTTTAAAATTTGGAAATGCATACAGTAATAACACCGGAAGTTGACGCAACAATCAAATATGAAAGTATAAATGAACAGCCAAAGTCAATGACCTTTGATCCTTAAAAAAGGTCAAGGTCAACAAAGGTCAAGGTCAAGAACGATTTATTTTTTATTTTTTTAACCTTGTTCCCTTTTTTGAACTACAAAGCCGAAGTCAATGAGCCTTTAACATAAGCTGAATAAAGCAATGCTGTAACAGTATGCAAGGTCATTTTTTGAAAAAAATTCAAACTTAACCTTTTTTTGGGATAAACAAAATTTTGACATAAACAAAATTTTACCCGGATGTGCCACGCCCACGTCAGATTTTTTTATGTGACTTTATTCATAATATTAATATCTTACCATGGCTAAATTATCAAGCCTTTGCATCTATTGGTTAATGAGATATACAATCATAAATGTCAAAAAAGGTCAAAATATATAATCGGAAATTTTGAAATTAATAAACCTTGTTCCCTTTTTTGAACTATACAGCCGAATTAGCTGAGATTTTGATATAATAGAGATAAAGTAATGAGGCTGGTGTGTGCAGAAGCATTTTTTAAAAAATGTAGTCTATATGAATTTTTTCCAGACAACAAAATGTTAACAATATTAAAATTTAACCCGGATGTGCCACGCCCATGTAAATTTATTTTTGATGGATACATTTATATGTGGTATGGTTACTTATGTTCAAATTTTCAAGACTCTAAACTTAATAGATCATAAACTATGCATATATTAAAAGTCAAAAAATTCAAAAAATCGGGTAAAGGTTTTCAAAATTGCAAATTTTAAAGAAAACTAATTTTGCATTACAATACATTGTGATATATCGTTCGAAAGAGCTCATGAAGCCCATTCAGAATACGCAAAAATGAACCCTCTAGGTTAATTAGGTCACCTGTGGGAGCAGTACAAAGTTGCGAATTCGGCTATTTTTGGACGGCTATAAAACCGGAAGTTGATATCGGAGGTCAAATATTAAAGTATCATCAGGTAGCCAAGGTCAATGACCTTTGACCTACTTAAGGTCAAGGTCATCAAAGGTCAAGGTCACGAGATATAAGCCTTCAAAAACTGAAAAAATTCAACCGGAAGTTGCCAAAAAGGAAAATCGAAATTCAAAATTCGGCTTCCCAGGTTTTGGTCGCAATCGACTGTAGTTTCCAAAAATACAAACATCACACACGTCACACTTACCACCAAGGCCCCATTTTTCGTTTTATAAAAATGTATCAAATCAACATGGCGGACAAAGTATTTTTTTCGGACTAAATTTTATTTTAAAATCGGCTGTAGAATTACGATTAATAACGATATACATAATTTCGTTGAAATATTTCAATTACGCCGGAAGTTATTCAACCGGAAGTTATTCAACCGGAAGTGAAAATCGATTTTCTTCATTAACCGGAAGTGACGCCAAAATTTTGAATACGTCAAATTGTTTACATTTGCGACATGCATCTTTTATTAAAATTTCAGATTAATCCGAAAAAAACTGAAAAGTAGTCCAAAAATTTCGAAAATCGGCCGAAAAATGTATACTACGAATTTTCGAAATTTGAAATTTTTTAACTCGTATCACATCGGAATTTAGTCACAGATTCCAAAAATGAAAACCCGAGCAAAATCGGCCCAAAAATGTGGCTTCCAGGGTCAAAAAACCGGTTTTTGCCGATGTTGCAATGTGCAACTTGCACTTTTGCAAAAAATTTCCAATTTATATTCATTAAGTACATCGCCAAAAATGGACCTCAGAAATTGTAAAAAAGTTGCTGCAGCTGTTGCAGTTTAGGCTGTGTGCCCTGTGTAAAAAACGAAAAAAAAAAAAAACTAGAGCCACATGTGGCACAGAGTGGGACTTTGCAAATGTGCAAATTGCTTAGGGAAATTTAAAAAAAATGGGCCCTGAACGTAAATCCGAAGTGTCAAAGAAGTCGAAAACTATTAAAATTTTTGAATTTTTGGAAAGGTTGTGAAACCGGAAGTAGTCACCAGACCTAACATTTGAACATAGCAGCTGAAAACCTTTATCAATAACCTTCAACCTACTGAAGGTCAAGGTCACTAAAGGTCAAATTTACGAGAAACAAGTCTTTAAAATTTGGAAATGCATACAGTAATAACACCGGAAGTTGACGCTAGACATCAAATATGAAAGTATAAATGAACAGCCAAAGTCAATGACCTTTGATCCTAAAAAGTGTCAAGGTCAACAAAGGTCAAGGTCAAAAACGAATTTTTTTTTTTTGTTTAACCTTGTTCCCTTTTTTGAACTACAAAGCCGAAATCAATGAGCCTTTAACATAAGCTGACTAAAGCAATGCTGTAACTGTATGCAATGTCATTTTTTGAAAAAAATTTAAACTTTACCTTTATTTGGGATAAACAAAATTTTGACAAAAACAATATTTTAACCGGATGTGCCACGCCCACATCAGATTTTTTTCTGTGACTTTATTCATATTAATAATATCTTACTATGGCTAAATCATCAAGCCTTTGCATCTATTGGTAAACGAGATATACAATCATAAATGTCAAAAAAGTTCAAAATCTATAATCGGAAATTTTGAAATTGATAAACCTTGTTCCCTTTTTTGAACTATACAGCCGAAATAGCTGAGATTTTGATATAATTGAGTTAAAGTAATGAGGTTGGTGTGTGCAGCAGCATTTTTCAAAAAAATATAGTCTATATGGACTTTTTCCAGACAACAAAACGTTAACAAAATTAAAATTTAACCCGGATGTGCCACGCCCATGTCATTTTTTTTGATGAATACATTTATATGGGGTATGTTCACTTATGTTCCAATTTTCAAGCCTCTAAACGTAATGGATCATAAACTATGCATATATTAAAGTCAAAAAATTCTAAAAATCGGGTAAAGGTTTTCAAAATTGCAAAATTTAAAAAATTTCAAATTTTACATTACAATCAACTGTGATATATCGTTCGAAAGAGCTCGTAAAGCACATTCAGAATCTGAAAAAATAACTCTCTAAGTGAACTAGGTCACGTGCTAGAGCAGTCCAAAGTTGTCAATTTTGCTGTTTTCGAACAGCTATAAAACCGGAAGTTGATATCAGAGGCCAAATATTAAAGTATCATCTGGTAGCCCAGGTCGATGACCTTTGACCTAGTTAAGGTCAAGGTCATCAAAGGTTAAGGTCACGAGATATGAGCCTTCAAAAACTAAAAAAAAATCAACCGGAAATTGCAGAAAAGGAAAATCGAAATTCAAAATTCGGCTTCCCAGTTTTTTGTCGCAATCGACTATAGTTTCCAGAAATATAAACATCACACACATGACACTTAGCACCAAGGCCCCATTTTTCGTTTTATAAAAATGTATCAAATCAACATGGCGGCCAAAGTATTTTTTTCGGACTAAATTTTATTTTAAAATCGGCTGTAGA
This sequence comes from Lottia scabra, assembly GCA_029955415.1. Classification (NCBI taxonomy): domain Eukaryota; kingdom Metazoa; phylum Mollusca; class Gastropoda; family Lottiidae; genus Lottia; species Lottia scabra. The sequence goes on along the minus strand of JARJEI010000045.1, from coordinate 804,419 downwards.
ATTACGATTAATAACGATATACATAATTTCCAAGAAATATTTCAATTACACCGGAAGTTATTCGACCGGAAGTGAAAATCGATTTTCCACTTTAACCGGAAGTGACGCAAAATTTTTGAATACGTCAAATTGTTTGCATTAGTGACATGCATCTTTTATTAAAATTTCAGATTAATCCGAAAAAAACTGAAAAATGGTCCAAAAATTTCGAAAATCGGCCAAAAAAAGTATGCTACGAATTTTCGAAATTTGAAATTTTTTAACTCATATCACATCGGAAATTAGTCACAGATTCCAAAAATGAAAACCCGAGCAAAATCGGCCGAAAAATGTGGCTTCCAGAGTCAAAAAACCCGTTTTTGCTCATGTTGCAAAGTGCAACTTGCACTGTTGCAAAAATGTTTCAATTTATATTCATTAAGTACCTCGCCAAAAACGGACCTCAGAAGTTGTAAAAAGGTTGCTGCAGCTGTTGCGGTCTAGGCTGTGTGCCCTGTGTAAAAAACGAAAAAAAAAAAAATGGAAACATTTCGAAAAAAAACTGGGACTTTGCGGTAGCAAAGTCCCACAACTAGAACCGTGAAGACGGTACCGAGCAGTGCGAAACCCACCCTATACATGGATGAAATGCCACATTTTCAACCAATGATAAGAGTTTTACATATAAAAGCGCACTTTTCAAATTACTCACTCAATTTCTTTTGTGTGTCAGTAGAAAGTGCACTGCAAGATATGTTTGCAGGGATATTAAAATAAATGTAGAAGTAGACAGAAAGATTAACTATGAAAACTTTAGCTTCTCGAACTCATCCGATATATTATCAAGATAAATACATAATAATATACCAAGCTTCATTCAAATCGGACAAAAACGTGTACAAGAAATTGTTGACCGACGGACAGACAGGGGTGACGGCAATATACGTCCATATTGTGGGTGTATAAAAAGGCAGATAAAATGAATTCAGAAATACCTGCAGACAGACTAAATATTTAAGGGTGCAGAACTACAAGCAGTCAGACCAAATAAAAGGGGCGCACGGCTTATACCAGTGTACAGGCAGGGTTAACTAAAAGGGATGCGGGAATACCAACAGACAGACAAACGAAACACGTACAGTTACAATGGAATTCATCCAGATAAATACACATACCAAACTTCATTCAAATCGAATAAAAACTCTTGCTTTTATCATATACACAAGCTATTTTTATCGTTTTCACTAAGTCAAGGGCAATAACTTTTAAACCGACTACTGGAATAGCGCCATTTTCGAACTCATCCGCGATATTATCAAGATAAATACATATACCAAGCTTCATTCAAATTGGATAAAAACTCTAGTCTCTATCGCGTGTCAAGAAATTGTTGACGGACAGACCGACGGACAATATGCATCCATATTTTAATGTGGGCGTATAAAAAGGCAAATAAAATGGATTCAGAAATACCAGCAAACAAAAAGAGGTGCAGAACTACAAGCAGTCATACCAAATAAAAGAGGCGCACGGCTACCAGAACACAGGCAGGTTAACTAAAAGGGACGCGGGAACACCAGCAGACAGACAAACAAAACAGGGTGTGTAAAAAACAAAGACCCTAAAGACCTAAGACCTAAGACCTAAAAAAGGAAGACCCTACCAGGTAAAAAACGAAGACCTAAAAAAGGAAGACCCCACCAGGTAAAAAACGAAGACCTAAAAAAGGAAGACCCCACCAGGTAAAAAACGAAGACCTAAAAAAGGAAGACCCCACCAGGTAAAAAACGAAGACCCTGTGAATAAATCCGACAAGACATAGAAACATTCCATTGAAATTTCACTCAAAGGTTAAGCCAGTCAATACGTCAATTTCCCCAGAAAATTAGCAAAATCCATCACCCCTCCTTTTCCTACAGGGTGAAACATAAATGGCGGGCGTGCTGAATGCACGGGTGATTCAATCAATCTACAGGAAACTTTTGTATTCCCTTTTCGAAAGCAACCAAAATGCTCACACGACACCAAGGGCATCACCTCACTGCCTTGCACGAGGTATTTTTCATTCCCTAAAATAGTTAGCCCACTTTGATAAAAATTTCAGAGGTAAAAAAGGAAGACCCCACGAGGTAAAAAACGAAGACCCTGTGAAAAAATCCGGCAAGATATAGGAATATTGCATTGAAATTTCACTCGAAGGTTAAGCCAGTCAATACGCCAATTTCCCCAGAAAATGAGCAAAATCCACCACCCCCTCCCTTTCCTACAGGGTGAAACATAAATGGCGGACGTGCTGTTCCATCAATATATAAGAAACTTTTTTTTGCCTTTTTCGAACGCAACCAAAATGCTCACACGACACCAAGGGCATCACCGCACTGCCTTGCTCGAGGAATTTTTTCATTCCATAATATAGTTAGCCCACTTTGAAAAAATTTCAGAGGTAAAAAAGGAAGACCCCACGAGGTACAAAACGAAGACCCTGTGAAAAAATCCGACAAGACATAGAAATATTGCATTGAAATTTTACTCGAAGGTTAAGCCAGTCAATACGCCAATTTCCCCAGAAAATGAGCAAAATCCATCACCCCCTCCCTTTCCTACAGGGTGAAACATAAATGGCGGGCGTACTGAATACACGGGTGATTCCATCAATCTACAGGAAACTTTTTTATTCCTTTTTCGAACGCAACCAAAATGCTCACACGACACCTAAGGCATCACCGCACTGCCTTGCACGAGGTATTTTTTCATTCCATAATATGGTTAGCCCACTTTGATAAAAATTTCAGAGGTAAAAAAGGAAGACCCCACGAGGTAAAAAACGAAGACCCTGTGAAAAAATCCGACAAGATATGGGAATATTGCATTGAAATTTCACTCGAAGGTTAAGCCATTTATGTTTCACCTTGTAGGAAAGGGAGGGGGTGATGGATTTTGCTCATTTTCTGGGGAAAATGTGCGTATTGACTGGCTTAACCTTCAAGTGAAATTTCAATGTAATATTTATATGTCTTGTCGGATTTTTTCACAGGGTCTTCCTTTTTTAGGTCTTAGGTCTTAGGTCTTTAGGGTCTTCGTTTTTTACACACCCAACAAAACACGAACAGTTACAATGGAATTTGGCAGAATATTTTCAAATTCACAAACGCGGAATTATGATTCAAATTATGGAATGGAAAAATACCTCGTTCAAGGCAGTGAGGTGATGCCCTTGGTGTCGTGTGAGCATTTTGGTTGCGTTCGAAAAAGGCAAAACAAAGTTTCTTAAATATTGATGGAACAGCACGTCCGCCATTTATGTTTCACCCTGTAGGAAAGGGAGCGGATGATGGATTTTGCTCATTTTCTGGGGAAATTGGCGTATTGACTGGCTTAACCTTCGAGTGAAATTTCAATGCAATATTCCTATGTCTTCTCGGATTTTTTCACAGGGTCTTCGTTTTTTACCTCGTGGGGTCTTCCTTTTTTACCTCTGAAATTTTTATCAAAGTGGGCTAACTATATTATGGAATGAAAAATACCTCGTGCAAGGCAGTGAGGTGATGCCCTTGGTGTCGTGTGAGCATTTTGGTTGCGTTGGAAAAGGGAATACAAAAGTTTCCTGTAGATTGATGGAATCACCCGTGCATTCAGCACGCCCGCCATTTATGTTTCACCCTGTAGGAAAGGGAGGGGGTGGTGGATTTTGCTCATTTCCTGGGGAAATTGGCGTATTGACTGGCTGAACCTTCGAGTGAAATTTCAATGCAATATTCCTATATCTTGTCGGATTTTTTCACAGGGTCTTCGTTTTTTACCTCGTGGGGTCTTCCTTTTTTACCTCTGAAATTTTATCAAAGTGAGCTAACTATATTATTGAATGAAAAAATACCTCTTGCAAGGCAGTGAGGTGATGCCCTTGGTGTCGTGTGAGCATTTTGGTTGCGTTCGAAAAGGGAATAAAAAAGTTTCCTGTAGATTGATGGAATCACCCGTGCATTCAGCACGCCCGCCATTTATGTTTCACTCTGTAGGAAAGGGAGGGGGTGATGGAGTTTGCTCATTTTCTCGAGAAATTGGCGTATTGACAATCAAAGTGGGCTAACTATATTATGGAATGAAATAATACCTCGTGCAAGGCAGTGAGGTGATGCCCTTGGTGTCGTGTGAGCATTTTGGTTGCGTTCGAAAAAGGCAAAACAAAGTTTCTTAAATATTGATGGAACAGCACGTCCGCCATTTATGTTTCACCCTGTAGGAAAGGGAGCGGATGATGGATTTTGCTCATTTTCTGGGGAAATTGGCGTATTGACTGGCTTAACCTTCGAGTGAAATTTCAATGCAATATTCCTATATCTTGCCGGATGTTTTCACAGGATCTTCGTTTTTTACCTCGTGGGGTCTTCCTTTTTTACCTCTGAAATTTTTATCAAAGTGAGCTAACTATATTATGGAATGAAAAAATACCTCGTGCAAGGCACTGAGGTGATGCCCTTGGTGTCGTGTGAGCATTTTGGTTGCGTTCGAAAAGGGAATACAAAAGTTTCCTGTAGATTGATGGAATCACCCGTGCATTCAGCACGCCCGCCATTTATGTTGCACCCTGTAGGAAAAGGAGGGGGTGATGGATTTTGCTAATTTTCTGGGTAAATTGACGTATTGACTGGCTTAACCTTCGAGTGATATTTCAATGGAATATTTCTATGTCTTGTCGGATTTTTTCACAGGGTCTTCGTTTTTTACCTGGTGGGGTCTTCCTTTTTTACCTCTGAAATTTTATCAAAGTGAGCTAACTATATTATTGAATGAAAAAATACCTCTTGCAAGGCAGTGAGGTGATGCCCTTGGTGTCGTGTGAGCATTTTGGTTGCGTTCGAAAAGGGAATAAAAAAGTTTCCTGTAGATTGATGGAATCACCCGTGCATTCAGCACGCCCGCCATTTATGTTTCACTCTGTAGGAAAGGGAGGGGGTGATGGAGTTTGCTCATTTTCTCGAGAAATTGGCGTATTGACAATCAAAGTGGGCTAACTATATTATGGAATGAAATAATACCTCGTGCAAGGCAGTGAGGTGATGCCCTTGGTGTCGTGTGAGCATTTTGGTTGCGTTCGAGAAAGGAATAAAAATGTTTCCTATATATTGATGGAATCATGCGTGAATTCAGCACGTCCGCCATTATTGTTTCACCCTGTAGGAAAGAGGGGGGGGGGGGGGGGTTTGGGGGTGGTGGATTTTGCTCATTTTCTGGGGAAATTGGCATATTGACTGGCTTAACTTTCGAGTGAAATTTCAATGCAATATTCCTATATCTTGCCGGATGTTTTCACAGGATCTTCGTTTTTTACCTCGTGGGGTCTTCCTTTTTTACCTCTGAAATTTTTATCAAAGTGAGCTAACTATATTATGGAATGAAAAAATACCTCGTGCAAGGCACTGAGGTGATGCCCTTGGTGTCGTGTGAGCATTTTGGTTGCGTTCGAAAAGGGAATACAAAAGTTTCCTGTAGATTGATGGAATCACCCGTGCATTCAGCACGCCCGCCATTTATGTTGCACCCTGTAGGAAAAGGAGGGGGTGATGGATTTTGCTAATTTTCTGGGTAAATTGACGTATTGACTGGCTTAACCTTCGAGTGATATTTCAATGGAATATTTCTATGTCTTGTCGGATTTTTTCACAGGGTCTTCGTTTTTTACCTGGTGGGGTCTTCCTTTTTTAGGTCTTCGTTTTTTACCTGGTGGGGTCTTCCTTTTTTAGGTCTTCGTTTTTTACCTGGTAGGGTCTTCCTTTTTTAGGTCTTAGGTCTTAGGTCTTTAGGGTCTTCGTTTTTTACACACCCAACAAAACACGAACAGTTACAATGGAATTTGGCAGAATATTTTCAAATTCACAAACGCGGAATTATGATTCAAATACATAGTGTCATATATCACTGGAAAGCGTAGATATTATGGCGGGGGAAAGCGGCAAAAACCTAATGCTATGTAGAAATGTCTAATTCAAAACGCAAATGTAACATAATGAAATACCAAATACCTAAAACGTCTAATGCAAAAGACAAAATACAAGAAACCTCTAATACATAATACCTCATACGTCTAATTCAAAAGACAAAGTACAAGAAACCTCTAATACACAATACATTTAACGTCTTATGCATTATTGATTTTACAGTGTGAAACACCATTAGCATTAGATGACATATCTCGATAAACTTACATACATTTCTACATTGCAATATCTTTATTTGGGTCATTGGGCCAATGTCAAGGCCGTAGTATTTGGCTGTGTTTGGTTACTGTCTTCCCGTTGAGCTACCGTTATCAAAGTTGGCAAATACGTATGTCCTATTATGCATACTGAAATATTATTGAAAATTTCAGATGATTCTGAAGCTTTTTTCCTCTATCTTCAGGGCCGTAGGAAGCAAATGAAAACTTTGTGGCTGATTTAATTTCCTTTTACAGACATCTAATCCTGTAAAGGATACGGCATCGAACATCAAAACGCTTGGCGCTAAAAGAACATTTAAGGGATTCTCCCATTCAGAAAATTTTGATAGTCAGGATTGATTTCCTTGCGTTTAGGGGGTTTCCGAACAGAATTCTCGTTTAGAACACCCACCCACTTTTTGAATCTTTTCTTCGATGTCTTCCTAAACTCGTCAAAAGATAATAGGACCGCCGGCCGAGCGTCGCATGAAAGGAAATTAACTTTAATTTTCAAAGTTTCCTTATAGGGTGCAAACTCTCCAAACCGCATGCAGTTTTAAAGGTCTGGGATGTAAGGAAATTTTTCTTGGGCTACAATCCCCAATAAAACCTACTACAGATGCAAGGAATCAAATTATATATTTTTTTTAATATTCTGAGGGTGCAATCCGTCAAAATAGCCTGCTATTCGGAAAGGCCTAATATGCAAGGAAATAAAATTTTATTTTCAAAATTTTCTTGCTGTATAGGCTCTATGCCCAAAAGTCTTATGCCGTAAAGGTTCCTTCAGCGTCAAGCGTTTTGATGTTCAATGCCGTATCCTTTTTAGGATTGGATGGCTGTAAAAACAAATCAGCCCTTGTTTTCATTTGCTTTCTACGGCCCTAAAGAAGAAGGAATAACTTCAGTATGCATAATAGGACATATCTGCCAACTTTGATAACGGTAGCTCAACGGGAAAACAGTAACCAAACACAGCCAAATACTACGGCCTTGACATTGGCCCAATGACCCAAATAAAGATATTGCAATGTAGAAATGTATGTAAGTTTATCGAGATATGTCGTCTAATGCTAACGATGTTTCACATTGTAAAATCAATAATGCATAAGACGTTAAATGTATTGTGTATTAGAGGTTTCTTGTACTTTGTCTTTTGAATTAGACGTATGAGGTATTATGTATTAGAGGTTTCTTGTATTTTGTCTTTTGCATTAGACGTTTTAGGTATTTGGTATTTCATTATGTTACATTTGCGTTTTGAATTAGACATTTCTACATAGCATTAGGTTTTTGCCGCTTTCCCCCGCCATAAGATATAGCATAATACGAATAAAAAATAATGTGTGTCGTATGTAAATTAGGTCATTCAAATCGAATAAAAACTCTAGCTTTTATCACATACAAAAGTTACTTTTAACGTTTTCACTAAGTCAAAGGCAATTACTCAAAAACCGACGACTGGAATTGCTCCAATTATGTAAGGATCCGAGATAGTATCACGATAATTAAACATACCAAGTTTCATTCAATTCGGATGTTAAGCTTCTATCGCGTACACAGGTTAATTCTTACGTGTTTTTTTCACTGAGTCAAGGACAGTAACTCTTAAACCGACGACTGGAATCGCGCCATTTTCAAATTCATTCGAGATATTATCAAGATAAATACATATAGGCTACCAAGCTTCATCCAAATCAGATAAAAACTCTAATCGCTAATTGCGTGTACAAGAAATTGTTGAAGGACGAACGGACCGACAGATGGACAGGGGTGACGGCAATATACGTCCATATTTTCATGTGGCTGTATATAAAGGCAGATAAATGGAATCAGAAATACCAGCAGACAGACTAAATAAAAGAGGTACAGAACTACAAGCAGTCATACCAAATAAAAGGGGCGCACAGCTACCAGAATACAAGCAGGTTAACTAAAAGGGACGCGGGAATACTAGCAGACAGACAAACGAAACACGAACAGTTACAATGGAATTTGGCAGAATATTTTCAAATTCTACAACGCGGAATTATGATTCAAATACATTGTGTCATATATCATTGGGAAGAGTAGATCAAGCATAGTAACGCCGAAAAAGAATATATGACGTATGTAAATTAGGTCACGTGACAGAGCTGTTTAAAGTTAAAAATTGCAATTTTCAGAAGGCCATAATTCCGGAACTAAGCAATTGACATCTAAAATGATTATACCATTAGATAGATCTCGTCAAAGGCAACCACTTTTGTTCATGTCACAAGGTCACTCAAGGTCAAGGTCACGAAATATGGGCCTTGTAAGTTTTGACAATTTCTGATTTATTTTAACCGGAAATAAAAAAAAATTCGAATTGAAAATCAAAAATCGGTTTCCAATGTTTTGTGCGCAATCGATTGGAGATACCATAGACACTAATATGATGCAAATTCCATAATACCCGTAGGCCCCATTTTGCGTTTTATAAAAATATATCATTTCAATATGGCGATTGATTTTTTACATCCGGGTCAAATTTTATCATTTAAATATTTTTGTGTGAAGATGTCAAATATATCACAAAAAGAATTTTTCGAATATCTTCAAAATTCCGGAAGTTAAAATTTCAACTTTAAGAGCAAATGACGTCAAAACCGGAAGTGATATATTTTTTTTGAAATTATAGTTTTGTTTGAAATAAAAATGTCTATTCACCTGTAAGTTTTCAAATTGATCAAAATAAAATTGCAAAAGTTAAAAAAAATGTCAAAAAGTGCTTCAAAAAGTCAGCGACAAAATTCTACAAGTGCGTTTTTTTTAAGAACTATCATGTAGACATTCGAATAATGAAATAAACAAAAAAAGTCCCATCAAAATCGGTTGAAAAACAGAGGTGAAAATGGTAGAAAAGAAAAAATGGGTTTTTCTGTCATACGTCATTTCCGGTTAGACAAAAATACTTCATTTTACATTCATTTAATACCGTGCAGTTAGGTATTGTAGGAAATTATCTAAGATAATGTGTGGTATGTTCCCTTCATACCGAAATAGCGTGACCAGAAATAGACAAAAAAAAAAAAACAGTCATTATGAAAACAAAGCAGTGCGTTCGCTAGAACGCACTGCAACTAGAACCATGAATGGTACCATGCAGTGCGCATCCGGTTTCGTCCATTGGTGAAAAGTGACATCTTTCCATCCATGATGTCAGGTTTACAGAAGAAAGCTTGTTTTACAAATGCAGAAGGTACACAATTTTAAAACGCACAATTTTGAATTCGGTAGTGAAAAGTAGAATAGCCAGTTCACACACGGTAGTCAAAAGTGAAATAAACATTTCATGTTCGGTAGTGAAAAGTCATCTGATTAAGAAAAAAGCGTAATCACAGTTTGATATACATCAGTGGAAAATGCATATCACAAAATTTCTAAGATTTGTAAATAAGGTCTAAAGTGCAAGAAAGGACACATGAAAGAGCCAAATCTCAATTTAGAAACGGACTGCACAGTATTCATACTTCACAGTTTGAAATACAGATCGAATTTTATCAATGCATAATTCATTCAAAGAAAATATATATTAATGTTTCTTTTAAAACAGTTACAATGTAAAAAAAAAGTACATTAATGATAACTTATCGCCCAAACGCAAGTTAATGGCAGAGGGCGATCGCCCAAACGCAGCTTTATGTCAAAATGTAGTACTCTCCCTTCAACTGAAATTTGAATTTAATATTTTACAAGCAGATGGAATAACTAATTTTCAAAATTCAAAAGGCGCTATTTTCATTAAAAAAATATTGTGTTGTATATAATTGAAAAAGTAGATTTAGCATAATTAGATTGTGAAAGAATTTGTGACGTACTTGAATAAGGTCACGTGTCAGAGCTCTTTAAAGTAAAAAACTGCAATTTTCAAATGGATATCAAACCGGAAGTAAACATCGGAAAACCTAAATGAAAGTATCCGTGCATAGGTAACATTAATGCCAATGAATTTTTTCAGGTCACATGGTCACCGAAGGTCAAGGTCACGAGATATAAGCCTTTAAAATTTTGACAATTACTGATTTATTTTAACCGGAAATTAAAATGAATCAGAATTGAAATTCAAAAATCGGCATCTCATGTTTTGATAGCAATTGACTGTAGATTCCATAGACATCTTAATTATGCAAATTTTATAACACCATGAGGCCCCATTTTGCCTTTTATAAAAATATACCATTTCAAGATGACGACTGATCTGTTACATCCGGGTCAAATTTTATCATTTGTATACTTTTGTATCTACATTACAAACATATTGCAAAAAGAATTTTTCGAATATCTTCAAAATTCCGGAAGTTGAAATTTCGACTTTGAGAGCTAACTTCAAAACCGGAAGTGATATCAAAATTTTGAAAACATATTTTTGTTCGCCATTAAAATGTCTATCTACCTGTAAGTTTTCAGAATGATCGAAATAAAAATTGAAAAAAACACGCACAGTTTCAATGGAAATTGACACAAATTTTTCAAACTTTAAAAGGCGGAATTTTGATTCAAATACATTGTGTTGTATATCATTGGAAAGAGCAGACATAGCATAGTACGACGGTGAAAGAAAATAAGACATATGTAAATTAGGTCACGTGGTAGGGCTGTTTAAAGTTAAAAATTACAATTTTAAAACGGCTATAAAACCGGAAGTAACCATTGGGCATCTGAAAAAAATATGTCATTGGATACATCTAATCAAGGGCAATAACTTTTGTACAGGTCACTAAGTCACAAAAGGTCAAGGTCACAAAATATGGGCCTTGAAAGTTTTGACAATTACTGATTTATTTTTACCGGAAATCAGAAAAATTCAGAATTGAAATTCAAAAATCGGCTTCCCATGTTTTGGTCGCAGTCAACTGTTGATTACATAGACATAAACATTATGCAAATTCCATAACACCCTGAGGCCCCATTTTGCGTTTTATGAAAATATACCATTCCAAGATGGCGCCTGATCCGTTACATCCGGGTCAAATTTTATGATTTGTATAATTTTGAGTCTACATAACAAACATATTACAAAAAGAATTTTTCGAATATCTTCAAAATTCCGGAAGTTGAAATTTCAACTTTGAGAGCGAATGACGTCAAAACCGGAAGTGATATCGAAATTTTGAAAATTGCTAAATGTTTGCAATCAAAATGTCTATAAACATGTAAGTTTTCAGGTTGATCAATATAAAATTGCAAAAGTTGAAAAAGTGGTCCAGAAAAGGTGATCCAAAAGTCAGCAAGATTTTTCTCAAAATGATATTGTTAAACTTTTGTATCATGGACAATCGATTAGAGAAATAAGCAAAGTCAGTCCCATCGAAATCGGTTGAAAAACAAAGGAGATAATAGCCAAAACATCAAATCCGATATGTTCTCATACCCAATTTCCGGTTGGTAGGGCATGCGCCATTTTACATTTAAACAATACCGAGCAGTAGATTATCGTGGGAAATCTTGAGAGATGGTGTGTGGCATGCATAGTTTTGGCTGGGCGCTCTGACCAGAAAACGGAAAAAAAAAAAAACTAGAACCATGAATGGTACCATGCAGTGCGCATCCGGTTTCGTCCATTTGTGAAAAGTGACATCTTTCAATCCATGATGTCAGGTTTACAGAAGAAAGCTTGTTTTACATTAAAATGCAGAAGGTACAAAATTTTAAAAAGCACAATTTTCAATTCGGTAGTGAAAAGTAGAATAACCAGTTCACACACGGTAGTCAAAAGTGAAATAAACATTTCATGTTCGGTAGTGAAAAGTCATCTGATTAAAAGAGGCGTAATCACAAAATTTCTAAGATTTGTAAATAAGTTCTAAAGTGCAAGAAAGGACTCATGAAAGAGCCAAATCTCAATTTAGAAACGGACTGCACAGTATTCATACTACATAGTTTGAAATACAGATCGAATTTTATCAATACATATTTCATTCAAAGAAAATATATCTTAATGTTTCTTTTAAACAGTTACAATGTAACAAAAAGTGCATTAATGATAACGTATCGCCCAAACGCAAGTTAATGGGAGAGGACGATCGCCCAAACGCAGCTTTATGTCAAAATGTAGTACTCTCCCTTCAACTGAAATTTGAATTTAATATCTTACAAGCAGATGGAATAACTAATTTTCAAAATTCAAAAGGCGCTATTTTGATTTTAAAATATTGTGTTATATATAATTGAAAAAGTAGATTTAGCATGATTAGATTGTGAAAGAATTTGTGACGTACATGAATTAGGTCACGTGTCAGAGCTCTTTAAAGCTAAAAACTGCAATTTTCAAATGGATATAAAACCGGAAGTAAACATCGGAAAACCTAAATGAAAGTATCTGTGCATAGGTATCGTCAATGGCAATGAATTTGTTTCAGGTCACTTGGTCACCAGAGGTCAACGTCACAAGATATGAGCCTTTAAACTTTTGACAATTACTGATTTATCTTAACCGGAAATCAAAATAAATCAGAATTGAAATTCAAAAATCGGCGTCTCATGTTTTGGTAGCAATCGACTGTAGATTCCAAAAACATCAGAATTATGCAAATTTCATTACACCCTGAGGCCCCATTTTGCGTTTTATGAAAATATACCATTTCAAGATGGCGACTGATCTGTTACATCCGGGTCAAATTTTATTATTTGTATACTTTTGTGTCTATATTACATACATACTGCAAAAAGAATTTTTCAACTATCTTCAAAATTCCGGAAGTTGAAATTTCGACTTTGAGAGCCAATAACTTCAAAACCGGAAGTGATACAAAAATTTTGAAAACATATTTTTGTTCGCCATCAAAATGTCTATCTACCTGTAAGTTTTCAGAACGATCGAAATAAAAATTGAAAAAAAACACGCACAGTTTCAATGGAAATTGACACAAATTTTTCAAACTTTAAAAGGCGGAATTTTGATTCAAATATATTGTGTTGTATATCATTGGAAAGAGCAGATATAGCATAGTACGACGGTGAAAGAAAATAAGACATATGTAAATTAGGTCACGTGGTAGGGCTGTTTAAAGTTAAAAATTACAATTTTCAAACGGCTATAAAACCGGAAGTAACCATTGGGCATCTGAAAAAAATATGTCATTGGATACATCTAATCAAGGGCAATAACTTTTGTTCAGGTCACAAAGTCACAAAAGGTCAAGGTCACAAAATATAGGCCTTTAAAGTTTTGACAATTACTGATTTATTTTTACCGGAAATCAGAAAAATTCTGAATTGAAATTCAAAAATTGGCTTCCCATGTTTTGGTCGCAGTCGACTGTTGATTACATAGACATAAAAATTATGCAAATTCCATAACACCCTGAGGCCCCATTTTGCGTTTTATAAAAATATACCATTTCAAGATGGCGCCTGATCTGTTACATCCGGGTCAAATTTTATGATTTGTATAATTTTGAGTCTACATAACAAACATATTGCAAAAAGAATTTTTCGAATATCTTCAAAATTCCGGAAGTTGAAATTTCAACTTTGAGAGCGAATGACGTCAAAACCGGAAGTGATATCGAAATTTTGAAAATTGCTAATTGCTCGCAATCAAAATGTCTATAAACATGTAAGTTTTCAGGTTGATCAATATAAAATTGCAAAAGTTGAAAAAGTGGTCAAGAAAAAGTGCTCCAAATGTCAGCAAGATTTTTCTCAAAATGATATTGTTAAACTTTTGTCTCGTGGACAATCGATTAGAGAAATATGCAAAGTCAGTCCGATCAAAATCGGTTGAAAACTAAAGGAGATAATGACCAAAACATCAAAACCCATATGTTCTCATACCTCATTTCCGGTTGGTAGGGCATGCGTCATTTTACATTTAAACAATACCGAGCAGTAGATTATCGTGGGAAATCTTGAGAGATTATGTGTGGCATGTGTAGTTTTGGCTGGGCGCTCTGACCAGAAAGTGAAAAAAAAAAAAAAACTAGAACCATGAATGGTACCATGCAGTGCGCATCCGGTTTCGTCCATTGGTGAAAAGTGACATCTTTCAATCCATGATGTCAGGTTTACAGAAGAAAGCTTGTTTTACATTAAAATGCAGAAGGTACAAAATTTCAAAACGCACAATTTTGAATTCGGTAGTGAAAAGTAGAAAAACCAGTTCACACACGGTAGTCAAAAGTGTAATAAACATTTCATGTTCCGTAGTGAAAAGTCATCTGATTTAAAAAGGCGTAATCACAGTTTGATATACATCAGTGGAAAACGCATATCACAAAATTTCTAAGATTTGTAAATAAGTTCTAAAGTGCAAGAAAGGACACATGAAAGAGCCAAATCTCAATTTAGAAACGGACTGCACAGTATTCATACTTCATAGTTTGAAATACAGATCGAATTTTATCAATACATATTTCATTCAAAGAAAATATATCTTAATGTTTCTTTTAAACAGTTACAATGTAAAAAAAAGTACATTAATGATAACGTATCGCCCAAACGCAAGTTAATGGGAAAGGACGATCGCCCAAACGCAGCTTTATGTCAAAATGTAGTACTCTCCCTTCAACTGAAATTTGAATTTACTATTTTACAAGCAGATAGAATAACTAATTTTCAAAATTCAAAAGGCGCTATTTTGATTTTAAAATATTGTGTTGTATATAATTGAAAAATAGATTTAGCATAATTAGATTGTGAAAGAATTTGTGACGTACATGAATTAGGTCACGTGTCAGAGCTCTTTAAAGCTAAAAACTGCAATTTTTTCAAATGGATATAAAACCGGAAGTAAACATCGGAAAACCTAAATGAAAGTATCCGTGCATAGGTAACATTAATGCCAATGAATTTTTTCAGGTCACATGGTCACGGAAGGTCAAGGTCACGAGATATAAGCCTTTAAAATTTTGACAATCACTGATTTATTTTAACCGGAAATTAAAATGAATCAGAATTGAAATTCAAAAATCGGCATCTCATGTTTTGGTAACAGTTTACTGTAGATTCCATAGACATCTTAATTATGCAAATCCTATAACACCATGAGGCCCCATTTTGCCTTTTATAAAAATATACCATTTCAAGATGACGACTGATCTGTTACATCCGGGTCAAATTTTATCATTTGCATACTTTTGTGTCTACATTACAAATATACTGCAAAAAGAATTTTTCGAATATCATCAAAATTCCGGAAGTTGAAATTTCGACTTTGAGAGCCAATAACTTCAAAACCGGAAGTGATATCAAAATTTTGAAAACATATTTTTGTTCGCCATCAAAATGTCTATCTACCTGTAAGTTTTCAGAACGATCGAAATAAAAATTGAAAAAAACACGCACAGTTTCAATGGAAATTGACACAAATTTTTCAAACTTTAAAAGGCGGAATTTTGATTCGAATATATTGTGTTGTATATCATTGGAAAGAGCAGACATAGCATAGTACGACGGTGAAAGAAAATAAGACATATGTAAATTAGGTCACGTGGTAGGGCTGTTTAAAGTTAAAAATTACAATTTTCAAACGGCTATAAAACCGGAAGTAACCATTGGGCATCTGAAAAAAATATGTCATTGGATACATCTAATCAAGGGCAATAACTTTTGTACAGGTCACAAAGTCACAAAAGGTCAAGGTCACAAAATATGGGCCTTGAAAGTTTTGACAATTACTGATTTATTTTTACCGGAAATCAGAAAAATTCAGAATTGAAATTCAAAAATCGGCTTCCCATGTTTTGGTCGCAGTCGACTGTTGATTACATAGACATAAAAATTATGCAAATTTCATAACACCCTGAGGCCCCATTTTGCGTTTTATGAAAATATACCATTTCAAGATGGCGCCTGATCTGTTACATCCGGGTCAAATTTTATGATTTGTATAATTTTGAGTCTACATAACAAACATATTGCAAAAAGAATTTTTCGAATATCTTCAAAATTCCGGAAGTTGAAATTTCAACTTTGAGAGCGATTGACGTCAAAACCGGAAGTGATATCGAAATTTTGAAAATTGCTTATTGCTCGCAATCAAAATGTCTATAAACATGTAAGTTTTCAGGTTGATCAATATAAAATTGCAAAAGTTGAAAAAGTGGTCAAGAAAAAGTGCTCCAAAAGTCAGCAAGATTTTTCTCAAAATGATATTGTTAAACTTTTGTCTCGTGGACAATCGATTAGAGAAATATGCAAAGTCAGTCCGATCGAAATCGGTTGAAAAATAAAGGAGATAATGGCCAAAACATCAAAACACATATGTTCTCATACCTCATTTCCGGTTGGTAGGGCATGTGCCATTTTACATTTAAACAATACCGAGCAGTAGATTATCGTGGGAAATCTTGAGAGATGATGTGTGGCATGCATAGTTTTGGCTGGGCGCTCTGACCAGAAAGTGAAAAAAAAAAAAAAAAAAAAAAAAGTCATTTGCAAAACAAAGCAGTGCGTTCGCTAGAACGCACTGCAAAAAAAAAAAAAAGTCATTTGCAAAACAAAGCAGTGCGTTCGCTAGAACGCACTGCAAAAAAAGACATTTGCAAAACAAAGCAGTGCGTTCGCTAGAACGCACTGCAACTAGAACCGTGATAACGGTACTGAGCAGTGCGCAATTTAAACATCCTTGAACGGTGGCATTTTAGTCCTGCATATAAATTAGGTCATGTGACAGAGCTGTTTATAGTTAAAAAACTCAATCTCAATCGGCTATTAAATCGGAAAACACAAAGTAAAACATCATTTGATAGATTTTATCGAGGTCAATAGCTTTGGTTCAGATCAAAAGGTCATCAAACGTCAAAGTCACGAGTTTTGAAAGTATTTGCTATTACTGAATTTCTTTAACCGGAAATAGACAAAACTTTTAATCGAAATTAGGAAATCGGCTGTCACCATTTTGTTAGTACATGTAATATATTGAAGATGACGATGACATAGACATCAGCATTATGTAAATCGGATAATATCGTGATCACTTATATCGATTTAAAGAAAAGTTGGTCATTTCAAGATGGTGGTCTACTAGTTACTTCCGGGTCCAATTTTATCCTTTTTTTTCTATGAATGTTATTGCAGTGCGTTCTAGCGAACGCACTGCTTTGTTTTCATAATGACTGTTTTTTTTTTTTTGTCTACTTCTGGTCACGCTAATTCGGTAAGAAGGGAGCATGCCACACATTATCTCGCATGTTTTCTTACGATAACTAACTGCTCGGTGTTGCGTGAA
This sequence comes from Lottia scabra, assembly GCA_029955415.1. Classification (NCBI taxonomy): domain Eukaryota; kingdom Metazoa; phylum Mollusca; class Gastropoda; family Lottiidae; genus Lottia; species Lottia scabra. The sequence goes on along the minus strand of JARJEI010000045.1, from coordinate 787,050 downwards.
TGTAAAATGACGGTTTTTTGTCTAACCGGAAATGACATATGACGGAAAAATCCATATTATGTTTTTTAACATTTTTACCTCTGTTTTTCAACCGATTTTGATGGAACCTTTTTTGTTTATTTCTTTAAACGTTTGTCTACAAGGTAAGACTTTAAAAATATGCATTTTGAGAACTTTGTTGCTGACTTTTTGAAGCACTTTTTTGACCATTTGTTCAACTTTTGCAATTTTATTTGTATCAATATGGAAACTTACAGGTACATAGATATTTTGATGGCGAACAAAATGACATTAACAAAAAAAAAATATCACTACCGGTTTTGACGTCATTCGCTTGCAAAGTTGAAATTTAAACTTCCGGAATAATGAAAATATTCAAAAAAAAATTTTTGCAATGTGCTAGAAATAATCATTGACAAAATATGAAATGATAAAATTTGACCCAGATATTTCATATCAGCCGCCATCTTGAAATGAGTAATTTTTCTTTAAATCGAAATTCAGAATCAGGGATTCATCTGATTTGAATAAAAATGATGTCTAGGGAATCTTTAGTCGATTGCTAACAAAACATGGCGAGCCGATTTTTAAATTTCGATTCAGATTTTTTTTTATTTCCGGTTTAGAATTTTCGGAAATAGTCAAAACTTTTAAGGCTCATATCTTGTGACCTTGACCTTGAGTGACCTTGTGACCTGAACAAAAGTTGTTGCCCTTGACGATATCTATCCAATGGCATAATCATTTTAGATGCCCAATGTTTACTTCCGGTTTTATGGCCGTCAGAAAATTGCAATTTTTAACTTTAAACAGCTCTGTCACGTGACCTAATTCATGTACGTCACAAATTATCTTCTATTATTATCACGCTTTATCTTCTGTTTCCAAAAATGTATAACACTAGATATTTTGATCAAAATTGATTTTTGGAATTTTGTTCTTTGTTCTATAGTAACTCTGCGTGTTTTTTGGCGGGAAAAAAACACGTGTTATCTGAATTACTGATTTCATAAGATAGATAACAATTTCTTCTTAAGATATGGAAGAACATGACTAACAAAGAAAAAAATATGATAAAATCGTAACCGGAAGTAACACGCTGGCCACCATCTTGAAATAAACATGTTTTCTTTAAATCGAGAGCAGTGAACAGGGTATCATCTGATTTGTATAATATTGATGTCTAGGGCATTTTCAATCTATGACCAACAAAATGATGACAGCCAATTTGCTAATTTCGATTATGATGTTTGACTATTTCCGGTAAAAAATATTCAGAAATGGCCAAAATTTTCAAAGCTCGTTACACGTTACCTTGGATTTGGGTGACCTTATGACCTGAACAAAAGCTATTGCCCATGATGAGATCTACCCAACGGTGTATTCATTTTTGTTGTCCAATATTTACTTCCGGTTTTATAGCCTTAGTTTGAACTTTGAACAGCTCTGTCACGTGACTTCACGTCACAAAATATCTTCTTTTCTTATTACGCTTTATCTCCTCTTTCCAGTGATATATAACACAAGATATTTTGATCAAAATTGCTATTTGGAATTTTGTTCTTTGTTCTATAGTAACTCTGCGTGTTTTTATGGCGGGAAAAAAAAACACGTGTTATCTGAATTACGTATTTCATAAGATAGGTAACAATTTCTTCTTAAGATATGAAAGAACATGACTAACAAAGCAAAAAATATGACAAAATCGTAAGTGATCAGGATATCATCCGATTTACATAATGTTGATGTCTATGTCATCTTCAATATATTACTAACAAAATGGTGACAGTCGATTTCCTAATTTCGATTAAAAGTTTTGTCTATTTCCGGTTAAAGAAATTCAGCAATAGCAAACACTTTCAAAGCTCAAAACTCGTGACTTTGACGTTTGATGACCTTTTGATCTGAAGCAAAGCTATTGACCTCGATAAAATCTATCAAATGATGTTTTACTTTGTGTTTTCCGATGTTTACTTCCGGTTTAATAGCCGATTGAAAATTGAGATTTTTAACTATAAACAGCTCTGTCACATGACCTAATTTATATGCAGGACTAAAATGCAACCGTTCAAGGATGTTTAAATTGCGCACTGCTCAGTACCGTTATCACGGTTCTAGTGTCATTTTATATCTTGAAAAGAATGTGTCGACTCTCTTTAAAAATCCACAATTTAGGAACCACGTGTTTTTTCGCGCCAAAAAAGCCACGCAGTTACTTTAGAACAATGAACAAAATTTCCAAATTAAAAAAAAGCAAAATGATTAAAATATCTACTATTATATATCAAGAGGAGATAAAGCATAATTAGAAAAGACGATTTTTTTGTGACGTACGTTAATTAGGTTCAAACTGACAATTTTCAAATGGCTATAAAACAAGAAGTAAATATTGGACAACAAAAATGAATTCACCATTGGATAGATCTCATTTCGGGCAATAACTTTTGTTCGGATCATAAGGTCAACAAATGGCAAGGTCACAAGTTATGATTTTTAAAAGTGTTACAATAATTGCTGAATATCTTCAGGGGCGGATCCAGGATTTTGGAAAGGGGGGGCGTATAGCCTAATTTGAGCCGAGCGAAGCGATGCGAAAATTTTTTTGACCTTTTTTTTGGCTTAAAAACATAGAATAAGTATAAATTGTACTAATTTAACGGTTTCTAACGTATGATGTATGTTTTATAGTAAACGTTAATGGGTTAGACAATTTTTATGTCGTAAAAGGCCTACAGCTAACTTAAAAAAAAAAAAAAAAAAAAGACCAAGCAAAAAGGGGGGGGGGGGGGGGGCGTACGCCCTCTACGCCCCCCCCCCCCCCTGAATCCGCCACTGATCTTATACCGGAAATAGAAAAAAAACATAGTCGAAATTAGCAATTCAGCTGCCCTCATATTGTTGACAATAGATTGAAAATGCCATAAACATCAAAATTATATAAATCGGATGTCGATTTAAAGAAAACATGTTAATTTCAAGATGGTGGCCAACATGTTACTTCCGGTTACGATTTTGTCATATTTTTTGCTTTGTTAGTCATGTTCTTTCAGAAGCAATTGTTACCTATCTTATGAAATCCGTAATTCAGATAACACGTGTTTTTTTCCCGCCAAAAATATGGAACGCCATTAACGCAAAAGATCAGTTCACAGATTCTGAATTAGTTTGCGAATTTGTCCAGCAGTTTAAAGATTCTAATCTAAATTCGACGAAACTAGAACCAACTTGCGAATTAATACCAACTCGCAAATTTACGCTGTTTCGTGGAAAATCTAGCTATACCGGCAACTTAAACCAGTTGCCGCGAATTAATACCAACTCGCAAATTTACGCCGTATCGTGAAAAATCTAGCTATACCGGCAACTTAAACCAGTTGCCGCGAATTAATACCAACTTGTAAATTTGCCGTATCGTGAAAGTTACGCCGTCATCTTACGCCAGGTGGCGCGCGATGTGTCAAAGTTCATAGAGCTATAAATAGAATAATATTGCCAATTCCCAAAACACTTTCTGTCTTGTGCCGTTTTCTAAATATAAACAGATGGTTTTAATAAAAATTTCATTTGCTTTGGCTAAAAGCCGAGCTACCTCTAGAGTAGCAGATGAAGACATTATTGTTGTAAAAAGACACATGTAGTCAAAGGGTCAAGGTCGTCGACCTGCCGTATGGCAGTCTGTATGATTTACGACATTGCTAGAACAAATTTCGTAAATTAATACGAGAAGCCTTCGCCCTAGTTGAATTTTTCTTATTTATTGATTTTTATTAAAACCATCTGTTTATATTTAGAAAACGGCACAAGACAGAAAGTGTTTTGGGAATTGGCAATATTATTCTATTTATAGCTCTATGAACTTTGACACATCGCGCGCCACCTGGTGTAAGATGACGGCGTAACTTTCACGATACGGCAAATTTACAAGTTGGTATTAAATCTCGGCAACTGGTTTAAGTTGCCGGTATAGCTAGATTTTTCACGATACGGCGTAAATTTGCGAGTTGGTATTAATTCGCGGCAACTGGTTTAAGTTGCCGGTATAGCTAGATTTTCCACGAAACAGCGTAAATTTGCGAGTTGGTATTAATTCGCAAGTTGGTTCTAGTTTCGTCGAATTTAGATTAGAATCTTTAAACTGCTGGACAAATTCGCAAACTAATTCAGAATCTGTGAACTGATCTTTTGCGTTAATGGCGTTCCATACAAAAAAACACGCAGAGTTACTATAGAACAAAGAACAAAATTCCAAATAGCAATTTTGATCAAAATATCTTGTGTTATATATCACTGGAAAGAGGAGATAAAGCGTAATAAGAAAAGAAGATATTTTGTGACGTGAAGTCACGTGACAGAGCTGTTCAAAGTTCAAACTAACAATTTTTAAATGGCTATAAAACCGGAAGTAAATATTGGACAACAAAAATGAATACACCGTTGGGTAGATCTCATCATGGGCAATAACTTTTGTTCAGGTCATAAGGTCACTCAAATCCAAGGTAACGTGTAATGAGCTTTGAAAATTTTGGCCATTTCTGAATATTTTTTACCGGAAATAGGCAAACATCATAATCGAAATTAGCAAATTAGCAAATTGGCTGTCATCATTTTGTTGGTCATAGATTGATAATGCCCTAGACATCAATATTATACAAATCAGATTATACCCTGTTCACTTCTCTCGATTTAAAGAAAACATGTTCATTTCAAGATGGTGGCCAGCGTGTTACTTCCGGTTACGATTTTATCATATTTTTTTCTTTGTTAGTCATGTTCTTCCATATCTTAAGAAGAAATTGTTACCTATCTTATGAAATCCGTAATTCAGATAACACGTGTTTTTTTATTTACTCATTTATTACTCATTTCAAGATGGCGGCTGATATGAAATATCTGGGTCAAATTTTATCATTTCATATTTTGTCAATGATTATTTCTAGCACATTGCAAAAAGATTTTTTTGAATATTTTCATTATTCCTGAAGTTTAAATTTCATTTTTGCAAGCGAATGACGTCAACACCGGAAGTGACATTTTTTTTTTTGATAATGTCATTTTGTTCGCCATCAAAATATCTATGTACCTGTAAGTTTTCATATTGATACAAATAAAATTGCAAAAGTTGAACAAATGGTCAAAAAAGTGCTTCAAAAAGTCAGCAACAAAGTTCTCAAAATGCATATTTTTAAAGTCTTACCTTGTAGACAAACGTTTAAAGAAATAAACAAAAAAGGTTCCATCAAAATCGGTTGAAAAACAGAGGTAAAAATGGTAAAAAACATAATATGGATTTTTCCGTCATTTTACATTCACGCAACACCGAGCAGTTAGTTATCGTAGGAAAACATGCGAGATAATGTGTGGCATGCTCCCTTCATACCGAATTAGCGTGACCAGAAGTAGACAAAAAAAAAAAAACAGTCATTATGAAAACAAAGCAGTGCGTTCGCTAGAACGCACTGCAATAATATACCAAGCTCCATTCAAATTGGACAAAAACTCTAGTCTTTATCGCGTGTACAAGAAATTGTTGACGGACGGACCGACGGACAGACAGGGGTGACGGCAATATACGTCCATATTTTCATGTGGGTGTATAAAAAGGCAGATAAAATGAATTCAGAAATACCAGCAGACAGACTAAATATAAGGGTGCAGAACTACAAGCAGTCAGACCAAATAAAAGAGGCGCACGGCTACCAGTATACAGGCAGGGTTAACTTAAACAGACAAACGAAACACGTACAGTTACAATGGAATTCGGCATATTACTTTCAAATTCTAAAACGCGGAATTGTGATTCAAATACATAGTGTCATATAAATGTAAAATTTTCGAACTCATCCGTGATATTATCAAGATAAACACATATACCAAGCTTCATTCAAATCGGATAAAAACTCTAGTCTCTATCGAGTGTCAAGAAATTGTTGACGGACAGACCGACGGACAATATACATCCATATTTCAATGTGGGCGTATAAAAAGGCAAATAAAATGGATTCAGAAATACCAGCAAACAAAAAGAGGTGCAGAACTACAAGCAGTCATACCAAATAAAAGGGGCGCACGGCTACCAGAATACAGGCAGGTTAACTAAAAGGGACGCGGGAACACCAGCAGACAGACAAACGAAACATGATGATCAGGTACAGGGCATTATAAATACATGTTGTCGCAACGCTATGACTTATATGATGTCGCTGTAACATCATTTATCTAATAACGTCATATCGTTGTAACAACATGTATTTATAATGCCCTGTACCTGATCATCCAGTCTCACTTATTTCAAGACACTGACGTCACTTCCCGTTTTTCTTTCTGGAATAACAGGAACCACAGGCACCCAATGAGACTTTTGACTGCACCAAATAGATGTTAGAAGTGTCTTTCATACACACAAAAAGGCTAGAAAACTTCTTTCGAATTCCTTTAAGCTTCTATCGCGTAAACAAGTTCATTTTAACGTTTTTACACAAAGTCAAGGGCAATAACTCATAAACCGACGACTGGAATCGCGCCATTTTCAAACTCATTCGAGATATTATCAAGATAAATACATATACCAAGCTTCATCCAAATCGGATAAAAACTCTAATCGCTATTGCGTGTACAAGACATTGTTGAAGGACGAACGGACCGACGGATGGACAGGGGTGACTGCAATATACGTCCATATTTTCACGTGGCAGTATATACAGGCAGATAAAATGGAATCAGAAATACCAGCAGACAGACTAAATAAAAGGAGTGCAGAACTACAAAAAGTCAGAACAAATAAAAGGGGCGCACAGCTACCAGAATACAAGCAGGTTAACTAAAAGGGACGCGGGAATACCAGCAGACAGACAAATGAAACACGAACAGTTACAATGGAATTTGGCAGAATATTTTCAAATTCTAGAACGCGGAATTATGATTCAAATACATTGTGTCATATATCATTGGAAAGAGTAGATCAAACATAGTAACGCCGAAAAAGAATTTATGACGTATGTAAATTAGGTCACGTGACAGAGCTGTTTAAAGTTAAAAATTGCAATTTTCAGAAGGCCATAAAACCGGAAGTAAGCAATTGAAATCTAAAATGATTATACCATTGGATAGATCTCGTCAAAGGCAACAACTTTTGTTCAGGTCACAAGGTCACTCAAGGTCAAGGTCACGAAATATGGGCCTTGTAAGTTTTGACAATTTCTGATTTATTTTAACCGGAAATAAAAAAAAATTCGAATTGAAAATCAAAAATCGGTTTCCAATGTTTTGTGCGCAATCGATTGGAGATACCATAGACACTAATATGATGCAAATTCCATTATACCCGTAGGCCCCATTTTGCGTTTTATAAAAATATATCATTTCAATATGGCGATTGATTTTTTACATCCGGGTCAAATTTTATCATTTAAATATTTTTGTGTGAAGATGTCAAATATATCACAAAAAGAATTTTTCGAATATCTTCAAAATTCCGGAAGTTAAAATTTCAACTTTAAGAGCAAATAACGTCAAAACCGGAAGTGATATATTTTTTTTGAAATTATAGTTTTGTTTGAAATAAAAATGTCTATTCACCTGTAAGTTTTCGAATTGATCAAAATAAAATTGCAAAAGTTAAAAAACATGTAAAAAAAGTGCTTCAAAAAGTCAGCGAAAAAATTCTACAAGTGCGTGTTTTTTAAGAACTATCATGTAGACATTCGAATAATGAAATAAACAAAAAAAGTCCCATCAAAATCGGTTGAAAAACAGAGGTGAAAATGGTAGAAAACAAAAAATGGATTTTTCTGTCATACGTCATTTCCGGTTAGACAAAAATACTTCATTTTACATTCATTTAATACCGTGCAGTTAGGTATCGTAGGAAATTATCTGAGATAATGTGTGGTATGTTCCCTTCATACCGAAATAGCGTGACCAGAAATAGACAAAAAAAAAAAAAAACAGTCATTATGAAAACAAAGCAGTGCGTTCGCTAGAACGCACTGCAACTAGAACCATGAATGGTACCATGCAGTGCGCATCCGGTTTCGTCCATTGGTGAAAAGTGACATCTTTCCATCCATGATGTCAGGTTTACAGAAGAAGCTTGTTTTACATTAAAATGCAGAAGGTACAAAATTTTAAAACGCACAATTTTGAATTCGGTAGTGAAAAGTAGAATAACCAGTTCACACACGGTAGTCAAAAGTGAAATAAACATTTAAAAAAGCGTAATCACAGTTTGATATACATCAGTGGAAAACGCATATCACAAAATTTGTAAATAAGGTCTAAAGTGCAAGAAAAGACACATGAAAGAGCCAAATCTCAATTTAGAAGCGGACTGCACAGTATTCATACTTCACAGTTTGAAATACAGATCGAATTTTATCAATGCATAATTCATTCAAAGAAAATATATATTAATGTTTCTTTTAAAACAGTTACAATGTAAAAAAAAGTACATTAATGATAACTTATCGCCCAAACGCAAGTTAATTGGAGAGGGCGATCGCCCAAACGCAGCTTTATGTCAAAATATAGTACTCTCCCTTCAACTGAAATTTGAATTTAATATTTTACAAGCAGATGGAATAACTAATTTTCAAAATTCAAAAGGCGCTATTTTCATTAAAAAAATATTGTGTTGTATATAATTGAAAAAGTAGATTTAGCATAATTAGATTGTGAAAGAATTTGTGACGTACTTGAATAAGGTCACGTGTCAGAGCTCTTTAAAGTAAAAAACTGCAATTTTCAAATGGATATCAAACCGGAAGTAAACATCGGAAAACCTAAATGAAAGTATCCGTGCATAGGTAACATTAATGCCAATGAATTTTTTCAGGTCACATGGTCACCGAAGGTCAAGGTCACGAGATATAAGCCTTTAAAATTTTGACAATTACTGATTTATTTTAACCGGAAATTAAAATGAATCAGAATTGAAATTCAAAAATCGGCATCTCATGTGTTGATAGCAATTGACTGTAGATTCCATAGACATCTTAATTATGCAAATTCTATAACACCATGAGGCCCCATTTTGCCTTTTATAAAAATATACCATTTCAAGATGACGACTGATCAGTTACATCCGGGTCAAATTTTATCATTTGTATACTCTTGTGTCTACATTACAAACATATTGCAAAAAGAATTTTTCGAATATCTTCAAAATTCCGGAAGTTGAAATTTCGACTTTGAGAGCTAATAACTTCAAAACCGGAAGTGATATCAAAATTTTGAAAACATATTTTTGTTCGCCATCAAAATGTCTATCTACCTGTAAGTTTTCAGAATGATCGAAATAAAAATTGAAAAAAACACGCACAGTTTCAATGGAAATTGACACAAACTTTAAAAGGCGGAATTTTGATTCAAATACATTGTGTTGTATATCATTGGAAAGAGCAGACATAGCATAGTACGACGGTGAAAGAAAATAAGACATATGTATATTAGGTCACGTGGTAGGGCTGTTTAAAGTTAAAAATTACAATTTTAAAACGGCTATAAAACCGGAAGTAACCATTGGGCATCTTAAAAAAATATGTTATTGGATACATCTAATCAAGGGCAATAACTTTTGTACAGGTCACTAAGTCACAAAAGGTCAAGGTCACAAAATATGGGCCTTGAAAGTTATGACAATTACTGATTTATTTTTACCGGAAATCAGAAAAATTCAGAATTGAAATTCAAAAATCGGCTTCCCATGTTTTGGTCGCAGTCAACTGTTGATTACATAGACATAAACATTATGCAAATTCCATAACACCCTGAGGCCCCATTTTGCGTTTTATGAAAATATACCATTTCAAGATGGCGCCTGATCCGTTACATCCGGGTCAAATTTTATGATTTGTATAATTTTGAGTCTACATAACAAACATACTACAAAAAGAATTTTTCGAATATCTTCAAAATTCCGGAAGTTGAAATTTCAACTTTGAGAGCGAATGACGTCAAAACCGGAAGTGATATCGAAATTTTGAAAATTGCTAAATGTTTGCAATTAAAATGTCTATAAACATGTAAGTTTTCAGGTTGATCAATATAAAATTGCAAAAGTTGAAAAAGTGGTCCAGAAAAGGTGCTCCAAAAGTCAGCAAGATTTTTCTCAAAATGATATTGTTAAACTTTTGTATCATGGACAATCGATTAGAGAAATAAGCAAAGTCAGTCCGATCGAAATCGGTTGAAAAACAAAGGAGATAATAGCCAAAACATCAAATCCGATATGTTCTCATACCTCATTTCCGGTTGGTAGGGCATGCGCCATTTTACATTTAAACAATACCGAGCAGTAGATTATCGTGGGAAATCTTGAGAGATGGTGTGTGGCATGCATAGTTTTGGCTGGGCGCTCTGACCAGAAAACGGAAAAAAAAAAAAAAAACTAGAACCATGAATGGTACCATGCAGTGCGCATCCGGTTTCGTCCATTGGTGAAAAGTGACATCTTTCAATCCATGATGTCAGGTTTACAGAAGAAAGCTTGTTTTACATTAAAATGCAGAAGGTACAAAATTTTAAAACGCACAATTTTGAATTCGGTAGTGAAAAGTAGAATAACCAGTTCACACACGGTAGTCAAAAGTGAAATAAACATTTCATGTTCGGTAGTGAAAAGTCATCTGATTAAAAAAAAGCGTAATCACAGTTTGATATACATCAGTGGAAAACGCATATCACAAAATTTCTAAGATTTGTAAATAAGGTCTAAAGTGCAAGAAAGGACACATGAAAGAGCCAAATCTCAATTTAGAAACGGACTGCACAGTATTCATACTTCATAGTTTGAAATACAGATCGAATTTTATCAATACATAATTCGTTCAAAGAAAACACATATTAATGTTTCTTTTAAAACAGTTAAAATGTAAAAAAAAGTACATTAATGATAACTTATCGCCCAAACGCAAGTTAATGGGAGAGGGCGATCGCCCAAACGCAGCTTTATGTCAAAATGTAGTACTCTCCCTTCAACTGAAATTTGAATTTAATATTTTACAAGCAGATGGAATAACTAATTTTCAAAATTCAAAAGGCGCTATTTTGATTTTAAAATATTGTGTTGTACATAATTGAAAAAGTAGATTTAGCATGATTAGATTGTGAAAGAATTTGTGACGTACATGAATTAGGTCACGTGTCAGAGCTCTTTAAAGCTAAAAACTGCAATTTTCAAATGGATATAAAACCGGAAGTAAACATCGGAAAACCTAAATGAAAGTATCTGTGCATAGGTATTGTCAATGGCAATGAATTTGTTTCAGGTCACTTGGTCACCAGAGGTCAAGGTCACAAGATATGAGCCTTTAAAGTTTTGACAATTACTGATTTATCTTAACCGGAAATCAAAATAAATCAGAATTGAAATTCAAAAATCGGCGTCTCATGTTTTGGTAGCAATCGACTGTAGATTCCAAAAACATCAGAATTATGCAAATTTCATTACACCCTGAGGCCCCATTTTGCGTTTTATGAAAATATACCATTTCAAGATGGCGACTGATCTGTTACATCCGGGTCAAATTTTATTATTTGTATACTTTTGTGTCTATATTACATACATACTGCAAAAAGAATTTTTCAAATATCTTCAAAATTCCGGAAGTTGAAATTTCGACTTTGAGAGCCAATAACTTCAAAACCGGAAGTGATACAAAAATTTTGAAAACATATTTTTGTTCGCCATCAAAATGTCTATCTACCTGTAAGTTTTCAGAACGATCGAAATAAAAATTGAAAAAAACACGCACAGTTTCAATGGAAATTGACACAAATTTTTCAAACTTTAAAAGGCGGAATTTTGATTCAAATACATTGTGTTGTATATCATTGGAAAGAGCAGACATAGCATAGTACGACGGTGAAAGAAAATAAGACATATGTAAATTAGGTCACGTGGTAGGGCTGTTTAAAGTTAAAAATTACAATTTTAAAACGGCTATAAAACCGGAAGTAACCATTGGGCATCTGAAAAAAATATGTCATTGGATACATCTAATCAAGGGCAATAACTTTTGTACAGGTCACTAAGTCACAAAAGGTCAAGGTCACAAAATATGGGCCTTGAAAGTTTTGACAATTACTGATTTATTTTTACCGGAAATCAGAAAAATTCAGAATTGAAATTCAAAAATTGGCTTCCCATGTTTTGGTCGCAGTCGACTGTTGATTGCATAGACATAAAAATTATGCAAATTCCATCACACCCTGAGGCCCCATTTTGCGTTTTATGAAAATATACCATTTCAAGATGGCGCCTGATCCGTTACATCCGGGTCAAATTTTATGATTTGTCTAATTTTGAGTCTACATAACAAACATACTACAAAAAGAATTTTTCGAATATCTTCAAAATTCCGGAAGTTGAAATTTCAACTTTGAGAGCGAATGACGTCAAAACCGGAAGTGATATCGAAATTTTGAAAATTGCTAAATGTTTGCAATCAAAATGTCTATAAACATGTAAGTTTTCAGGTTGATCAATATAAAATTGCAAAAGTTGAAAAAGTGGTCCAGAAAAGGTGCTCCAAAAGTCAGCAAGATTTTTCTCAAAATGATATTGTTAAACTTTTGTATCATGGACAATCGATTAGAGAAATAAGCAAAGTCAGTCCGATCGAAATCGGTTGAAAAACAAAGGAGATAATAGCCAAAACATCAAATCCGATATGTTCTCATACCTCATTTCCGGTTGGTAGGGCATGCGCCATTTTACATTTAAACAATACCGAGCAGTAGATTATCGTGGGAAATCTTGAGTGATGGTGTGTGGCATGCATAGTTTTGGCTGGGCGCTCTGACCAGAAAACGGAAAAAAAAAAAAAAACTAGAACCATGAATGGTACCATGCAGTGCGCATCCGGTTTCCTCCATTGGTGAAAAGTGACATCTTTCAATCCATGTTGTTAGGTTTACAGAAGAAAGCAAATTTTAAAACGCACAATTGTGAATTCGGTAGTGAAAAGTTGAATAACCAGTTCACACACGGTAGTCAAAGGTGAAATAAACATTTCATGTTCGGTAGTGAAAAGTAATCTGATTTAAAAAAAGGCGTAATCACAGTTTGATATACATCAGTGGAAAACGCATATCACAAAATTTCTAAGATTTGTAAAAAAAGTTCTAAAGTGCAAAAAGGACACATGAAAGAGCCAAATCTCAATTTAGAAACTGACTGCAAAGTATTCAGACTTCGTAGTTTGAAATACAGATCGAAATTTATCAATCCATAATTCGTTCAAAGAAAATATATATTAATGTTTCTTTTAAAACTGTTACAATGTAAAAAAGTACATTTATGATATACGTATCGCCCAAACGCAAGTTAATGGCAGAGGGCGATCGCCCAAACGCAGCTTTATGTCAAAATGTAGTACTCTCCCTTCAACTGAAATTTGAATTTAATATTTTACAAGCAGATGGAATAACTAATTTTCAAAATTCAAATGGCACTATTTTCATTTAAAAATATTGTGTTGTATATAATTGAAAAAGTAGATTTAGCATAATTAGATTGTGAAAGAATTTGTGACGTACTTGAATTAGGTCACGTGTCAGAGCTCTTTAAAGTTAAAAACTGCAATTTTCAAATGGATATAAAACCGGAAGTAAACATCGGAAAACCTAAATGAAAGTATCCGTGCATAGGTATCGTCAATGGCAATGAATTTGTTTCAGGTCACTTGGTCACCAGAGGTCAAGGTCACGAGATATGAGCCTTTAAAGTTTTGACAATTACTGATTTATCTTAACCGAAAATTAACATAAATCAGAATTGAAATTCAAAAATCGGCTTCTCATGTTTTGGTAGCAATCGACTGTAGATTCCAAAGACATCAGAATTATGCAAATTCCATTACACCCTGAGGCCCCATTTTGCGTTTTATGAAAATATACCATTTCAAGATGGCGACTGATCTGTTACATCCGGGTCAAATTTTATTATTTGTATACTTTTGTGTCTGTATTACAAACATACTGCAAAAAGAATTTTTCGAATATCTTCAAAATTCCGGAAGTTGAAATTTTAACTTTAAGAGCAAATGACGTCACAACCGGAAGTGATACTAAATTTTTGAAAACATATTTTTGTTCGCCATCAAAATGTCTATCTATCCGTAAGTTTTCAGGACGATCGAAATAAAAATTGAAAAAAACACGCACAGTTTCAATGGAAATTTACACAAATTTTTCAAACTTTAAAAGGCGGAATTTTGATTCAAATATATTGTGTTGTATATCATTGGAAAGCATAGCATAGCATAGTACGACGGTGAAAGAAAATAAGACATATGTAAATTAGGTCACGTGGTAGGGCTGTTTAAAGTTAAAAATTACAATTTTCAAACGGCTATAAAACCGGAAGTAACCATTGGGCATCTGAAAAAAATATGTCATTGGATACATCTAATCAAGGGCAATAACTTTTGTACAGGTCACAAAGTCACAAAAGGTCAAGGTCACAAAATATGGGCCTTGAAAGTTTTGACAATTACTGATTTATTTTTACCGGAAATCAGAAAAATTCAGAATTGAAATTCAAAAATCGGCTTCCCATGTTTTGGTCGCAGTCGACTGTTGATTACATAGACATAAACATTATGAAAATTCCATAACACCCTGAGGCCCCATTTTGCGTTTTATGAAAATATACCATATCAAGATGGCGCATGATCCGTTTCATCCGGGCCAAATTTTATGATTTGTTTAATTTTGTGTCTACATAACAAACATACTGCAAAAAGAATTTCTCGAATATCTTCAATATTCCGGAAGTTGAAATTTCAACTTTGAGAGCGAATGACGTCAAAACCGGAAGTGATATCGAAATTTTGAAAATTGCTAAATGTTTGCAATCAAAATGTCTATAAATATGTAAGTTTTCAGGTTGATCAATATAAAATTGCAAAAGTTGAAAAAGTGGTCCAGAAAAGGTGCTCCAAAAGTCAGCAAGATTTTTCTTAAAATGATATTGTTAAACTTTTGTATCATGGACAATCGATTAGAGAAATAAGCAAAGTCAGTCCGATCGAAATCGGTTGAAAAACAAAGGAGATAATAGCCAAAACATCAAATCCGATATGTTCTCATACCTCATTTCCGGTTGGTAGGGCATGCGCCATTTTACATTTAAACAATACCGAGCAGTAGATTATCGTGGGAAATATTGAGAGATGGTGTGTGGCATGCATAGTTTTGGCTGGGCGCTCTGACCAGAAAACGGAAAAAAAAAAAAAAAAAAGACATTTGCAAAACAAAGCAGTGCGTTCGCTAGAACGCACTGCAAAAAAGACATTTGCAAAACAAAGCAGTGCGTTCGCTAGAACGCACTGCAAAAAGACATTTGCAAAATAAAGCAGTGCGTTCGCTAGAACGCACTGCAAAAAAAAAAAAAAAAGTCATTTGCAAAACAAAGCAGTGCGTTCGCTAGAACGCACTGCAATTATGAAAACAAAGCAGTGCGTTCGCTAGAACGCACTGCAATAACTGCAAACTCGGGTCTCTGAAGAAAATTGTTAGATTAGTAATGTCAATTCGGGTTGTTTTTCAGTCATTGATACAACATTTCCTTCCTGATGCTGATTATCCCAAAAATTCTTAATTCTTTTCCAGAGAAAGGGGATATGAATGTATTTTAAAATGATCCCAAAAAATCTTTGAATTCAAATTTTTGAATACGTCATTGTGTTCTATATATGACATATATCACAAAATATTTTTGACTTGCAAACGCGGATAATTATGGATACAAGTGGATTTGAAGGCTTAAATTTCGAAGGAGAGATGTGAGCAGTATTATTAATATCTAAAAAATAATCGTTTTTGACACTAAGGTATGATTGTTCGAACGTACCCCTAAAAGAAACAGCGGTGGGTCACAATACGTGATCTCATTGATAAATACCTCACCTGCAGAAAATGAACTGAAATGGAGTTTTACGTCCTACTGTTCTCACCTGTAAGAAACTGCTGGCATGTTTCACGTGTAATTTTAAACCTGCTCGACTCACAAAGTAACCAGTCCAATGTGAAGCTGGTATGATAGAATATGGAAAGAAATCATCTTCTTTTGCTTGAAACTTGGTACCAGCTTGGTTCACATAGTTCACATAACATGTTGGCGTAGAAAATAGAGCATGCACTTTGCTTCCGGAAGTTTGCTGCAAATAAAATCATATTCATACAAATGAAAAACAGAAACAAAAAAAAGTACACCTTTAGAATTATATGGGGTTGGGTTAGACAGAAAATATATATATTTTTGGATAGAAAAACCTCTCCACTCAACTATGCTTCCTAAATTTGCTATAGATCTCTCATCGGATTTAAGCGGAATATTCAATTTTGATTTGTTTGAGATCGCAGGATGCCAAAATGGTATGAAGGTCATATACTGTAAGATTGGCTGAAAAGATTCCATATTATTATTATGTTAGCGTCAATTTTCTGATATATAGCTATAGCTACTGGACAGTTAGATGCCAATCTGTTTGCTGTTAAGTCATCATTGGCACTGTATTGCTATTTTGCTCTTTGTTTTTTATCTTTTTACATCAATCTCTATGCTGTTTTTCTATCTTTCTGTAATGGGTTAGGTTTTATTTTGATAATCAATATTATGACTTACCATTCCGTTTATTGTTTCAATGATTTTTTCTAATGATCCTAAATAATTTTCAGCATTTCTGAAAGCAAAATCGCCACCAAATGGTATGAGCACATGTTGAGTTTTAAATCCTTGAGCCTGAAAAAAAATAAAAAAGCAGTCGAGGTTGAGATAGACAGAGAAACAAAAATAAAGTTAGAGAAACTTGGACAAAAAATCGCATAATCACTTTATCGAACTCAACATAACATTGTATTTCAAATTCTATACATGCGTTATCTATACAATGCTAAAATACGAGTCGTATGTTTGCCTTTCAAACGCTGATAAATATGGATATACATAGATCTGAAGGTTCAAATTTTAAGGAAGAAATGTGAACATTATTACAGAATAGCTAAAATATATCTTTTTATAAGACTAAGGTATTATTGGTTGAACACAGTCTAATTAAAATCAGACCCTAATTTCGTTCGTTCGTTTTTTTTTTAAATCCGTTTTTTTTTAACAACTACATTAGGGTCTGAGAACGAGACGCGATAAGAAACGTTCACGTTAACTTTGACCTAACCTTAATGACCTTTGTTTTAACCAATCAGATCTTTGCCCTCTCCCGCGCTGGGATTTTGTTCGCGAACAATAGGTGCATTCTAGGATTCCTAAGTGCTGTAGACTAGTTTATCAGGTCATGTTTATCAAAGTAAGGTCAAAGTTAACGTGATCGCGTCTCGTTCTCAGACCCTAATGTAGTGGTTAAAAAACCGGATTTAAAAAAAACGAAAGAACGAAATTAGGGTCTGATTTTAATTAGACTGGGTTGAACAAAGGAAAACGCGTGGAAGATTCAAGAGCAATTCTAGTAATAAGTTGTGCATTTCAGTTTGAAGGCTGCAAATTTTAACACCACACTACAGTCAGATTACCAAAGTTAAAAACTTACACGCTTCTTTCCAATATTGATCACTTTTTCAGCATACGACTTGCCGACTTGACCCTGAAGAAAGGAAAAAAGTGATGAAAATATTTATTGGGGGGGCTTGGTCAATAAGAGTATATATTCATCAAAGGTGCCTACATGATCAAATAAACCATAAAACTAATTCATCTTCCATAAAATTACAGGTTATTATTGAAAAACGCTCAATAAAGCGCTTAATATTTTGTATTATCTTGTAGTAATTTTTGGATCATTCTAAGAGGTGGTATTGTTTTAAACGACGATTATGCCTTCAAATATGCAGAATAAATAGCAAAGACGTCTACCAAATGAAACTCCCTCAATCATTCACAAAAAGAAAGAGACTGGGATATCCTAATTCATGCATAAACTTTAGGTTGGGGTATATCACATGCAAATAATACTAATATCTTCACTTTAGTCTGAATAATCCCCCCACCCCCCTTTAGAACAAACATGCTTCATGCTTATCAAGTCCTGCTACATACAGGGAAAATAACAAAACTATATACATGCTATGTACATGTTATAAATAATCTACCTGTAAATAGGATGGAGGGAAGCCTTCTAAATACAGTCCACTTGGGGCAAAATAAAAATCATACAACACACTGGTAAACAATGATGCCACATCACCTAAATAATACAAACACACACATCAATTTACACACATTAAAACACACAATATTATAATGAACATCATGATGGGATATAATCACACACTTAGTTTCTGTTTTCATTTCTAGTGATGTTTGAGATTATAATTTTTTGAAAAAAACTATAATCATGAAAACGATGAGCTTAAGTGATGTCAAATGTTTTTAGGTGTTTTGAAATTTTGTTACCTATGAAAGGTATATTGTTCAGAAGGTCTTTTGTTCAGAAGGTCTATTGTTCAGAAGGTCTTTTGTTAAGAAGATCTTTTGTTCAGAAGGTCTATTGTTCAGAAGGTCTATTGTTCAGAAGGTCTTTTGTTCAGAAGGTCTTTTGTTCAGAAGGTCTTTTGTTCAGAAAGTCTTTTGTTCAGAAGGTCTTTTGTTCAGAAAGTCTATTGTTCAGAAAGTCTTTTGTTCAGAAGGTCTTTTGTTCAGAAGGTCTATTGTTCAGAAGGTCTATTGTTCAGAAGGTCTTTAGTTCAGAAGGTATTTTGTTCAGAAGGTCTATTGTTCAGAAGGTTTTTTGTTCAGAAGGTCTTTTGTTCAGAAGGTCTTTTGTTCTGTTCGTGATTTGGTTAATGTTGATGACATGCAGTGTAAAAATGCGAGCAAAAAGAAATATAAAAAGTAAAATAATGTACAATACCTAAATTTTTAGGACTGGCTCTCCAAACAGTTTCCATGTTATGATTTTTGATTCTGTACTCATGGTCTTGATCATCGATTCGTCCCAAAAATAGGGCATCAAATCCCATCTAAATAGAAAACAACATTTTTACATGCAATAATAATCAAATTCTTGGCTTTTAGGATGATTATATTCCTTAATTTTAAAGGAATACAACTTAATAGAATGAACAAAAAATCTAAATTTTCAAATTTGGTCAATAGGAGTTTATATTCATCAAGGAACTTATCTGGTGGCATAACTATACAACAGATTACCTAAATAATCTGATAAATCCAGAAAACAATGTTTATATACAATAATTGAAAAACCTTTAATCAAATTTAAGGCGTTTATCAATTATAACCTGTTATTATATGGAAATTTACATAGTTTCATGGGTTTTTACATTCTTTTTGTACTTTTGGACATCGTTGATGAATATATACTCTGATTGACTAAGTTTGATAACTTAATTTTTTTGTTCATTCTAAGAGGTTGTATCGCTTTAAGTTATCTTTAAAATATGATAGAGCTCAACTTCGATTTCCGTATCAGTGTTCAAAATGAATGAAAGTCAAAATAACGCTTTGTTACAATAATCCAAAATAGTAAGCACACCTGAGCAAATATTGAGGAATGTTCTCTGGAATGTCCAAATTGATCAATATGCCAGCCAACTCTAGGCATAGCACATTTACCAAATTCTTTGAGAATAAAATCGAAGCCAATAGTATGCTGATCTATGATGTCATTATAATATGTTGTAGCGGCGTCACTCATACACCATCCACCAACTATGAACTCCAATCTACCTGAAAATTGGACGAAAACACAGTCACATAGCATTATTTTCTGCCTTATAATGAGCCATCAAGATGCAATTAAGTGAGAGTGTACCGAACATAAATTTAATTGATTGAAAATTAAGTTCAAAGTTAAGGTTAAATAGCTATCCTATGCATCATATTAGGCAGTCTAACTAAAATTAAACCCAATTTTTGTTTCCCCCGACTTTTTAAAATTTAAACAGTTTGATCTTGCCACAACAGTAGTGTCTAACAACGATCTTCTTCGCTTTCCGTAAGGTTGACTTTTGCCTGAACCTTTATTTTCAGTTTCAATGAACTCGTCTTAAGCAATACCTCAAATGTTGCGTCTGCTGAAATAATGGTTTAATTTGCACTCACACACCTTTGAAGTATCAGATATAGCATCAAAAGTTATCTAGTCTTAAGAATTTGAACAAAAAATATGGTAGCGTAAAATCTTTTACGTTACTTGAGCACTATGTCTTTTTTTTTTATCTTTACTTTCATTTTATCTTTACTTTCAAGTCATCAGGAAAATCAAATATCATTCCCGCTTAATAATTGAAGAAATGACAGCTTGGAACTTTTATTAAATTATAAGACCATCAATTGTGAGAAAAAGCATTCCCTCAAGTTACAATTACAAACTCATTACAACTTGTCAAATACACATTAACACTCAATTTATTTTATGTTAAGAATTAAGTTTGGTACAACTTGGTGCATATATTATTAACCTTTGTTAAGGATAAAACGAGATTTGGTAATATGAACTGCTTTTTAGCCATTCTTGGTTGGAAAATTCTGGCTTAGCCCCTCCAACATCATGTTCCTTTAGCAACGGCTATCTGATATACTGATAGGTCCAACCAGGCCCGTCATCTGCCAAGTACTTTTAGGGGGGCAAACGCAATCAGTTTAGGTATGCACCAACCCCCCCCCCCCCCCCCACCCCCTCCCCCTCATGGAAAACTTTGTGAATTGCTTCGCCATCACGCTAGTGCCCTCTGTAGAGTTATTTTATTGGTGCAATTGGAAGCCTTCGTAATTTCGCGAAGTTTGGACCTCCTCTAGAAAATTAGCACCCCAAACCCATAACACCGGAAAAATACGAAGGTATTATCTCCATCAATTTTGATTGAGCCCTGCACATTCAGGTCAGGTTACTTTAACTATGAGGGCTAATCACTCAATTGTCAAGGTATGGTGTCTTGGTTTTGTACAATGTGTTGTCTATATATATTCGATTTCCGGGTATTATACATATATCTTTTTTGAAGGTTTGAACTTTCCAATCCCCACACTATTTTGATTGCTGGCCGTTTCTAACCTCTACCAATGATTTATTGGCCATTTTAACAGCCGAGAGCGGATAGAGTCGTCTACACATCTATCAACTGGAGGCTCATTTTATTATATACATTATCCAGGACGTTTTCTAATCCGATATTAATATAACATTAATGCAAAACTGTCACAGTCATCGATCCTGTGCGCCTTTATTTAATTGTAGCAGAACTGCACGTCATATTCCACTTCTGAACAGTGTTATTGATAGCTGAGATATAGCTCTATCGGCTGACAAAGCAAGAATTTACTTTACTTTAGCCTACGCACAATTTTTGTTTGTATAAAGAAAATTTGAAACTTATACGTCCTGTGTGGGTGCTTTCTTCGTAACTGTATCGCAAGTACAAAGTTACAACCTATAATCCCTTTACACAATTACAAAGGTCAATTTTTTAAAGGGGAATGTTCAGTATTTTTTAGGGTCGATTTGGACCTTGAATATATGTAAATAGCCTTCAGAAGTACTACTAATGCACAAATATCATATAATTCTTTCAATTATATCCCTACCTTAACATTTATCCTTCATTTTCTGTATATTGTGTTTTCTATATAAAAGGATAGTCTCACTAAACGACGAGTCGTAATTTTATGGGTACACGTGTGTTTGAAGCCTTAAATTTCGTAGGAGCATTTTGAACAATATTACGGATTAGATGAGCTATAAAATTCCAGGTTCTGAGACTAAATTTTGTTTTGGTCGATCAGTTAGTGAACATCTTTAATACTGCTGGAATGTACGGTAGCATTGGATGATAACCCAGAATGTAAAACTTGATACGTAATGTATAAATATTATCTTAATAGAGAGAAATTATCAGTCAAATTCTTACTGCATGCTGTTATTAATTACAGCCGTTTTTGTCTGATTATTTCTGACATAGTTTCAAATCTGACATATTTACGAGTAAACAACCAAAACACTCATAACAAGGTCAAAATATTATTTAACGCTATACAGTTTAACATTTTTCTGTGAATGGAGGATGATTTCTGCAATATAAAACGCGTTAGTTTTAGTGGAATTGCAAGAACCACAGACGTCGGAATGGAAATTGGAAAGGCGCAAATTGATGCTATCAGTGTCCCCGATACACATACAAAGTTTAAAAATACGGTTGGTTGGTTGGTAGATGACAAGTTAACGTTCGCTTCCAGCACCAGCTGATATCGCAAACTATTTAAAAATACGCTTTACAATCCCTTTAAGAACATTGTTGACATAAGACCTTTGCTAATGATTAAATGCCTTGAACCATGAACGAGGTGTGAGCTTTTCTGTATGCTTATAACACATTGCCATTATAGCAAGTTGTCAGAATTTTTTTTTATATTCTGACTAATGCGACAGTGTCATAATATTGTTTTAAAAGATATAGGATAGGCATATTTGCTTTTGACTTTATAGTGAATCTTTATAAACTTAATATAAAAAATAACCCACTCCCTATTAAATAATGAAACTTACGCTCTCTTATAAGTTTCTTCACATCTTTTTGCATCTGCTTGTTTTGAGCATAATACCATTTTGAGAAAAACGACATTTCCACATAGATGAATCTGCGGGTTGGATTCTTTAACAGTGACGGTATTACCGTATTTAAAATACATTGAACACATTCTCCACCGTGGTAAAAAGATTGACCTACAAGCAAATAATATTCATAACAACATGGAATGAAATGGAGTTTTACGTCGTTTTTTCTATTGATGTGGATACTTGTTTTTTTTTTTAAAGATAGGGGCATCAGCCTAGTCTCTCTTGGTTTTTAATTGGGTATAACTATATAGCTTGCTATAAGCCTGCAGAACGCTTTTATTTTTTGTCGCCTTTGGGTAGTATTTTTTCGGAATATCACACACAGAGGCTAAATAGCCTACTCTAATCCGACGAAGCGCGTGACCAGAAGAAGGGGTAGGGGGTGCAAGGGGTCCCCAAATCCTCCTCAGGTGGCTCTTCACGATGGCCTACCGTCAATTAACTCTTAATTTTGGATCCACTTCTGGATTCTTCTGCATACACTGCATGTAGGACCTAACTCTTTACGGTTGCTTAATGTGTTGGGATCTTCATTTTTCGAATCTGTGAGTAATTTCTGACATGACCACAGTTAAAACATTTCGAATTTTGAAAATTCGTAGCATTCTTTTTTTAGCCGAATTTCGAAATTTTTGAATTTTTTCATCGTCTGGTCGGACTTGCATCCTCTACTACCCCGACTGGCGTAGTGTTTCAAATACCAACTCATTTCAGACCATATCAAATCGATACAGTGATTTATACCAGATAAGTATCAGTAACAAAGAATTAAATATTAAACATTTATATACGCTATTGATTTTTCTCTCTAGACAATTCGACATTGTTCAGTAAACAAAGTAGAAATAACAATAGTACATAATGATAACAATGACAATGAGGCCAAATGAAGTTAATCTAAAGAAATAATGAAGAAGGTTCTGGGATCAGGTCAAAGCTTTGCTCTATTTTCACTTTTTCATTTTTATGAAGTAGATCATGCTGGTGAAGTACGTTATGGGATCATGGTAAAGTCATTGGATGATGGTGAAGTAGATCAAGAGATAATGGTGCAGTAAGTCATTGGATGATGGTGAGTAGATCATGAGATAATGGTGCAGTAAGTCATTGGATGATGGTGAGTAGATCATGAGATAATGGTGCAGTAAGTTATTGGATGATGGTGAGTAGATCATGAGAAGGTGGTGAAGTAGATCATGGGATGATGGTGAGGTAGATCATGGGATGATGGTGAGTAGATCATGAGAAGGTGGTGAAGTAGATCATGGGATGATGGTGAAGTAGATCATGGGATGATGGTGAGGTAGATCATGGGAAGGTGGTGAAGTAGATCATGGGATGATGGTGAGGTAGATCATGGGAAGGTGGTGAAGTAGATCATGGGATGATGGTGAGTAGATCATGGGAAGGTGGTGAAGTAGATCATGGGATGATGGTGAGTAGATCATGGGAAGGTGGTGAAGTAGATCATGGGATGATGGTGAGTAGATCATGTGAAGGTGGTGAAGTAGATCGTGGGATGATGGTGAGGTAGATCATGGGATGATGGTGAGGTAATTAAAATAATCCCGTTTATGATTCTAAGGTATGATTGATGCCTCTTTTAAACGAAATACTACTTACTATTTCCTCCGCCTTGTCCAGAATAATACTGATCCATTGTCTTTAACCAACCCACATCATCATGAGTATGTGGAATAATATGTATATTTAACATACCCTCTTTAACAGGGTTACATTTCTGAAAAACAATGGAAAAAATTTTAGAAAAAAAACCACTAAAGCCGTAAATCTAAGGACACTAATAAGCAGTGTGTTCGATCCTGGAAGGTCATGAAAATATGCAATTTAAAAAGTTAAATCTAATTAAAACGTCTTCATTGATCCCTTCAACCCTGAGTTTTCTCTGTTCTTTCCATCAGTTTTTTTAGTGATCAATCAGATTCTCAGATAAGCAAAAATTAAATAAAAGGACCAATTAAATTCATAACCACATGATATGAAAATGTGAATTCATACGCTCATTAAAATCAGAAACATACAAATACATTTTCACAATTACGAAAACTTGAAAATTTGACTTACATGTACGTCGCATGTCCCGATATCTTCCGAAATATCTTCCAAAGCAGGATCTTTTAAATTGTTAGAAATTCTCTCTAAAAATGAACCAACCACGTTTGGTGGTTCTTTCACTGAATCACGTATTTGAGGATCACCTCGCTCAAATTTTAAAGGATGTCCTTCATTTACGTCCTTATGAACTGCATCCTGTTTGTTTACTTCTACGTCAGGTGCCAGCTGATGGACGTAATGGTATCTTTGACGCGGAACTTCTGTTTTGTAACCGTTCCATATTTTAATTAATAAAGGAAGGAATGCCACAATAGCCACCAATTGTAAAATTCGCTTTGTTCCTCTTCTCATGACCGGATATGGATGCGTTCGTTGATCTTAATTCAACAACGTCGTGGTCCCTGAAAATAAAAGCATTAATCTTTAATAGTTAAAGGACAACAATCGGCAATTGGTTGATCGAGGTGTGTATCTATAAAGATTTCAAACTAAAATGGAATAATTTTTTCAAAACTCATACCTCAACAAAAAAAAATTCACTTTGTATTTAAAAAAAAGCATGTCTTTTTTATATATGACTTAGTCTCAAGGTATGAGCTTTGAACAGTTAAGCTCAACTTAAAGGGATTGTAAAGAGGTTTTCTAAACTTTGTATGTGTATCGAGGACACTGATAGCACCAATTTGCGCCATACCAATTCCCATTCTTGCAAATACACTAAAACTAACGCATTTTATGACTTCACTAACAGTGATCTGCATCTATATCAATAGTAGCTTCCGGTAAATAACTGTCAGTGACGTCATAAAACGCGTTAGTTTTAGTGGAATTGCAAGAACCACAGACATCGGAATCGAAATTGGAATGACGCAAATTGATGCTATCAGTGTCCCCGATACACATACAAAGTTTAGAAAACCACTTCACAATCCCTTTAACAATTCCTGATTCAAAGAATAAGGTATGAATGATCGGATGGTGAACGGTAATTCTAAGTACCACTTAGACACCTTATAGCTTGATCCTAACGGTCTATTTTTCCTCCGATCACGCTAGACTTACGTTTGTAAAGAATATTTCACAACCGAAGTATCTAAATGTACATGTAACGCAGAGCATATCAAAATTATGACATAGTAACTTCCAATCGAATCCAAATTCCTTTACAGAAATAGCCTATATCCACATTTAGCAAGCTTTCGTTAGTTCGACCATTACTATGTTACAGTTGTATACAATCAGTATAATGAATAAAAAGTCTATGTTTCCTTTTAGTTAATTGGATAATTCATTTATTAAATGTCAGAAATAAGTATTCGTTGATTGTATTGTTACAGTCCGAATCTTTGACCTTTTTTTGCCTTGCATTCCATTGCAAAACATAAAGTGGTTTTTTTTTTCTGATGAACGATTACAAAAAATACAATAGAAAAGCAACACAAACATACAATATTTTCTACACAAACTTTCTCCCAAACATTTTAACGTTATGCCCATAGGCTTATATAATATAGCTAAAAACTATGCAGGAAGGGAATCGGAGCGGGTGGGGGAGTTGACGGAGGTATGCTTCTGAAAGGATTTGCTGTAACAGTCTCTTTTTTCTTCATATTCTCATATTAGCTGGCATCTAACATTATACCAGTAGCCAGATAACAAACAACAAGTTTTCGGACTGTTAGTTTCAATATCCAATTCACAGCGGAGGCAGCCTCATATTCTTACATTAAAACGTATGTAGACAACCCAAAGCGGAATATGTTTATGAATTTGTATATATAATATACATGTGTGTGTAGAGCAAATTTTTAGTTTCTTTAATTCGATTGCAAAATGTTTTTCTAATTTGTGTATGTGTATTGGGGACAATATATAGATTCAATTTGCATCATTCCATTCATTTTCAATCCAATGTGTTCCAGTTATTTGATCTCGTGTGCTACAGGCTGTGCACGTAAAAGATCCGTCGACAGATGGAAATTGAAAATAAGAGTAGGCTAATGTCAGGATCCTGGAAAAATTTCTCTCAATGCACACTGCATGGCGTTTACCCGTCCTCATTAGACCGAACAGGTGTAGAAAAGCAGATTGTAAAACTTCATTTTTTTGCTTTTACCCATATGATATCACAGGCTACAATTTTTCTGAATAACAGGAGGACTGGGCGTCAGATTCTTATTTTGAAAAATGAGAAGACAAGAATAGTAGAAATCAACTTTACAAGTAAGGCAAATCTGTACACGACTGTACCCCTTCAAAACGTCGTCAAAATTGTGTAATCAATATGTTCTTCATAGTTTAACCCTTTTCTATTCAATTGTGGTATTTGTTTGTAGAGGGGGGAGGACAATGTAGACGTATTAAACACTTCTCAGAGCAAAATCTGGGTCAACACACAACTTGCATATTAATTAGAAGAAATTCTTTATGAATTCAAAACGAAGTATATAAAACTAGTCTTCACAATGTTGTTGAGAAGTTAGATGGAATATCAACTAAACATGCTTTCGTTTTATTTTTCGTTTATGATCATAACCCTGGTGAAGTGGTCGCTTTTTTCAAAGGTTAGGACGGGGTCAGCGGGGGAATGCTTGGGCATGAATGAATATGCAAGTGAAAATATAGCCCTAGGAGTGGTGGGTCCAATACACCAATGCTCTGAGGCCTTTTCTGATCCAATAGTCATCTTCATTCAAAGGTCATGGGTATGTGTTAAGGAACCGCTCAGTGAGTTTGATGCCTATTCTCGCTATCCGAAAGGTCCCGGGTTCGAAATTTTAAACCTGCTTTTCCCAATCAGGAAAATGTATGGAAATGTATAGCATTGAAATAACGTTTAATCTTACAAATGGAACCATAAGTCGAGGTCTCGTGTGCTACAGACTGTACATGGTAAAAATCCCTCGACATTTAGAATCGAAAATCTGCCGCTGTCAGATTATTCTCTTGATAATATAACGTCTGCATAAAGATGGACTTAAATCTACATAACAACATAATAATATCTGTTATTGGATCAACTTACTTGCTGTCACCAGCCTTTTGGTAGATACAAGTTCACTTTCATTAATAAAAGTCAAAACAGTCTCATTATTCCAGTCTATTCCAAATATTGTAGATTGGATTATCCAGATTTCCCAAAACACTTGAAACAGTACGTTGTAATCAATCAAAATGTAACCAACCAATCTCTTTAAGGGGACGTTCTCCGAAAGTAATATATGGCGCCTGGTTTTTCAACAGGTTTTCAGCTGGTTTTCTCAAGTGTCCCCGATTACGCACATGGAACTGACCATGTCCCCTGAATTATCAGCGGATGTCATTTTTGAGTCTGGGACTTGTCTCCCAAGTTGAAAACCCAGGATATGGTGTATCTTATAATGGGTGATTTTCATTGAAGCCAGTCAGTTGATACATTTCTTAACTGGGACCTTACCTTTAAGTTCTTGTGTGTCGTGACCGGTTTATCTTCCTCATTGATGATATTTATAGCAGATTAGTAAGACACTATCTGCACAAGTCATTTCCTTGTTGTTTTTTTAATTTCTCAGTAAAAATTCTACTTAAAAGAAATCCACAATTCATTAATATTGATTATCAATATCATATTATTTAAGATTCTCGTTACTAACGTTACGACCACGCCCACTATCTGAAGGAAATAAGTTGCAGGTGCACATCTTAATTCATTACGCAATACCGAATTAAAGGAATATTACCTCTCAGACTGATTAAAAAGCAAAATTCTCAAACTTGATGAATAAGAGTATATACATGTATTCTTTAGGCAACTTATCTAATGTCAAATGCCTTGAGAATATAATAATATGTATGACAGAATGCCTTACATAGACAGTGCTTTGAGTCAAATGCCTTGAGAATATTATAATAACGTGTATGACAGTATGCCTTACATAGACAGTGTTTGTGTCAAATATATTGAGACTATAATAACGTGTATGACAGTATGCCTTACATAGACAGTGTTTGTGTCAAATATATTGAGAATATTATAATAACTTGTATGACAGTGTGCCTTACATAGACAGTGCTTGTGTCAAATATATTGAGACTATTATAATAACGTGTATGACAGTATGCCTTACATAGACAGTGTTTGTGTCAAATATATTGAGACTATAATAACGTGTATGACAGTATGCCTTACATAGACAGTGTTTGTGTCAAATATATTGAGAATATTATAATAACTTGTATGACAGTGTGCCTTACATAGACAGTGCTTGTGTCAAATATATTGAGACTATTATAATAACGTGTATGACAGTATGCCTTACATAGACAGTGTTTGTGTCAAATATATTGAGACTATAATAACGTGTATGACAGTATGCCTTACATAGACAGTGTTTGTGTCAAATATATTGAGAATATTATAATAACGTGTATGACAGTCACAGCATGCCTTACATAGATAGTGTTTTGTGTCAAATGCCTTTAGAATATAATAATAACGTGTATGACAGAATGCCTGTATATAGACAGTGCTTTGTGTCAAATGCCTTGACAATATAATAAAATTATGACAGAATGCCTTACATAGACTGCAAAGTAATTTTGTGTTGTAAGATATTTAAAAAAAACAGCAAATTCGCACCTCTTTTGCTTAACATATAAATAACGGTCATATTAAAGGTAATTTTTTGTCAGTAATAAATAAATAACTGTGTTAGTGAAAACTGAACTTCTAATATATAAGATTTACACCATATGTCCTCGGGCAATTCCTGATCCTATCAATTATATTCTCTTTCCAATTACATTTTATAGTGTCCTAGTTCGATTGCCTTCCTAAAGAATATCTGATACAAAAAATACAAACTGAAGGCTTTCATAATAGTTCCATACCTAATATGGGTCAATAGTAAGTATACTACCAGTGATCTACCGGACGCTACTACATGTATTGATATCTATCAGATCACTGGTAGTGACGTCATAAGACGCGTTAGTTTTAGTGGAATTGAAAGAACCACAGACGTCGGAATGGAAATTGGAATGGCGCAAATTGATGCTATCGACACTCTTAACAATCCCTTTAATCTCAGAAACGGGAATTTTTTTAGCTAAGCTATTCGGTTATATTGTTAACAGCTCATCGTCGAAATTTGAGCCTACAAATCCACGTGTATCCATAAAGTCTATCCGCATTATAATTTCAAAAATACGACTCGTATTTCGGTGTGACTATGTCTTATATATAAAGACAAATACAAAAAGTATTAGTTAAATTAATTTTTAATTTGATGTATATTTGAAGGGATTTTTCAATATTCCTCCTGTTCTAGTACTTCTGATGACTATATTATATTGTATATTCAAGAACCAAATCAATCAACGAAAATGCCGACATCAGTGAGCATCACATATTGTCATTCTGGGTTCAGATTAAAACATAACATAAATAGTGTTCTTTTGGCCTTGAATTTATGTAAACAGCTTTCAGATATACCCATACATTAACAGTTATCTTTCAAATGTTTGTATATTATATGTCTTTTTAGGTTATAGTCTTACTAAACGACGAGTGGTATTTTTGACTGACATTAATGGGATACACGGGGATTTGAAGGCTTACATTTTGAGTGAGAGCTTGGAACATTTTTACAGGTAAGATTAGCTAAAAAAAAAATCCAGGTCCTGAGACTAAAAGTTTTTTTTCGTCGAACGTTAGTGAACACTTTCCTTTAAAAGTAAATAGTGTAAGTGAAAAATTCATTCGACAATCATAATACAAAACTTCCTTATTAATGTTTGGAAATGTTATTTCAAATGTTGCCTATACTTATGTTATGTACAACATGTAAAATGTTTCTAATCCAATATGGTGGACTAGGCCTGTTTTACTGGCCACTTAAACTCTATATGACCCATGTGATTTCTATGAGAATATTCACTAATTTTTCAATAGCACGTCATTTGTCATGAGGTGTCCTCACCTGTCGACTCTTCGTCACATTGAGTTGTGAATTGAATAATTTCTCTCATAAATATCGCCGTTTGAACGTCAAAATCACGACTCGCTGTTTAGTAAGACTATGCGTTATATAGAAAACACAAATACAGAAATTGAAAGATAAATGTTTATAGGTAGGGATATAATTGAAGGAATTATATGATTTTCGTGCATTAGTAGTATACTTCTGAAGGCTATTTGCATATTTTCAAGGCCCAAATCGACCCTAAACAATGCTGAACATTTTCCTTTAAAACAACATCGGATTTATGAATATATATAAGTTTTAGAAATATAAGTATTTTCCTCTGGATATTACAGGTGAAAATGACCCACATTTCGGACTGATGTTTTTTTTTTATATAAAATGACATTTCAAAATATTTCTATTTTGTTTTTTCAACCGTTGGCATTTTCATCAAATCAAAGTCAATCTTAGAATCTCAAAACTAATGGAGGTTTATAAAATTGTCCTCTGTAAAAACAAATTATGCAGACATAAATTGTGTTCCTATTTATATTTTCATCAAAGCAAAGGCATTCTAAGACTAAAATTAATTATTTGAAGTTTCTATTCCAGTTCTCAAGAAAATTATGGCAAACATTCAAAAAAAAATTCAACTTGCACAGACAGTAGTCTCATATTAATATTTCGATTCACAATTATGATTGATATTAAACTTTTCAATAATCAATATGATATGACAGTTGTTATTTGCACATAAGATATCAATTCTGCAAGTCATGTATAACTTTCAACAAAAGTAAACACAGATCAAAATGGCCTTGTATATCCATATATAATATGAATAAAAACTGTTCTCTTACCTATAGACGTGGAAAATGGACAAGAAGAAAACTGGTCAAACAGGTCTTAACAAATTTTCACCAATATAGTCCTGGTTAATATCCAGTTCACAAAGCATATACCGATTTCACTTTATAAATTCCTTGATATTGATAACGCAACACTCGATTATAAATATCATATACTCCAAAAACACTACACGTTCACTACACTGACTGTATCATGTTCATGTTCAAAACTTCCGCTTCACAGCTCATCTACCTGTCCGTGTCAGTAGCTAGTTCAAAGACATTAATCCAATTACGGACTGGTTTGATCGTGTCATCAGACAAGCCACTCTAACGTTGATAAAGTCTGTGCCGAATGCAGACAAGCAGGATTTCTTTCATTTTTTTCTGTAGACGCGATCATTTTACCTATAAGTTAAAGGTTCTTTACCACTTATATTTTTTAGAAATATGTAACATTGTAAGAATTTATTGAGCCAATGGAGACCAGATCTTTAAGAATTTATTTCGTAAATAATTTTGACTTTTATTTCGAATTTTTAAACGTGTCAGAAAAATATCAAGGTAAAATTCATTGTGCTTTTTTGTGGTCATATTCAAATCTTGATATCAAATTCCCAAACATTTGCTTATGTCCAATTTGTGACTGTTGCTTTAAATTAACTTGGCACTAAAGCCATTTATGAGCGTTTGAACAACAATTACGCAATACGCAATTATGCAGAGAAGCCTGTCAACAATCATTTACATAAAATATTGTTAACATAAACTAACTTAGACTACAGTCACTTCTTCTTTAATAAAGTAGGACGTAAAACTCCATTTCATTTTCTTCTTTAATAACATAATAGATTATATTACTAATAGACATCAACGGTCGTGTCAACAGATTTGATAATTTCCCTTCACGTATAACTTCTGGATTAGACTAGCGAGCTACAACCTCAGATATTACAAGGTGATCGTTAAATTAAAAACACAAAAAAGGTCAACAAATCAAAATCATTTGTCAGACAGAGTTGTCCCCCCCCCCACCCCCTCTTCTTACAAAAGTTGTCTGTTATTGCCTATTTACCTGGCAAAATGGCCATCTATTATGATCGAGTCATAATGCTAGTCTCGAACATTGACGAATAGATTTCCTCTATGATTTTCTATAGTCTATGTCACGCAAGACTATTATATTTTGATCTTTTGAGTGCAATTCAAAGGGATCATATTAAATAGATAAGATCGGGGGTTTTGTAGCCTAGGGGTTATAACCCCGAGGGGTTAATTTGATTTTTAGGGGGTGATGAGGCGTTTTATAGGCTATGAGATTATGAGGCTTATAAAGGAAATACAAAGGTTGAAAACCCCTTGTTTAGATCATGACATATAGAGTATTCTCTATATTGTATAAGACAGGCCTTCTCAATTTACGATGCCTTCACTAAAAATAATAAAAATGATAATTCAATGCGTTTTTGATCAAAACTTTAAAACCTTAGAGAGCTTCCGATCTCCTAGACCCCACTCGCTAAAACGTTCCAAGCGTTTCGCTAGCTTGGCTCTATTTGACCCTTATATTTAGCTCTGAGGTTTTAGCTTTTTGACACACTGCAGGAATGCTATATTTGAAGCTATATTTTTGGATTTTAATTATGTAAATGCCTGCGGTCGGACGGTCGGCTCAACTTTACCGACGGCACTTTTTCATTAAAGGGATATGTTCACTTAACCCCTGGGTTTTCAACTGGTTTTCTAAAATGTCCCCGAAAATGCACAAGGAAATGACCAATGACCATGTCCCCTGAAATGTCTACAGAAGGCATCAAAAACATGCAATTTTGAAGCATGATGTAGTCGCAGCATTTTTTTGTTTTAATACAAACTTTAATTGTGGTCGTTGTTGGTAGTGAACACTGGTGTTTCCAGATAATACAAAATATAACATATTTTTTTCAGTCTTTTAGATCAGTTTGTGTCCCCTGGAGAATGTCCAAATGTCCCCAGTTTGGGACATGTCCCCCAAGTTGAAAACCAAGGACTTAACCGTTCAAATTTTTAGTCTCAAAACATGATTTTTTTTTAGCTGATCTAATCCGTAATAATGGTCCAAACTCTCCCTCAAAATGTAAGCCTTTAAATCCCCGTCTATTCAATATCCATAAATATCAGCGTTTGAAAGTCTTGTGGTTAAGTAAGTCTATGCCTTTTATAAATAAAAAAACAACAAATAGGCCTATACAAAACATGAAAGATAATTGTTAAGGTACGGGTATAATTGAAGGGATTGTGCGATCCTTGAACATGTTGAACATTCCCCTTTAACTGCACATCTTGTAGACTGTAGTTTACTATTCAATCGAAATACATGTAGATACAAAACTAAACCTCTTCGTACGACCTGCAGCTCTGACAGAAACTAACGGGGTCATCTTTGTATTAAAAACATTGAGCATGTAGGGCCTATGAGGAAACCAAAACATATATCAGGGGCGGATACAGGATTTGACGTTAGGGGGGTGGAAGATGGGTGCAGGATAAAATTTCGCCGAGCGGAGCGATTATTTGAGGTTAAAATAATCAAAGTTATTCAAATATTCTTCTAGAGTGGGTGCAATGTAAATTTTAGTATATATTATCATAAAACATATCGCAGAGATTTATACAAATGTAGATATTTGCACATGTCTACGGAGACTTTTGATGTGTCAGAGCCCACAGGCTATGGAAGTATTCAACTTAATATATTATACATTTCATATGACTACACTAAACACGAATAATATATATTTACGTTATATAAAATAAATTGCATAACTTTTTTTGATTACATTTTCCACTCATCCATGCATAACTTTGCATTCTTTGTAAACCACTTATATAAATCACAGGGGCTCAACCAGATAAATGGAGCCCGTTGACCATAGTATGTTGGGGCCGCTTGATGGGAATAGGGAATTATCTCTTTGGAATCTTTGGAACAGGTTGAAAACCACTTATATAAATCACAGGGGCTCAACCAGATAAACGGAGTCTGTTTGACTGCTTGATGGGAATAGGGAATTATCTCTTTGGAATTTCTAAAATCTGCAGTCTGCGGTCTGATGCAATTTGATGCCGTTAATGGATGATCTAAAGATTTTCAGTATGTATAGCTAATGCTATGGGCAATTTTCATTTTCTAAGAAGGTAGATACATGCATGCAAAGACGAAATATAGGGCGAGAGAATGAGATGTCGAAATATACTACGTGGAGAGAAGTGAAATCATTTCGTAGTTTGAAATTTATACTTTAAATGTAGATAGTTACTTCCCTTCACGTACCTTCCCACTATGTAGGCTACTCGTTTGAGGCATATTTACGCACTTAAATCTGATTCGATTACCTTAATCAATGTGACGTCACAAAACAAATCAGAATTTGTCGACAGGATAAATGTAAATTGAATATTTTCCAAGATGGCGGCTTACTAGCTGCCCCACCCCACCCCAAACAGACATAATAAATATTAATATTTTATGCCCTTATTGATAGTCTATTGCTTTTTTTGGACATACATTCCGACTGAAATGCATTGTAATGACATTCTGTCATTTTTTGTATAGATGACACGTCACAATAATACAATATAAAGGGTGTTAAACAATTTATTCCTATCTTAGAAACATAGTAAACATTTTAGACGCCATTACTAAAGCGGAAGTTAAAAAAGTAATTATGCTCCAGAGTTGATTTACTCGATTAACGTATATCGATTCGATTAGCTGCTACAATAAATGCTCTGATTACCATAATCAAATTTGATTTGATGCAGGATAAATGGTTTTTAGACCAAATCGAATCAGATTAACCCAGGATAAATTCGACTTTAAACTTTCGTCAATTTGCTGACTTAATTTTTGCAGTGCGTTCGATTTGTCGTTAAACGAAATAATTTAAATCGTTTAAACGAAATAGTCAAATTAATTCGTTTAAACGAAATAATTAATTCGTTTAAACGAAATAACTTTTTAATAAAGTATTTCCACTGCGTGTTAGGGCCTCCGTACCAGTATCGTCTCACGATTCTATTTTATATTTATCTTCAACCGGGTACCGAACAGGGGGTCCCAAAGGTGGCATTGCCCAACTTGCTGCATCGTGCTCACTGCACACGTCGACTTGTAAAACCCGGAATGGACATTTGTTTTACATGAAACAAAATTTTTCAATCTTTTGTCCCGCATCGATTTTCTTTTTATTCATAATTTGGAATTAATTTGGATTTAACAGATACAGTATCATTATGACTCCAGACAAGTTGCCTAATGAATATAATAAACTCTTATTCACCATTTTTGAGAATTTTGCTTTATTGATCATTCTAAAGGGTAGTATTCCTTTAAGTTTGGTTGGGAAATTGGCACTCTAATCTTTTAACTGTTTTCCTCAATGCACCCTGATTGATTGCTTCAAAAACTGAACCTGGTACACAAAGTTTTAAATCTGATTGGATGAAATTAAAAATATCCGCAAATCTTAACTGCGGTGTTTCAATCCGAATTTAGCTGAATCCGTTTTATGAGAATCAAACAGGCTTTCTGAACACCAATCTCTACCATTCAAATAGTAACCTGGTGTTTAAAGCTATAACTGAACACTTTTCAGACCGGTGAGTTATAACTGAACACCTTTCACCTGTTCTTTTGTTTCTACACATTCAAATTTTAATCCTTGACTGTACAGGTAGTTTAAACTGGTCATTAAGGATCTCAACAAAATCAAATATTGAAATTTAAGGTTAGTTGAATGATTATATTTTGTTAATTTGAAATAAAACCATGATATTTTATTCCTGAAATTTTCTTTAGTCGAGTTAATCATTGTGTCATCTATTTTAAAAGAGCTTCTACCATTACTTTACGTGGCAAACCTAAGCGATTTTTGTCCAGTTCTAGTACTTCTGGAGGCTATTTACATAATATTAGATGCTCAAATCGACCCTCGAAAATACTGAACATTCCCCTTGAAGCCGTAAAATAGTATAAAGTCAGATTTCATTTTAAATACACAATTCAAATATTTTTGTTTCATATCTACGTAATGTGATCAAAGTAAAAAATACACAGAAGATACAGTTGATATGACAAGTGAGGAAACAATACAACAATACAGTAGAAGTCACAGACAGTTACCGTCGTTGTAAGTTTGCTCTTATTCTATAATGATAATTAATCTTGTGATATTTGCCTGTTTCATATTGTTGTATTTTGATGTGGGTTATACTTATGTAGGTTCATAATCTAAAAAAGAACACCAACCATGGCATTTCATTAATCGTTTAATGTAGCCTACAAATCAGTGAAACAACTTGGTAGCTTTCCATTTGCCAAAATAGGTACAGTACAGTAGGACAACTTGGTAGCTTTCCATTTGCCAAATTAGGTACAGTACAGTGGGACAACTCGGTAGCTTTCCATTTGCGAAATTAGGTACAGTACAGTAGGACAACTTGGTAGCTTTCCATTTGCCAAAATAAGTGGGTACAGTAGGACAACTTGGTAGCTTTCCATTTGCCAAATTAGATACAGTACAGTGGGACAACTCGGTAGCTTTCCATTTGCCAAATTAGGTGCAGTACAGTAGGACAACTTGGTAGCTTTCCATTTGCCAAATTAGGTACAGTACAGTGGGACAACTTGGATTCTTTCCATTTGCCCAATGTTCATAGTACAGTGTGATATCAAACTTGGTTGCTTTCCATTTGCCCAATGTTTCACAACAGTGTGACATAAAACTTGGTTGCTTTCCATTTGCCCGATGAGGCCCATTACAGTACAGTTTTAATAATAGCCTGTAATTTTATAGAAAATTACTTTATAGTTTATTAGATTATATTTGTTTACTGTACACACCTTTGCTGAATATATTATAATCTTAGTTTGAGAACTTAAATTTTTTGTTCATTTTAAGAGGTAGTATCCCTTTAAAGTAGGACCTAAATCTCTGTCCGTTATAAGAGTTGCGGGAATATAAGACAGTGTTGGAAAATTAAAAATTGAAGCTTTATAGTTCCTGAAGCACAAACAAAAAGACCAAAATTTTTTGTATAATTGTAGGTTTAGAAATTTCCTGTGAATGTGATTAACTGTGATGTCAGTTAACTTAAAGAAGACGTTTACTTGTAATAATCAACTGTTTTCAACTAAGATTATTCATTAAGAATTCCAAAAAAATAAACAGAATTTCATAAAGTAGTGAATACTAGAATCAGGTAAGAGGTAAAATTCTTTTGAAACAATATGCATTATACATTCCAAACAAATATACATATAAATGAATATAGCCTACATATCTTAAACAAATATTCATAATACATGTTGTCCTAAATAAATATTCATATTACATATCCCAAACAAATATTTATAATACATATTATCCTAAACAAATATTCAAAATACATATCTAAAGTAAATATCCATTTTACATATCCCAAACAAATATACATATCTAAAATAAATATCCATTATACATATATCAAATAAATATCTATTATAAATATCCCAAACAAATATTCATTATACATATCCCAAACAAATATTTATTATATATATATCCAAAACAAATATCTATTATATATATCTCAAACAAATATACAATATACATATTCCGAACAAATATACATTATACATATCTAAAACAAATATACATTATACATATCTAAAATCAATATTATACATTATACGTATATCAAACGAATATTAATTATACATAACCTAAACAAATATACATTATACATATCTAAAATCAATATTATACATTATACGTATATCAAACGAATATTAATTATACATAACCCAAACAAATATATATTATACATATCCCAAACAAATATATATTATACATATCTAAAACAAATACAAATTATACATATATATAAAAAAAAAATTATATTATACATTATACCAAACATATATTAATAATACATATATTAAACAAAAATGAATTATACATATCCTTTAAAAATATTCATCATACATATGTCATAGAAAAATATTCATTATATATAACCCAAATCTGGTAGTTAAATACTGAAATATGTCAGTAACAAAATCAAATAAACCATAAAACTAAGTAATTTTCCGTAAAACTACAAGTTATTATTGAAAAACGATTAATAAAAAGCTTAATATTTTGTTTATCTAGTTAAAATTACAATATACATGGTAGTTTTCTGTATTTATCAGATTATACCGTATAGTTATGACAACAGACAAATTGCCTAATGATTATACACTCTTATTCTTGATCATTCTAAGAGGTGTAATTCCTTTAAGAAAGTTGACTTATATTTTCAATACTAGTTGACCTGAAACGATCATACAAGGATCCAGTAAGATATGCAGTACAATAAGAGCCATTCTGGGCCACTCTATTTGTCCGCACTGCAGCGTCTCTTTTAGAATGTCTACATTATTGACCATGGTGTAATCAATAATAAAATCAAAATCGATCAGATGAAAATCAGAGTAGGAAATCCCTATTGCAACTCAAATTCCGAAATATCTTTGAAATCCACGCCCTTGTAAAAATGAGAGTACATGTGGATAAATTTAAACTTCTAAATTTTGTCTTTGTCTCCATATAGTTCTGATTTAACTGGTAATGTTTATTCCTTATTGTTATCTATTAATTGCCTATATTTCAAGACCATAAAATAACTAAAATGAATAATCCATTGAAATTAATGATATCGATATCATTTCATAAAAGTCGCGTTGATTTTTACAAAAATTGCTTTTCAAAACCTGCTAATACAATTCATTCATTCTTCAATTGCCTAGTTATCATTCATTCATTCAAAACCATCTTCTGTCTATCCACCAGCGGCTGAATGAAATGAGAGAGTATAGTGACAATACAGGAATTTGAGATACTTCGTGGTTTTTGATACAGATAAATCCTTGATAGCAATATATTTAGTTCGTCTTGAAGATTTCAGTTCATTTGAGTTTTAAAATAGTGTTTTAAGTTTTTGAGCTGAATGTATCTAAGATTCATACCTTAAAGACTGAATGAGTTAAGATGTAGTTGACATTTGGTTTTAGAAGAAAGATATGCACAGCCCTTATTTGAATATTTCACCGTTATTGATAATTATAGAATTTATAATGAATGTAACAAAAACTTTACTTTTGATCATTGATCACTGAAGGGAAGAAAATAGATTCTGGTTGAGATGAAACCAGGCAGGTGTGTAGACTAGGTCTTAGTCTACGATATCTAGGACAGTCTATAAGGATAAAAAAGAACAATAATAAAGCCCAAAAAAGGCATAGGAGCTAAGTCAACAAGCTCCGGGTCTTGGTATCTAGAGATGGTCAATAAGACCTCCTGGCCTTGATCTTTGAAGTAAGCAACATCATTTATTGCTAGTTAGATATTGGTTCCACTACCTAGGACGTGGTCCTGAAAGCTGTACACCTCCCTTAAGGTTCTCCTACCTTGGACGCTGTCCGGAAAGTTGAGCTACTTCAAATCCTAGTTGATAGCATCTAATCCCGCTTTAGTCGTGTCCGGAATTAAAAATTATTATCACCAAGTTGTGTTTAGAAGTCCTTGTATAAATTTCCAGAATGGAATAGACAGGACTGGCAACTTGGTTTATATCTTGGATGTCTTCCCTTCATTTACTTATACATTCCAAATTATAAATTGATTATTTATTTTTGTCAGCTTGAACAATAAATGCTGTCACTGTATGCAATGCTTTCTTGAAAGTTTTAGTCACTACACTTGACCATCTGGGGCTTAAAAAGAAATTTTCTTGGACAAATTCAGCCTCAGTTACAGAAAAACTTTATTTTAAGATCCAAATTAACTCCTTTCTACAAGAGAAACTAAATATATTGGTATCAAGGATTTATCTGTATTATTGTATGAAGGAACATCTAAGGACTAATTCTGGTATGTCAAAATTTCTAGTAAAAATAACCCTTTTTTTTAACTCTTTATTACATTCATTCATGAATAGATGGACAGAAGATAGAAAGGTTTTGGAATAAATAATGATATCTTGTGATATAGAGAAAGAAAACACTTGTTTGGCTGCTCCCCATTTATTTCTATTATTGTCAAAAAAATTCCACATAAAAAAAATGTGAAAACGGCTTTTGTTGAAAAAAAAGAAAAAGGAATGAAACCCTCATAATACTCAAAATATATTAAGGTAGCATTATTTTAGATAATTATAGCGAATAACAACATTATCCCAACCCATTTGAAATTCACCAGACATTGGCATTGCAATTTCGCCAAGGCTTTCTTATCTCGTATTTTGTGTTTCTGAGAAAGGCATCGTCAAAAAGTATGATACATTGTTCTTAGGTACTTTCAATCCATGAGTTCTTTAGAAGATTCTCATTCTATCTAACCTGTTGCGTCTTGGGGGTTAGTTCGGCATTATGATTCACAATAAACCATTTTAAAGGAATACTACCTCTAAGAATGATAAAAAAAAAATCAAAATTCTCAAACTTGGTGAATATAAGTTTATATTTATTAGGCAACTTATTTTGGATTTTGGATGCGATTTTGATTAACGAAATTGTTTTGCTTGTACGGATTTTTATTATCTAGTGTCATGATCATACATTGTCTGTATAATCCCATAAAATTCAAAAGAGCATGTTATATAGACACAATTCAAAAACGCTCACAGATTTTTTAAGCGTTTTTCATCAATAACCTGTAATTTTAGGGAAATTAATGTTTTATGGGTTTCTTGGATTCTGTTGGCATACTTTTGACATCAATGATGAATACATGTATATACTATTATAGGCCAAGTTTGAGAAGTTAAGCTCATTTGGTGGTATGCTTTAAACAAGTGGCAAGAGCTTTTATTTCAGAACCAAAGAGTAATTTTTTTTTTTAATCTTGAACATTTAAAAAAAAAACGTTTCTAAATGAGCTATGGTGTTTGGATGTGGTGACAGAATGAATGTGATCTGTTAGTTAACTTTGGTGAAATAAAATGGAATCCGTTGTGTGAATGTATGACAGGTTTTACTGATTCATCAACGCATACCCACATCACATCTTTTGTAGGCATAGAGTCAACACATACCCACACCACACCTTTTGTTAGCATAGAGTCAACACATACCCACACCACACCTTTTGCAGGCATAGAGTCAACACATACCCACACCACACCTTTTGTTGGCATAAAGTCAACATATACCCGCACCACACCTTTTGTTGGCATAGAGTCAACACATACCCACCCCACACCTTTTGTAGGCATAGAGTCAACACATACCCACACCACACCTTTTGTAGGCATAGAGTCAACGCATACCCGCACAACACCTTTTGTTGGCATAGAGTCAACGCATACCCACCCCACACCTTTTGTTGGCATAGAGTAAACGCATACCCACCCCACATCTTTTGTTGGCATAGAGTCAACACATACCCACACCACACCTTTTGTTGGCATAGGGTCAACGCATACCAACACCATACCCTTTGTAGACATAGAGTGTACCCACACCATTCCTTTGTAGACGTAGAGTTAACGCATACCCACACCATACTTTTTTGTAGGGGCATGGGTATGTGGACGTGTATCATTTTTTCTCGAGCAAAACAATTCCGTTAATCAAAAATATCGTCAAAGCCAGAAGGTTACAAGGAGCAACACCAATTTAAATGCACTGATTAATATAACCTTATCGACTTTGACACAGACTTAACAAGGGCGTCCGCAGATTTGTTTTTTAGGAGTCAGGCCCGTGGACAAAGAAAATTTAACATCCAGAAAGCTTAGTTTCGCACGTTTTGGATTTTGATATCTTTATCTTTTTTTTCAGGGGAGGGGGGATTACTGTACGTCACAAACACTTAAGCTAATATTGATAGCCGCCATCTCGTAATGTGTTGTTCTTTATTCTATAGACGAAATCTGATTAGATGTACGGGGTCTTTCCCACGAAGTCACCGCTTAGGTCAAAACTAACCATGTAGGAACGAAAAACGAGGACTTCCCTGGAATTTGTTCAAAAATTGGATTTTGAAAACAATAGGATTATATTTTGTTATCTTAGCAGACTAAAACCTACTTAATCGGGTTATAGCCAATTAAACAAACATTTCTTCAAACAATTTATTTAACATTTAAAAACATATAACAAAACTATACTTTAATTTTAACAAATGTAAAATGGAATCAGCAAATACAAGAACATTTGATTTAAACATATTTTATTGATATCAAATGGATTTGGATAAAAGTTTCGAGAACTTAATAAAAAAAATTCCTATCCATAAAGAAATACATACTAATTATAACAGATGGGACAGAAAAAAAATATATATTATGAAAAAAAAAGAATGTAAAAGGTGCACAGAACAACAAAAACACGAAGTGCAATGTAGAGAATGGTCGAGAATAGAAGTAAGAAATGGACATTATTTAAAAGATTTAAAAGCTAAAATAATACCTAATCACCCAGGAAAACCACAATCGTGTTCAAAAACGTTTCGATTTTTTAATAAGTTTTTTAGATTGATTCCAAATTGAGGATATCAGATAAATTAGGATCACCCCCAAAGACTGCATCTAGGTCAAGGTTTAAGCAATGAGACGAATTACTAAGTAAATATCACCTCGTACAGTTTACACTCAAAGAAGTCATGATAGGCGCCTATCGTGACTTCTTTGAGTGTTAAATATGTATAAGGTAAAATTTACTTAGTAATTCCCTCTCAATTTTATACAGTTTTAACTCAAAGAAGTCATGGTAGGCGCCTATCATTATTTCTTTAAGTGTAATCTGTATAAAATTGAGAGGGAATTTCTAAGTAAATGTTTTCGGGAACATTTACTTAGTAATTCGTCTCATTGCTTTAACCTTGACTTAGGTGCATTCCTTGGGGTGATCCTAATTTATCTGATATCCTGATTTTGGAATTAATTTTACTCGTTCGAAAATTCATTAAAAATTCAAAACGTTTTTTAACTTGTTCGTGGTTTTCCTTTGTGATAAGGTATTATCTTATCTTTAATAATGTCT
This sequence comes from Lottia scabra, assembly GCA_029955415.1. Classification (NCBI taxonomy): domain Eukaryota; kingdom Metazoa; phylum Mollusca; class Gastropoda; family Lottiidae; genus Lottia; species Lottia scabra. The sequence goes on along the minus strand of JARJEI010000045.1, from coordinate 743,543 downwards.
TTTTCTTACTTCTTTTCTCGACCATTCTCTACATTGTATTTCGTGTTTTTGTTGTTTTGTGCACCTTTTACATTTTTGTTTTCATAATATATATATTGTCTGCCCCATCTGTAATAATTTGTATGTATTTCTTTATGGATAGGATTTTTTTACTAAGTTCTCGAAATTTGTATCCAAATCCATTTGATATCAATCAAATATTTTTAAATCAAATGTTCTCGTATTTTCTGATTACTTTTCACATTTTGTTAAAATTAAAATATAGTTTGTTATATGTTTTTATAATGTTAAACAAATTATTTGAAGACATTTTTGTTTAATTGGTTTTAACCCGATTAAGAAGGCTTTCGTCTGCTAAGATAACAAAAATAATCCTATTGTTTTCAAAATCCAATTTTTGAACAATTTCCAGGGAAGTCACCGTTTTTCGTTTCTACATGGTTCGTTTTGACCTAAGCGGTGACTTCGTGAGAACACGCACATCTAATCAGATTTCGTCGATAGAATAAAGAACAACACATTAATAGATGGCGGCTATCAATATTAGCTGAAGTGTTTGTGTCCTACTGTTATCCCCCTTCCCCTGGAAAAAAGATAAAAATATGAAAATCAAAAAAACGTGCAAAACTAAGCTTTCGGGTTCCTAAATATTCCTCGCCCCTGGGCCTGACTCCTTAAAAAAGTCTGCGAACGCCATTGTTTATTCTATGTCAAAGTGAAATGGATGAAGACCGGGGGTATATAGACCTTCAAAAAATACTATAAAAATGTACCATGGCTGCACTAACATAGATTGGAAATTTCTATGAACCAAATTTCATTAAGCCAAAGACAGGCACCAGATTCTGGTAAAAAAAATCGCATATAGTTATATTGTTTAAGAGAACAAAGCAGACAAACAAATGATAAACGAACTTGAAAATATTCCAAATCCAACATTTAAAGAGTGAATTAAGAGTGCTGATTATAAAACTGTTAGAAGCAAAGATGAAATTGGGTATGGGAATAGCAGATGAAATTCACAAAGAATTCAGAAAAAACAAACATTTTCTAAAAGTTAAAGGGACAGTCTGAATTTTTTTTAGGTCAAATTTTTTTTTTGCTCAAATTTGTGAAAACTTTACACCAAAATTAATGTGCCCTTTAATGTATCTGAAAGTTTTAAGTGTGTTATGTTTTTTTGGACGCTGATAGGAAACTACTGAACGGATTTGAGTAAAATAAACGACGAATTGTAGACAGTCTAATTAAAATCAGACCCTAATTTCGTTTCGTTCGTTTTTTTTTAAATCCGGTTTTTAACCACTACATTAGGGTCTGAGAACGAGACGCTGTAACAGCCGTTCACGTTAACTTTGTGTATGTAAAAGGTTTCAGCTAGAAATATTGAGCCATTTAAAGGGCAAACACCAAAACTAGGTCAAATTGCTTAATTAACAATAAGTACTCCCTGTTTGTAATTAACCCTTTAAAAACAAATTCAGTTTGATCAAGAAGATGCATAGATATATTGAGCATACTTTAGAAATACTTGTAGGTAATATTTGCACTGTTTTTGATAATGGAAACTTTTTTGAAAAAAGCAAAATGGCCCTTTAAAATATATGGTCAGCGGATTTAATTAATAGGCCAGTTATAGATTTTTACACGCATTTGAAACCATAATGAAATGATCCGACAAGCGACCTCAAAAGTGATTTTATAACAAAAAAACGAAATCTCTGGGTTTTGAAATTTACAGCACGCACAACGAAGGTAAGGCTGTAGTTATTGAGAGATACAATAGAACCATAAAAAAATATATTTGTTATTCACGGAATTGAAATCTCAAAAAATGGCTTAAAATATTACCAGAAGTTGTAGATGAATACAACAACAAAATACATTCATCTATAGGTGTAACACCAACACAAGCCTCAAATAATCCAAATATTATACAGTCAAGTAACACACAAAATGTATGGAACGCCGTAACTGCCTTATGTAGGTTGGGGTGCGTGGATGGGTTTTGAACGCGTTATTCACAACACAAAAATAAAATATATACCGTTCTATATTCTCAGATTATAAGTACATAACAGAGTTCACAGGTTCACAAAGTATACATAATATTTATCATCACAATGTAGAAACATCGTATCAACAACGTAAGAACAAGGGTGAAAAATTATTTCCAATCCACACTTGCAACCATGCATTCACTAATATCCCGCTCGTGCGTAAGCGTATTACCTGTAGACTCGATTATTTAGACGTTAAGAGCATGCCGCTCGATTATCAAGACACTCAAATAGCACATCCTAAACAAATCGTCTGCAAATTGACGTCAGATGACTTTTGAACTCTACATTCCGGCCCCTATCTTAGTATTACAATAATAAGATACAAAATATCATGTTCAAAATGTTAACTTAAGATTAAACTCCTAACTGAGAAGCAAAATTGTAAACTTATAATATTACTATGCATATAACTTTAAAGAGAACAATACAAAATATTAATATTTTAACAAAATTAAAGTACTTGCACACACATTCACACAATAATTCTCATTTGAAAATAAACCATTAATAAAATATTTCACGTTTGACGTTTCACATTTTCACAAGTCAAGGGTTCTTAAAGGGGGGTTCACACAAATAAAATTATAGTCTAAATTACAAACTAGTTCACAAAATCAAAATGTTCACATAACATCATGCAATTACTCTTCAAGTTCAAGTATAAGACATAGTTTGCTTATGGGCCTGACTAAAGACACAGTTTGAGTGCGCAATTTGACACTTCGTACAAGTCCATTTCTATTGGGGTAAACTTCTACAACACGACCCATAGGCCATGAGCAACGAGGGCCATTATCGTCCACCTATTTGAATATTGCGATGAGGTCTAAGCCATTTTTGTCTTAACTGCAAAGATGGGAGATATTCCTTCACCCATCGCTTTCAAAATAATTGAGCTAAATATTGTATTTGACGCCACCTACGTTTGCTGTAGATGTCTTTATCACAAAATGTTCCTGGTGGATAACTGGGTAGGGGATTCAATAGAAGCAATGAATTGGGGTTTATAACATTCAAATCAGTGGGATCTTCTGATACACGAGTTAGAGGGCGACTATTTATTATTGCCTCTACTTCACATAACAAGGTGTGCAGTTGTTCCTGCGATTCACATGTTTCCACAAACTGTTCATTAAGAATAGATTGAAGCACTTTACGAATGGTGCGTATTTGCCTCTCCCATACTCCACCATGGTGAGACGCAGTAGGAGGGTTAAAGTTCCACTTGAAATTGTAGTCTGCGGCAAGACGATTGAACAATGACTGATCTAATTCTTTGATTCCAGATTGTAATTCTTTGCTCGCACTCACAAGGTTCGTTCCATTATCGGAGTAAAACTCCTTTGGCACTCCGCGACGGGCTATGAACCGTCTAATCGCACTCACACAGGAGCTTGTATCCAACGAATCGGCAACTTCAATGTGAATTGCACGGGATGAAAAACACGAGAAGATAACTCCGTATCTTTTCCTCACTGATCGACCTATTTTGATTTCAAAATTTCCGAAATAATCTATTCCAACGATAGAAAAGGCACTCTGATCGGACATAACTCTAGATTTAGGCAAGTCTGCCATCTTTTGTTGTCCGACATGCGAATTAATCTTTCGGCACGATACACATTTATTGATCACTTCTTTAATCAACACACCCGATTTTATGATCCAATAATTTTGACGCACTTCCGAAAGAGTGTGGTTGCGTCCTTGATGACCAACCTTTCGGTGACTATCACGTACTATCAATTTTGATACATTGTTATCCTTTGGCAATATAATCTGATGCATAGCATCTTCTGGGATATTAGCATGTCTTAAACGACCGCCGACACAAATAAGATCATTCCTTAGAACAGGATCCAAATTTGACATCACACTTTTTAATTTCACATTAGATTGACTAACACATGCATTGTACTCATCAGGAAATTCAGATTTTTGCACATATCTCAAAATAGAAATTTCAGCACTAGCCACTTCATCAGTGGTCAATATTTTACTTTTAAGATCATCACTAATTGGCTTATCTTTTGATTTCTCTTTCAAAATTTGTTGTAATCTCATAAACCAAGCAATACCTCTTTTGAGGCGTTTCCAATCAGAATAATATGTCAATAACTTATCCATTGCACGTTTAGCATCTTCACTAATTTCAGCAAAATTAACTTCAACAGTTTTAGAATGTGATTAGCTAAATTCTGGTGTTTTAGGCCACTCACCTTTTGATTGATATAAGAAATCTGGAGCTCTTAACCAATTTTCTGTAATGAGATCATTTACACAAAGTCCTCTGGAGGCATGATCTGCTGGATTGATAGTTGATGGAACGTAGTACCATTGTTTCTCTGATGAACCATCTTGGATAACAGCAAGACGATTTGCAACATAAACTTGATGTCTTGTTGTATTGTTTCGTATGTATTTAATGACAGTTTGGCTGTCTGTCCAAAAGAAGATTTCGTCAACAGACATGGATAGTTCTCGGATTAACAGAGTGTTCATTCGGACTACTGTTGTAGCAGCTGCTAGTTCAAGTTTCACAATTGTCATTGGCTTAATAGGAGCGACACGTGACCTGCCTATTAAGAAAGATACATTCACAGTACCTTCATCATTTTCTTGTCGAATGTAGCTAACGGATCCATATCCGTACTGGCTTGCGTCTGCAAAGTGATGCATTTGCGTATTAGTAATAGTTCCAAAATCCGAAGGTTTATAGCAACGTTTGATTTTGACATTCTTCAGATTCTGTAGATCTAATATCCATTTGTCCCATTCACGTTTACACTCATCAGACACATTTTCGTCCCATGTCACTTTTTGTTTGCAAAGTTCTTGTAGTAATACTTTAGCCTTAAGAATAAAAGGCGCAGCAATACCGAGAGGATCATAGATCGAACTCATAATTGACAAAATGTTTCTTTTTGTTGCGTTCACTTTAGTGTTAGATATGTCCACTTTAAATTCCAAAGTGTCATCTTCAACGGACCATTCCACACCGAGGGCACGTTTGGCAGGAAGGCTGTCTATATCAAAGTCCAAATTACGAATTGATTCTTCTCTTTTGTCATTGGGAATAGCTCTTAAGAGATCTTTACTGTTACTCATAAACTTTGTTAGATTGAAACCTGCTTTAGATAAAAGTTCACACACTTCTATAATAAGTTGGATTCCCTCTTTCTCAGATGACACAGATTTAAGAAAATCGTCTACATAGAAGTCATTTTCGATGCACTGCAAAACTTCTGGTCTATATTTATCTTTGAAGTCAGTAGCAACACGTCTAAGCGCATAATTTGAGCAGCTAGGGGAACTAACTGCACCGAACAAATGAACCAACATGCGATATTCTGTGAGCGGATTATTCAATTTGCCATCTGGCCACCATAGAAATCGTAGCATATCGCAATCTTGTTTGTTGACACGCACCTGATAAAACATTGACTCGATATCAGCGAGAATGGCTATATTGTCCTGTCGCCATCTAAGCAACACTCCTAACAATAGATTTAGATTATTATGAGGTCCACATAACAGTAGTTTATTTAATGAAAAGTCCTTTTCACCATTATTGTAAATAAGTGGGCAGTTGAAAACTACTCTAACACGTTTCTTTCGTGGGTGTATGACTGGATGATGGGGAATGAACCACACCTTGCCATCATTTCTGTTCACATCATACAAAGGAACTTTTTCACAATAGTTTTTACTTACAAGATTGTTCATGAACTCAGTATATTGTTCTAATAATGACTCGTTGTGATCTAGTCTTTTGAGTAAACGGTTAGCATACATTTCAGCTTGAAGTCTATTATTTGGAACCTTTACGTCTGGCTCTCGAAACGGTAGTTTTGTTTCATAGTGTCCATTTCTCAATACTGTTGATTGTTGCATTATATTTAGAAATTGTTTATCTTCTATTGAAGGTCCAACTTTCGTTTCACATAAACGCTCCGAAAATTCTAAATTAAAGTAGTGTTTAACTTGGTCATTCAATTTATCGTCTAAGTGCACAAAGTTCACTCGATTCATATGTTTATCAATAAGTCTTCCTTTGAAACCATAAAAGAGCCAACCGATAGGACCTTTGATACCATAAGGCTGACCTACAGTCCCAGTTGCTATTTCCATAGGTGTCGTGACAGCTGGAACATTGATTCCTATCATAAGTGTTACCCTTGGAATGTCAATATCAGAAATATCTGGTACTTGTATCCCTTTAAAATGTTGAAAGTTTAATAAATCTACCTGAGTTGGTGCATCCTTCACTGTAACCGGCATTTCATCCTGAATATATGATGCAGGAAGAGTTATGTAGGATTCACCCTTTAAATCACTAATTTCCATTGTGTCTATTGTTATTTCAGTCTTGATTGTTTTTTCTTCATTCAATGTTTTCAGTCTCACATTTGTACCCTTAGTACGTAAACTAAGCCTATTTTTCAGTTCAGGTGTCAAGAAACCAGAGCTTGACCCATTGTCAATAAAGGCATAGGTTGTCACAGTGTGACCACTTAATTTGGAACGAAGTTTCACCGGAGCGACAGACATCAGTGGTTCACCTTGACTGATGACGTCAGTTCTATTTGCATTACACGTCACAGTGAATCCAGATGAAATCTTTATATTAGATTGTTCACTATCTGATTTAGATTTGTCCTTTCTTGAATTATGTAAAATAGTATGGTGCTGCCTGTCACATTTATCACATCTAGCCCAGTGTTTATTAGTACAATTCAATTTTATATGTCCAGGGTTTAGACAAGAAAAACAAAGTCCTTTTTGCTTTATGAACTCAGATTTTTCTGTAGGGCTTAGAGCTGAGAATTTTCTGCAATCGTGTAGACAATGCTTTGTTTCTCTTCCACAATGTAAACAAGGAGATTTCGCCGCTAGGTTTTGTTCTGTCACAGTATTCACTTTGGTTGATAAAGACTTCTTAAAACCAGTATTGGGTCTTTTAGGATTTGTATAAGTTTGGCCTTGATGAGAGTTTGTATTTTGATAACCCAAACCACAAATTCTTGGATCGTTCTCATTTCTAGCTATTCTACTCACAAAAGTTTCAAAATCATCTAATACAGGGCTTCTGAATTCCTTTTCTCGTAATTTTCCGACCTGTCCAATCCACTGCTGTTGTATTGGCTTAGGCAATTTCTCACATAGTTTATTTATAAAATCATAACCATCCATACAGCACATTTCACGATTGTTTTGTTTAGAATTAATACAGTTTATCAAAAATAAAGAGAATTTTCGCAACCCTTTCTTGTCTCCGGATGTAACTTTAGATAAATTGTCAGCTTCATTCATAAAAGTTGCGGCTATTGCAGTTAAATCACCAAAGTCTCTCTTTAACAGAAACATGGCTCTTTGATATCCACTTTCAGGGGGGTCTATCAACGGACAGAATTTTATAAGTTCGTGCGCATCACCTTTTGTGTATTTCAACAAAAATTCCAATCTACGTGCTGGATCATTGGTATTTCGCTCAACCACAAACTCGAAATTTTTAATAAACGTTTGATAGTTTAGAATGTTCTTACCATCAAAGGGCTCTATATCTTGTGTCGGTAAGCTTTGATCTTTCTGGTTCTCTAATAATTTATTAAAGACAGTCACGAGTTCAGAGTTCAATACGTTATTATTAGTCGTATTCACTGATGGGTTATTATTATTCACTGCAGTGTTTATTGGAGTTATATTCACTGGTTCTGATGTTTGTTTAACAATAGGACTAGCAATTACTGATATTGGGCTTGGCCTTGATTGCTGACCTTTGAACTCTATTGCAGATGGGTTCGAAATTTCATTATTAAACATTTCATTTACCTCACGTGCAGCTTGTAATTTTGATCGTAACATGATTTCCTGTTGTTTTCCAGCTAGTCTGTGTTTTTCTTCCTCTAAATAGTTTGATTCTTGTAAAGCTGCTAATTCCAATTTTAGTTCAATTTCTCTCTGTTTGCTTTTCAGTTTTAGGATGTACGGCTTGTCTTTGACAGGTTTGACTTTTGCCCAACATTTGAGGCACTATCCTCTGGATTGACCTCACTTTGATTCGAAATGTTCTGTGGTGCACTGTTTGGCAAGTTTGCACCGGCCCCAAGTGGGACGTTTTCACTATTAGTCTCACCGGCATTCATGGAGAAAATTTCACTGTCCACGTGGTCACCATTTTCACTGACATTTAGACTGTCATTGTAAGGCCTTTCAATTCTCTGAAGAACTGGTGGTGATGGAGTTTGATTGCCACTTGATTCACTCATAATTCAATAGTTCATTCACGTTCACGTATAAAGTTCTGGGTTCAAAACTTCAGTTTGGAGAATTTTTCACAAGCAATGTAGGTTGGGGTGCGTGGATGGGTTTTGAACGCGTTATTCACAACACAAAAATAAAATATATACCGTTCTATATTCTCAGATTATAAGTACATAACAGAGTTCATAGGTTCACAAAGTATACATAATATTTATCATCACAATGTAGAAACATCGTATCAACAACGTAAGAACAAGGGTGAAAAATTATTTCCAATCCACACTTGCAACCATGCATTCACTAATATCCCGCTCGTGCGTAAGCGTATTACCTGTAGACTCGATTATTTAGACGTTAAGAGCATGCCGCTCGATTATCAAGACACTCAAATAGCACATCCTAAACAAATCGTCTGCAAATTGACGTCAGATGACTTTTGAACTCTACACCTTATGTAAGTATTTTTGCATTATAAGCATCTTTTTGTATTATCAGCATCATCTTTTCGTATTATCATCTTTGTCTATTATCATTTTTTTGCATTATAAGCATCATCTTTTTGCATTATCAGCATCTTTTTGTATTATCAGCATCATCTTTTCGTATTATCATCTTTTTGCATTATCAGCATCTTTTTGTATTATCAGCATCATCACATTGTAATAATGCATAATAAGTTAGATGTATTGTGAATTAAAGGTTTCTTGTACTTTGTCTTTTGAATTAGACGTATATCAATGTGGGCGTATAAAAAACTGACTTTTAAAAATAAATAATTTTCTTGATAAATATGCTATGTCTGATGTTTACTTCCGGTTTTATCGCCACGTGACCTAATTAACATACGTCACAAATTTTTAGACATATTTACTATGCCAAATCTGCTCTTTCAAATGATATATAACACAATATATTTGAATCAAAATCGCGCTTTTTAAAACTTGCAAATTTTGTGCCAACTTCCATTGTTACTGTGCGTGTTTTTTTGAAATTTTATTTTGATCGATCTGAAAACAAAAATATATTTCTTAAATTTTGATATCACTTCCGGTTTTGACGTCATTTGTTTGTAAACTTGAAATTTTAACTTCTGGAGTTTCGGAGATATTTGAAAATTTCTTTTTGCATTATGTTAGAAATGGTCATCAGGGGAGGTCGAAAACTCGGACTTCTCGGAATCCTAGGATTATCGAATCCTAGGAATTCGAAGTCCGAGTTTTCGACCTCCCGGTGTACGGGAGGTCGAAAACTCGGAAAACACCGAAAAATAAATCCGAGAATTCCGAGTTTTCGACCTCCCGTATACCGGGAGGTCGAAAACTCGGACTTTTGAATTCCTAGGATTCGATAATCCTAGGATTTCAAGAAGTCCGAGTTTTCGATATTGCTCTATATGAAAAACGAAAACTCGGAATTGTTTCCTAGGAATTAGAATTACCGAGTTTTCGATATTGCTCTATATGTAAATCGAAAACTCGGAATTATCGAAATCCTAGGAATTTTGAGACTGGGTTTGTCAAATCGGCTGGCCTTTCATAGAGACAACATAGCTAATTATTATTTTTTTCTTGGAACTCGTGTTGTCGGCATCCTACCTTTACCCCAATGCTTTAGCTAAAGAGGTTATTTTTATATATTTTCTATAATGCTCTATACGGAAATCGATAATGTAAGCCAATGCGGGGGCACCTGTCGAATGCTGTTGGCGAACGTTTGTCAGGACAGCCCACTTCTAGCAAACTCCATGGTCCCGAACTTCTGAGTCAAGACATCCGTTCGACCATGAGATAAATCATAATAATACTTCAGCTTCTGGTATTCCTTAAACCATTCGCTACTCATTTAGCCTCAGCTAACCGTGCTCATGCGTCATCGATGCCTCGATCTTCGGTTTCTCTGTGTGATCTAAGATTGTCGAATTAGGTGCTTTACTGATACGTATATTCCCTGCCAAGGGACACCAAACCCACTTTCATTAGGGACAGTCTACAGAGCTTGAAGCAAAGATGAAGTGCCTTGAAGCATCCTCTAGCTTTTTTAAAGTTGCGTTATCAAACTGACGTGAGTCTAGATGTCAGTTATGGAGGTATAACGTTGCCAATATTGTCGATTGTGTTGCAACGTAAAAATACCAATGTCGTAATTACAAAATGCATTTGTCAATGCTGCAAAGTACAATTGTTGATGTGTAAAAATGCAAAATGTATATGTATACTCAACAATCCAATGAAATGTCACACGAATGCAGCTAACAATTTACTCTTTGCATTATGCACTTTGAATTAGGCACTTTTGCATTATACATTCTGCATTAGTCACTTTGCATTACGCACTCTGCATTATCAAACCTTGCAGAATAGACTTCTACACAATAGAACATATACCTTATATGGAATGATGACGTATATTCATTTGCATACGTAAAAAGCGGCGGAAATGTACGGAAATTAATTAATATGCATGCGCATTGATACAAGTTCTTTTTGACATTTAAAGATGGGTTCTCCTTTGAAGATAAATATCTCTGTATTATTTCAAATTGAGTTATTGCTACCTGTATTGGTTCAAGGGTGCCCATGGGTAGTCTGGTTTCTAGGGAGCCCCTCTAGAAAATTAAAAAAAAATTATTGAAAAGTTATTTTCTAACGAATTTAAGGTTTATTTTTAAAGAGACTGAAATTGCAGGACTACAAGAAGAAAATGTCAGGAATTAGACGCATGGAAACACAATTCTGAAATTTCTGAAGGAACTAACCTTGACAATTTTGTGTAATGGACGCCTGTAAGCGCATTTTCTCCCACCCCCATTCTGATACTTAAATTCAACGGGAAATGCGAGGAAATGTTTATGGGCATCTTATTTTCAATTTTTCTAAGCGACATACCTGAGACCCTATATACAAATAATTCTGAATCTTCAATTCGGTGGGAGATGTCAGGAATTTGAGTATCCAGGCGACTTATTCTCAAAATTTTCTTCCGGTGATCCCACAACCAAAAAGGTCGTCAGGAAATTTCATATTTTGTGGGCGTCTATTTCTCAACATTTTCAAGGCTAAATTCATCGAACCCCTATACAAATAATTTTGAACCTTAAATTCGATGAAAAATGTCAGAATTTAGCGTTTCCATGCGTCAAATTATAAAAAAAATTTCTGGTGACATTGCTGTCCCCATAGAAATAAAACTTAAATTCGTCAAAAAAAATGTCAGTAAATTGCGTTCGATCGCGTCTAGTTCTCAAAATTGTCTAAATCTGTCTCTCCGATATTTCAGAAATTTGCATTTCCAGGTGTCTTATTCCTCACATTTTCTGCTTGTGATCCCCTATACAAATAAACCAATTATTCGTCAGGAAATAACGTTTCAGGGAGTTTCTTTTTTAATATTCTTGAGGGGGTTCCAAGACTCCACCCTTGAAGCAATACAGGTAGCAATAACTAAATAGACTTTAACCACTGCAAAGCTTAAAAATTCACAAAGTTTTCGAGGAAGTTTGCACCTCCCCCCTTTTTTTAGAAGAACTTGGGCCTAGATTTCTATATTTAACATAATATTACAAATCATTAACTATCAATTTGAAATAATACAGAGATATTTATCTTTAAGGGAGAACTCGTCTTTAAGTGTCAACAAGGACATGTATCAATGCGCATGCATATTAAATATTAATTAGTTTCCGTACATATCCGCCGTTTTTTACGTATGCAAATGAATATACGTCATCATTCCATATTAGGTATATGTTCTATTGTGTAAAAGTCTATTCTGCATGGTTTGATAATACAAAGTGCGTAATGCAAAGTGACTAATGCAGAATGTATAATGCAAAAGTGCCTAATGCAAAATGCATAATGCAAAGAGTAAATTGTTAGCTGCATTTCATTGGATTGTTGAGTATTCTTATACATTTTGCATTTTTACACATCGACAATTGTACTTTGCAGCATTGACAAATGCATTTTGTAATTACGACATTGGTATTTTAACGTTGCGACACAATCGACAATATTACTTTTACGCGTTACAATGGATTATTACTAGTGTAGATTTTGATTAAATATTTCTGTCATCATCTCAGTCTTTATTCTTGAATCTTTCTATACCATTGGTGCTGCACTTGCTGTTCTAGTGTTGTTGTTATGTGATCATAATCTTCAACGGTTGAACTGAGGTCTGCTTTGCTATTCAGCATATATTACAATAATTCTGAATCTATTCATGGTCAAGGAATTAAACAAATGTGACGGTACTCTGTAAGGCCTATGGGAACTCTCGCAATAATGAAAATAAACGCATTCGCAATGATTTTATGAGGACTTGAGGCTTCAACTTAGGCTATAATAATAATTTATTATGCGTATATATACGCGCTCTGCATTTCCTCGTGAAAACCTTCTTCGAGAAAAAAAACAACATGTACTAAACTTTTTTATCCTTTTTTCTTAATCTGCTTTAGATAAAACCCATATATTTAGAATTATGTATATTCGTACATTGAAAACAAAACAACTGAATTAGTGGATTTGTGATCTGTTTTCTGTGTTCAAATTTTGTAAAATGTTTTCGTAGCTTTTAGGGTGGTAGGCTACAATTACAGGGAGCGATATAGGCCTTTGGCTTTAGGACAAAGTCAAAAGTAGTATTTTATGATTGTTTTTTTTCAAGCAAAAAGCACAAGTGTCACTGTACAAATTTGATAGACAAGAATAAATGAAAAAAGTATTTGAAGATTGAAACATAAATTGATCAAAACATTATTTGTGGTCATGAGTTCTGGTTTTTAAGAGTTGCTTCCCTTAAAGAAAACACATCAAACTATCATATCAATAGCCTCACTATTTATCGCGGCTCGATTACAAATATTATAAATCAGTCTCAGTTGAAAAAATTAAAATAGACGTAATAAGCTTAATCAACCTTTGCATATTTAAATCGATATATTCAATTTACAATTATGCCCTATCCAAAAATCAAGAAATTATAGGCCTGAGCTAGTAGGCTAATTGTAGTGAGCCGAGGTGGCTCAGTGGGTTAGTTATTGCCCTTGACTTAGACTTAACAAAATTGCGTCAAAATTTTGTTGTAGACAATAGAAGCTACAATTTTCAATGGATTTGAATGAAACTTGGTATGAGCATTGTAGTTGATAAGACGGCGGTCAAGTTTGAATATGACATATTTTCCATGAATGTTTTTTGACTTATTGCCTTTGACTTAACATAATTGCGTCAAAATAATGTTGTAGACACAATAGAAGCATCAATTTTCTATGGATTTTATTGAAACTTGGTATGAGCATTGGAATTGATAAGACGGCGGTTAAGTTCGAATTTGACATTTTTTCGATGAACGGTTTGTATTCACCAAAGGATGAATTTTATTGAAAATGAGGCTTACAGTAGTTTGCGAAATTTGCACTTTGCGAAACGAAACGAAATAATCTGCACTTTGCGAAACGAAACGAAATATCAGCACTTTGCGAAATAAATATTTCGCAAATCAGTACTTTGCGAAATATATTATTTCGCAAAGTGCAGTAATCAGCACTTTGCGAAATCAGCACTTTGCGAAATATTTGAATTGAATGGTCATACAGGGATGTAAAATATAATTAAAAAAAATGACATCCGGGCAGTAATTTTTATACGCCCACATGAAATTTGGAGCGTATTTTGCCGTCACCCATGTCCGTCGGTCCGTCCGTCCGTCCGTCCGTCCACAATTGCTTGTTAACACTCTACAAGTCACAATTCTTTACGGATTTTGACGAAACTTGCTGAAATTGTTCATTATCGCCCAAGGATGAACCCTATTTAAAATCAAAAGAATCGGAAAATATTTAATATGAATTATTGCCCTTGTTCTTTAAAAAACGTTCGATTTTTAGCTTGTTAACACTCTACAAGTCACAATTCTTTACGGGTTTGACGAAACTTTCTGAAATTGTTTATTATCACCCAAGGATGAACCCTATTGAAAATCAAAAGAATCGGAAAATATTTAATACGAATTATTGCCCTTGTTCTTTAAAACGCATTGATTTTTAGGTTGTTAACACTCTACAAGTCCCAATTCTGAAATTGTTTATCACCTAAGGATGAACTCTATTTAAAATCAAAAGAATCGAATAATATTTAATATGAATTATTGCCCTTGTTCTTTAAAAAGCGTTCGATTTTTAGCTCGTTAACACTCTACAGGTCACAATTCTTTACGAGTTTTGATGAAACTTTCTGAAATTGTTTATTATCACCCAAGGATGAACCCTATTTAAAATCGCAAGAGTCGGAAAATATTTGATATGAATTATTGCCCTTGTTCTTTAAAACGCTTTCGATTTTTAGCTTGTTAACACTCTACAAGTCACAATTCTTTACAGATTTTGACGAAACGTGCTGAAATTGTTTATTTTCACCCTAGGATGAACCCTATATAAAATCAAAAGAATCGAATAATATTTGATATGAATTATTGTCCTTCTTCTTCTAAATACGTTCATACAAGGCTAAACTTGATGAATGAGTTCTGAATGAAATGTATGTTTATGACTACAGGTTGAATATTTCATGCTTGTGATGGTTGCTGTTTTCTGTCAAATTTACTTTTTTAAACAAAGCTGCCAGTGTGCGTATATTACCTTGCCTGGCAAGCTATCTTAATTCTCCATTTCATGTTTTAGGTTTATACGCCCACATAGAAATGTGGACGTATATATTGCCGTCCGTCGGTCCGTCCGTCAACAATTTCTTGTGTACGCGATAGAGACCAGAGTTTTTATCCAATTTGGATGAAACTTGGTATGCGTATTTATCTTAATGATATCTCGGATGAGTTCGAAAATGGCGCGATTCCAATAATCGGTTTATGAATTATTGCCCCTAACTTAGTGAAAAATCGTTGTTTTTATCCGATTTTGATGAAATTTGGTATGTGCATTTATAAGCTTATTGGTAATATCTCGGATGAGTTCGAAAATGGCGGGATTCCAATAATCGGTTTATGAATTATTGCCCTTGACTTATTGAAAAACGTTAAAATCAACTTGTGTAGGCTACGCGATAGAAGCTAGAGTTTTCATCCGATTGGAATGAAATTTGGTATGTGCATTCATTTTGATAATATCTCGGATGAGTTTGTAAATGGCGCGATCTAGTCATCGGTTTATGAATTATTACCCTTGATTTAGTGAAAAAACGTTAAAATTCACTTGTGTGCGCAATAGAAGCTAGAGTTTTCATTCGATTTAAATAAAACTTGGTATGTGCATTCATCTTGATAATATCTCGGATCAGTTTGAAAATTGCCCGATTTGAATGCAACTTGGAATGTACATGTATATTCATCATGTAGGCTAATAACTGGGATGAGATAGAAAATTGTAAAATTTCAGTTGTCGGTTTATGAGTTATTGCCATTGACTTAGTGAAAAAGCTTGAAAATTAACTTGACTTGTGTATGTGATAAATACTAAAGTTTTCATATGCCCACATGAAATTCAACATGGAATATTCAAATTGCTGAAGTGGGCGTATGTTACCTTGCCTGGCAAGCTATGTTTACTATATAATGTAATAACTCATATCAGTCTATATTTCAATTTTCAAATGCATACAATTAAGTTTACAAATGGATTTGATGGCTCATGTCAATACTGAGCGGTAAATGCCATTACTGAATAGCGTTGCTAAACCCTTCACATTTCTTATGATCATTACACAGAAATACCGACTGTTTACCTTTAAACCAGGCTTGTAAATACCGTAGCACTTAAGTTTCATTATACATTTTGAACTTGTATTTTTATTTCTTTCATGAACGCAGCCCCACCCCCATAAAAAAAACAGGGGAAATGATATTAAATGCTCTCCTTTCCGTTAATAGCTAAGCTTGGTCAGGCTCGTAGCAAGCCAAGTACTAGTACTTTTGGGGAGGCAAACGGCCATTCAAGGGGGGCAAGGTATCCACCCCTTTGTAAGGAAGGCTTCTGCAATGCAATGCTGCGCCATTAGATTTAGAGTTATTTCTATCTTTATTGGTGTAATAGGTAGTCTGGAAATGGGACTCTATTCAAATGGGCACCCGATTTACTGAAACAAACTTTTCCCATTTTTCAGGACTTTCCCTGTAAATTTAGGTTTTAAGGTTATTTGATCAAAGCCTGATATTGAGAAAATTTTGAGAATTCAACACGTCCAAGAGCCCTCCCAAGACCGCCACCAATCCCCCCCCCCCTCCCTCGCCTTGGCTACGGGCCTGAGCTTGGTTGAGGCACAATTTGTCAGGCATGAGAATGTAACTGTTCCCTGATATTTCGTCCATTAAAGAAACTACTCATCCAAGCCATGCCCGTAGCTTGCTAAATATTTTTAAAGGCGAAGTCTTAATGAAGGGATGGTGGCAGTTTAGGTATCCCCCCTTCTTCTTCGTAAAACTTTAAGAATTGATACGCTTTGCAGTTGTTCCCTCTATTGTCGTATGTTAAGTTTATTGCTTCAAGGATACCAATTTGAAGTCAGAAAAAGTCTGTGGAATCCTCTTTTCATGGTTTATTTGAATAGGAACTGTAGTGCCACAATAAAAAATTTTGGAAAATTAGACGTCTGTAAACCCAAATTCCCCATATTTCCCCTCAAATTTGATGCCCCTGCGGACCAAAAGCAGGCTCTGAGTCGTTTGGGTTCCCTCTGTGACCATTCAATTCAAATATTTCGCAAAGTGCTGATTTCGCAAAGTGCTGTAAGCCTGAAAATGAAGTACCGGTAATTTGAAAAATATTTGATACCGGTTATTGCCCTTGTTCTTCTATTTAGCTTGTAAACACAAGGCACAATACTTGGTGTGAGAGTGTGTGCTAAGATAAGGATGAACGCTATTGATAGTCAGCGAAATGAGAAACATTATAGGTATTGCCCTGATCTCCATAACTTACCATTTTTTTAAGCAAAGCTGCCAGTGCGCGTATGTTACCTTGCCTAGCAAGCTATCTTATCTTTCAGAAGAGCCCACGTAGCAAATTTTGTTTATTTATAAGATCGTTAATTTCCATTGGTCTAACGACAAAATAGAAAAATTAGTAACCTCTTTTTATCAGCTGTAAATTTAGTATCGGAAACAAAACTACAAATGGGGGGATTTTATCATGCTAATTTTCTATGTTATAGGGATAAAAGGTGTTAGAAGGAAGATAAAATGTGTGGGATGCATATTTATTTAACCAATAGTCAATATTAAACACAAATATTAACCGTATAGGACGAGTATAACAGGATTTCGAGAAGTCCGAGTTTTCGATTTTTATTTAGAGCAATATCGAAAACACGGTGATTTTAATTCCTAGGATTTCGATAATTCCGAGTTTTCGATTTACATATAGAGCAATATCGAAAACTCGGTAATTCTAATTCCTAGGAAACAATTCCGAGTTTTCGTTTTTCATATATAGAGCAATATCGAAAACTCGGACTTCTTGAAATCCTAGGATTATCGAATCCTAGGAATTCAAAAGTCCGAGTTTTCGGATTTATTTTTCCGTGTTTTCCGAGTTTTCGACCTCCCGTACACCGGGAGGTCGAAAACTCGGACTTCGAATTCCTAGGATTCGATAATCCTAGGATTCCGAGAAGTCCGAGTTTTCGACCTCCCCTTTGATTGGATTTATTGCAATCAGCATTTTACATGTACAGTACAATACATATTGCTATAGCATAATATATATGTAAAAAACAATGAAATGTACAACAGATAATTGTGCAGAATAACACATATAGAGGTAACAGATAATATAAAATATAAATACATGTTATATACAATTTAATATAAATATAGAGACTATAACTTCTCAAGATAATGTTTTCGTTTTTGCCAGGCGTAGTAAATATATCTAGACAGATTTATGATTATAGTTTTAGATTTGTTTTTCATAATACTTTGAAATTTATAAATTGAAGGCATACTCCAACAATATCTTGGGAGGTACTTTATTCTTAAAATTCTATAAGCTGGACAACAAAGTAAAAAATGAAATTCATTTTCTATCATATTTGTATTACAACAGTCGCAAATTCTATCATCTCTTTTGATTTTTAAATACCGACCAACTTCAATTTTTAGTTTCATAGTGCCCGATCTAAATTTACACATAACATTTCTAAATTTAATATTTGTAATGACATTTAGATATGTAGCAAGTTCGTAGCTTTCGTAATAAGACATGTATGATCTAAGTTTTACTGTAATATTAATTTTTGAATACCAGTTTTGAATATATTGATCTTTTATTCTCCTCTGTATTGAAGAGAAATTAAACGATTCTAGATTATTTTGACTCTCCCATATAGACCTAAGTTTTGTAAACAACTTCTGACATTAGATACCCAGTTTTTCAAACCTCTATCAGAATCACGTTTCAGATGTTGATATATATCATACAAGATACCATCATTCTTGGAGACGATTTTTATCCAAAATTTTAATACGCTTTGGGTTTGAATTACCCATAATGGGAATCGCCCGAGCTCTCCCAATAGAAAAGTAATTGGTGTAGAGTTGGAAAGACCTAAAATTTTTCTAACAAATTTTTTATGAACATTTTCAATGATTGATGTCTCACAGAACCCCCATATTTCACATCCATAATTTAATATTGGTGCTACGAGAGAGTCAAATAAATGACACATAACATCGATTGCAAGATAACAATTACTAGTTTGAACAAATAGACATGTTAAAGCTTTAAGACCCTTTTCAGACATTCGTTTTTGTGCATTTTTTAATTTACCGTTACTCTCCAATAAAACTCCTAGATAAACTTATTCGTTCACTACCTCAAGTTGTACATCATTCATTTTCCATGTATAATTTGTTTTTTTTGTACCCTTTTGAAAAACAACTATTTTCGTTTTGTCAGAATTAACCTCTAGTCGCCATTGTTTACAGTATGACGAAAATTTATTCAATAGTTTTTGTAACATAGATTCAGATTTAGCAAATATCACCGTGTCGTCAGCGAATAAGATTATGTATAATAAATAGGTGTTTAGTTTGAACAATTCTGTTGAATAACCAACACGTAAAAATTCTCCGATATCATACATAAATACAAGAAACATAAGCGGAGATAACGGTTCCCCTTGTTTAACACCAAGAAAGCTATCAAAATAGTCCGAAATTTCATAATTATGTCTAACACAAATTTTTATATCTGAATAAATAGATTTTATTAACCGAACAATTTTTGTGTCTGTTCCAATTTTGCATAATTTATAGAGTAACAGTCGTCTATCGATCGTATCAAAGCATTTCTTCAAATCGATGAACGCACAAAACAACTTTTCATTTCGGTTTAAAGTAGAATTAATAACACCATGTAAGATAAAAACTGCGTCTATCGTACTTTTTTCTTTTTGGAAGCCGAACTGAAAGTTTGGGATTTTGTTATTTTCTTCAACCCAAGTATACAGTCTAGAATTTATTATGTTTGAAAATAATTTTGCGAAGACTGAACTGAGATTAATGCCTCGAAAATTATCCGGATTATTGAGATCCCCACTTTTTGGAATTGGCACTAATATTCCATTTAGCCATGATTTTGGATAATTGTTTGAATCAAATATGTAATTAAACAATTTAGTTAAAATAGGAATTATAATGGCCCCACTATCTATGAAAAATTCTGGTGGAATGCCATCAGTACCACAACTTTTACCGCGTTTCAACTTTTTGATTGATTTTGTGACCTCTTCTTCAGTAATACGTGTATTGAGGCTATTAATATTATTATCATCTTTTTCGTATTGACTAATATATTGACTTATATATTGTTCATTTGGACCAAATTCTGATGGTTTGTTACCTAAGATTTTTTGAAAATGTTCAAATAGATCATTTGCCGTAAGTTTTGATTTTATACTGGTTTTCTTTCTACCTTTAAGTATTGACCAAAATTCTTTTGAGTTATGTTTTGACAATTTGTTCAATTTACGACCAAAGTCTTTCGCAAATTTGTATTTTGATAGCTTTTTTACTTTGTTATATTTATTTCTTGCATGTATATAGATTTGTTTGTTACCGTTCGATTTATGTCTATTATAAACGTTTCTAGCTTTAGAGAAAACTACCTTTTCCTGTCTACATTCTAGTGTGAACCATTTTGGTAAGACTTTTTTCGTTTTGTTACCTAATGTGACACGTTTTCCAAACAAATTAAATGATAATTCTTTATAAACCTTTCCGAGATATCATCGATTATTTCTTTTGCGTCATATCTATTACTTATCATACAGTCAATATCATACTCCCATTGATATATTTTTTGTAATAGCTCGTGATGGAATTCATTTAATAAAGTCTTATCCCATTTTAGAAAAACCGTTTCCTTTATTGCCCGTTCAGGTGCTTTATACCCCTCACTGTTCAAGTGTACATCAAACGATAATGGTGCATGATCAGAAAATTCACCAAATTCCAAGATTCTGAAATTATGAACAATGTTAATTTTTGATTCGGGTATTAATAAGTAGTCTATCACACTTTGGCCCTGTCTTGAACAGAAAGTCCAATCACCTATGTTATTATCGAAACCTAATCTACCATTTGCAATAATCAATTTAGAATATTTACATAGATGAATTAATTTTTTCCCAAATGTGTTAACAATTTTATCTTTTGATATCCTTTTGGGTATAAGTTCATTCACACTTGAAAATGATCCAGTATTTAATTCATGTTTTATTACGGTTTCCGCCTGTTGACCAGTTCGACTGTTAAAGTCTCCGAAACATAAGACATCACCCTTACTTGAGTATTTACAAAAAAGTGTTTCCAGAACATCAAAAAAATCAGCATCAATATCACGATAAGCAGTGGAAGTTTCATGAGGGACGTACACGAATATGCAAAACCAGATTGTAAGTAATTTGAATCTACTTTTACAACTATAATCCCTATTTCATTTGTTTCTTCCACATGGAAGTATTTTGAAAATTCTGGTTTTACATACACTGCTAATCCTCCACATATTGCTTGTTTTCTATTGTTAAAATTTGATTTCCGGTTAACGAATATCCCACGATTAAAACCTTCAAATGTAATCTGGTTATCATCCTTTAACCACGTTTCATTCAGAAATATAATGGAATATTTATTGATGAGGTTACTGAAATCAAGATCGTTTAGTTTATTGTTCAAACCTTTCACATTCCAAAAAAGAACAGAACATATGGTAGTGTTAACAGATTTGTGAGCACCGTGCACATATCATGAGTCAATTACATTACCATTTTCAATTTCTGAATGTGGTAATCCATCTGACCTCACTGTTTATGCTGTATTCACATTTTCATTAAATTGCAAATTGTGCATAGTTTCTAAGCGCGAAGGTTCTTTGGGATTTTGAACTGGGGTTGACGTAGCCGGATCATATCGTATTGGTTGTGACTAATTTTCATAAAACTCAAAATTGGGTCTTAGGGGATAATCAGATTTGCATAATATCAGTGTCTATGAAATCCTTACTCTATGGCCAACAACCTTATGACAACTGATTTTTTAATTTCGATTGTATCGTACTAAACTACATTTAGAATTTTTCAAATGATCTGAAAAAACATTTGCTTGCAAAAAATAAGATTAAAACTGACATGTTTTTAACGTACTAAATTATGTAGTAAAAAAAAAATCTAAATGTAGTAGATAACGATCCAATGCAAGAAGAAAATCCGTTCTAAAAATCTGGTTCTGTCATTTATTAAAAAAAAGTTTTAAAATTGCATGTCGTTATTCGTTATTCGCTGATAGTGCGGCGGATTATCACAACAATCATGCAAATAATGGCACAAACATGACATTTGTAAGAACATGATTTTATGTGTATTTATCATATAAAGAGTGTAGCCTAGAAAATAATCCAAGATGGTGGCCGTTTTTCAAGATGTCAGCCAAATAGTAGGGTAACGTACCACAACAATCATGCAAATAATCATACAAGCATGAAATTTGTAAGAACATGAGTAGGTGTATTTATCATATAAAGAGTGTAGCCAAGAAAATAATCCAAGATGGTGGTCATTTTTCAAGATGTCTACCACGTGAGCTGCCCGAAGATCACATCTTGCTTAAATGTATTTGTAAATGTATGTGCTGATTAGAAAGACAATATCATTTTTTGATTGCTAGCATGTGCGTATGTTACCATGCCTGGCAAGCTGTATGGTTAAATGCTTCTACCTGCTATAAATATTAACATTCCAATTGTTCTAATCCTTAAGCTAGACAAATAATAACACTTGTATGAATTGTTATTATCTGTCTTAAGGATGAAGAGGTCGTCTCCTGACAATTGACCATTAAAATCAGATAACTACAAATACATTTCAGCAAGATATAATCCTCAGACAGCTCATGTGGTAGACATCTTGAAAAATGACCACCATCTTGGATTTAATTTTCGTAGGTACCGCCTTGATATGTCTTAATATACATAAAGCAACCTTTCACAAACTTGGATGCACACTGCCCAGTATCGTCTCACGATTCTAGTTTTTTTTTTAAGTTTCTTAAATATGTATATAATGCCTCACTTTAGACCCTCCGAACTAGCTTGACTTCATATAAAGACATTTTTTATAACATCTTCAATGAGTTTTAAAAAGAATCTTTTGCCTACAGCCTGATTTTCAGTTGGATGGATACAATGGTTTTCTCAAATGTCCCCAAAAATGCGTATGGAAATGATCATGTCCCCTGAATTGTCCGCAGAAGTCGTAGAAAACATGCAATTTCGAAGCATGATATAGTCACAGGATTTTTCGTTTCAATACAAACTTAAATTGTGGTAATAATACAAAATATAGCATATTTTTTCAGACCTATAGATCAGTTTGTGTCCCCTGGAGAATGTCCAAATGTCCCCAGTCTGGGACATGTCCCCCAAGTTGAAAACCCAGGATTTAAAGGAATACTATTTGAGTTATTTCGTATAGTCTCTGTGAAAGAGATGGGTACAATATTCCATAAGCTCAAGACCACAATGTGGTTAAAATTATCTCCCTTGAACCACAGACAATTGGACAAACTGCACTTCAAATATTTTATAGTATACATGTAAAACGAATGTAGTCCATAGTATGATAGTTGAATCTAATGTCAATCTGGTACATAGAAAACCTAAACCAATCAATAAGCCTACATAAACAATGGACGAGTTCTTATTTTTTTTTCTAATTTCACATGTTTCAGATCAGAACAGAAGAAAAGCCATTTTTATAACCATTCTATTTTAATTTTTTGGTGTAAAAAGCTGTTAATTTTGATAACAAATACCAACACTGTTACAATCAGATTTGTTAATTGAATTGCCTTTATATCTGCAACACGATAGCTAGAAAACAACAACTCAAATGATAACATATCTCAGAGCTCTTTTATGTATTTTATCATTGTTTGTTTGAAGATTGCCCAGATAAATAAGCAATATTTTTTTATGGCCTACGTATTGTGATTGAAAGACGAGCACCTTCAAGGCATGCTGTTGGAACCGAAATTCCACGATAATCACGGTTAAATCGTTCCTTGCCCTCCACCCTACCATACTTAAAGGGGAATGTTCATCATTTTTTAGAGTTGATTTGGGTCTTGAATATATGCAAAAGTAATACAGACAAAAAATGCAAATAATTTTGGTTAATGATGCTAGCAAGTATTCTGAAATTTGATGACTCTATTCCCATCCTCGGATAGCTATTCGGACAGATATGGCTGAAGAAGAGTCACAAAACTAAGCATCAAAAATTGAGATTTTCCGGAACTTTCCGGATACGGAGATTACCACGAATCCACCCAAATCAGATATTTTCGGAAATATGGATATATTCATAGTTTATTCATTCGATCATACTAGCCCTCTCGACCTTGAACTTTGGTTGCTCACGAATATGTCGGAGTTTGTCAGGTCATGGAGATCTAAATGGGCTTTTTTTAAATAGCCTTTGAAAAATGTAATTTGGTCACAGTAAAAAGGTCATACGGTAATTTGGTCACAAGAAATTCGGTCACCGAAAATTTGATCACTATTTTGACTGATTTTTTTTCCTGAGACTGTACCTTTAAGAGATAAGATTTATCAAATTAGCCATCGAGTTTTATAAAATATCTTGAAAACATATAGAACAGATGTTTCTGGTTGCCATGGTAATAACAGACCTCCAATATCAGGAATGTAAGAGAGAATAACTAGTATTTTATAAAATCAAACATGTAGTAATAGAGGAGAAATTCTTTCAGAAAGGTCACCTTACTGATAAAGCAGTTTGTAATGAGGCAAAATCTGAAAGCCCGGTTTAATTTGGCGAGCAAGTGTCTAATTAACTTCGTCACCGCGGACCAAAACCGTACAATCCTAATCAAACCTGGTTTGATGAAATCTGCAGACAAGAAATGAACCGAAATAGAAGACATAATGCATAATTAGAAAACTAAAGTATCATTCACACCAAAAACGCGCGTTCAACACAGCGTTAAACGCCGCGCAAAACGCGCTGAATAACTACAGAAGTTATTTCAGGTGACAACGCGGCGTTGTGCGCGCGTCTTTTTCTGATCGTTTTATTGATTATCCATTGATCTTATTGTCGCGGCGTTGAACGCGCGTTTTCTTTTGACGTTGCGTTCCGCGAGACGTTTTTGGTGTGAACGGGCCTTAATGTCAAATAAAAAAAAACCATGACTGTAAAATTAGAAAACATTGTTGTAAAAGTATAAACATTAGTAAAATTTCATGTAATGAAAACTGAGTCCAACTATCCCTAGAGATAATAATATTTAGAAAACATTGATATATAATTAGTAATCATTAGTAAGTAATAAAGCTAACATGTAATGAATTATGTTATATTATGTTATTGTAATCATATCAGCACATAACCTTTAATGATGTTAACAGCAGTTTACCTTAAAAAGTGTAATATTAGTTACAGTTTCAATTTATTTTAGTAACTTCAAGATAACATAACTGAAACCAAAATATTTAACCTCCTGGAACTGCCAAATGTCAGATAAAAGAACTAGAATATATCAGAACAACAAACATAACTGAGATCGTTTTGGAATGAAAACAACAACATTTAAGATTTGGGATTCTAATCTATGTCGGCGTGTTACAAGAACTCAATTGGTTAAAGGTTACCATCACCTTACAACCAACAGAAATTCGGTTCGTCTGGGACCAAATAATAACCTGGTTGATCTTGTACTATATGATATAGCCAGGTTGATTTTGGACTATGTAATAATCCGGTTGGACTGGGACTACATAATAATCCGGTTGGTTTGTTATATGTAATAACCTAGTTGATTTTGGACCATGTAATAATCCGATTGGTCTGATGCCAAATAACAATTCAGTTTGAAACAACAACTCGGTTGGTTTGAGACCAACACCAACCTGATAAAGGGATAACAACAACCCAAATGAACCACTCGGTTCACTTTGGGTCAACAACTGGGTTAATAAGGGATCAACAACAACACGGTTGGTTAATAGCAAATTGGATGGTCTTCGAAAAACAACATCAAAGCAAAGTAATCTTAAAACTATCAGTCCTCAATGATAATATTCCATCTATAAGAAGTTCAGAAGAAAAATTGGGATTTACCATCAAAAGTAACTGAAAGTAGATTTATATACATCTAATAACATATGACTTCTATCTTCCTAAGAAACCAAATTGACCTATTTTAACATAAGATAGAATAATGAACAGATGTTGAATGATAGAGAAATGATGGTAGATCTAGTTACTATTTCAATAAACAAAAACTATCATCAAATAACCTGATGTTTTCTTCATCTCAGGTACGTGACAGAGTGGAATTCTCATTGAATGTGTAAAGGATAAATTGATTAATCAATGCATTTTACATTTGCAAAGGATGCACCAAGATTTTTTCTGATTTTTTGTAAATTAAGCCAATGAATATAAAATTAACTTGAAACAAATGAAAAATTTGAAAAACATCGGGTGCATTTTTAATTTACTTTGAACGGACTGCAATAATCACGTTTCCCCCTTTTAATGCGCCTTGTGCCTTTTTTAAAAAAAATTAACTGTTAAAGGAGAACTGGGGGCAAGTCACTTGCATTCAAAACAAAGAAGCTATTGCAAATGTTTGCCTACTGTATATATTCCATGATATAGATAGATAGAATTGCTAGTCATTTCATTATTTAAGAACCACAAACCCATCGTTAACATATTGTATACTAGATCTCAGATGATACCTGACACAATTCCTTATAGTGTTTTATAAGATATCAAATAACAGTAATAAATTGTATAGGTATAGGTCAATCGGTCACTCTTATCTTTACATGATGTGATACTTTATACAGATTCTTCTCTGGAATATTGGATTGGGATTGGTATAAATGATCTTTCCAAGCCTTCAGCTAGAGCACACTTTAATGCAATATTGCAGTATTGATCAGTGAATCCAGACAAAGATAACTCATTGAAGCCGATAGTCAAGAAGCAGCGGTGTATTTGGGGACATGAGGCAGAACACTTTGCAAAATTTAAATATTTCCAAAGCCATGTGGAATTAATGAATATTTGCATACAATATAACATCAAAATAGGAACATGTTACTGTGTGCTTATATTTCGGTCATGTGTTGCTACAGGTAAGATGGCCACACTAAATTTGATCACCGAAAACAATGACATGGTCACAGTATTACGAACACAAGGTATTTTGGTCACAGTTATACCGGCAAAAGGTAGTTGTCTGTAATCATAATTACATGTACCTTGTATCCGTATTACTTTGCCAAAATACCTTGTGCCCGTATTGCTGTGACCAAATTACTCTCTGCCCTTATTACTGTGACCAAATTACCCTCTGCCCGTATTACTGTGACCAAATTACCCTTTACCCTTATTACTGTGACCAAAATACCTTGTGCCCGTAATACTGTGACCAAATTACCGTGCGACCTTTTTACTGTGACAAAATTACCCTCTGCTTTTATTACTGTGACCTAATTTCCGTGTACCGGTATTACTGTGACCTTATTTTCGGTAATCAAATATCCTGCGGCCAGTCACGGTGCGCCATTTCAACGATGCGTAGAAAAGAAGATGTGGAACAAAGTTAGGTTAGAATGACCTATTGTATGTACTAAGATTCGCGCTCAATGCCAGGTATTACATCTGTCAAAAAATGTATGCATTCGGCAGATGTTGTATCTAATTTTTGTAATAACTCTTGTGTATGATATAATGGTAAACTCATTAAGAACTGTCGTGGCATGTTTACTGTTATAACTGTTAGGAGGTCTCAGATAGTCAATGGCGCGAAAAGAAATATGTTTGTTATTCATAAAAATACATTATTGCAATTAACTAGGTGATTTAACAACATTCATATCGCATCTAGATCTCATCACAATATGGTAATTAATGTAAAAAGAAGAATTTGAGAGCATACCAGATGTAAAAGTAAAAGTAAGAAAGGCATCATTCCGTGTAAATCTTGTACCTTTTAGTTGAAGCGATATATAGATCTAGGTAGAAACTGCCTTACAATGAAAATAATTCATATAAGTAACATCGAGACAAGTATGGGGATCGGTTCAATTTTGTCGAAGGTGGCTACAAGGGAAAAGAAAACTTACTCGTCATGAACGGTACCTTATAGTTAGAAAACGAAAAGGGTCCCTAAGACCTAAACCCCATTATTTGGCCCATAAAAAAATAGTTTTTCATCAAAATATATTTGTCTTCTTCATAGTTTTTTGAAGTATGGTGATAGGGTTGAGGTTTCTTCGATTTCTCTTGATAAGCCTCACCAAATCCACCCACCCACCTCTAGGGACACTCAGAAACCCAAGCTTATAGATAAAACAAGAATGTAATTGAAGGTCATTTATGCATTGGCACCAAGATTCTCGGGCTGGATTCTGTTACATCCACCTTAACTATAACAAAATCAGAATATAGAGTCGTCCTCAGAATAGACTAAGAATAGACTAGTATATTATCAAGTAAATTTAACCTGGTATTAATATATTTTACCAATATCATCAACATTCTTTTTCAATCTGGTGTGTAGGAAGAAATCAATCTCGTTCTATCATGTGCCAACGTTAGCATAGGCGTACGGGAGGGGGAGCAGACGCCCCCGCCCCCAAATTTTCGGCTCGATCATATTCGGGCAAAATTCTCGACATATTCGGGCACTGAAAGTTCCCGAGTCTTAAATTAGTAACCCTTCATGATCACTTTTGTGCATGAATTCCGACATTGTGAGCCTATTTCATGTTTTTTTCTCATCCCTCTCGTCCAATAATCAACCCCCAATTATGTCTCAGAAGTCAGAATGCAACAGATTGAATGTAGATTTTCAAAATTTTCTGGGGGAGGACCTCCGGCCCCCCTGCAGCGGGCTCGTGCCATCAGCGCTTCTCGTAGTCGGGCTTGGCTCGACGCGGCTCCGCGTTCAGTAGAATTCGGGCAGAGTCCGAGATTCGGGCACAAATCTCTCCCGCACCCCCAGTTTCAAAACCTCCCGTACGCCTATGAACGTTAGCAAAACGATTTCGTGGAAATACGCCTCCAGAGTGTACATCTAGCGCAGCTGTGTTATATTTACATGGCTGTATTCATTTATATTACGTTGGTATTATATACAATTCTATATATTCAACTCAAAGGTCATAAAGCCTCTTCGGCCTTGCCTAATATGGAATAATCAAATCAGCAGCCATGATTCCGTGTGCATGTAGCTTCTTACTACCGGTCGAACATCATTCGTATATATCAGGCATATCCCAAGAAATACATATATCGGACACGCGATCTTCGCAATCTGAGAGGAATTTTGTATATGTTTCAACCTTTGAAATTTGGCTGGTTACTATGGAAACGGAATTTTCAAGTGATAATCTGACCGAACTCTTCCCAGTTTAAATAATTGTACATTGGAAGTTATTTTGAAATTTTCTAAAATTAACTCGGTTTTTATTAAAAATATATAAAGTAAGACAACATTTATTTGTGTTGGTTTATTTTTGACTTTAACTTTAATCAGATGTGTTGAATAATTAAAGCAATTATTAAGTCCGAACATCAGTGCCAAGGTGACAGCCCCAATCTCTAAGTGGCATCGGGTTTTTTTCGCCGTAGGTGTCCATACAACATGCTTTTCGTTCTGTCAGATGGTTTTAAACTTCTATTTTGAATTAAGCTTGCATCTGTAAAATTCACCAGCGCACATTCGATCACATCTCTTAACTGTTGTCACCATTTAATTGAGTGAATTGCTGTACACTGATTTCAAATACGAACAATCCACTATGCGTCACAAACTCTAGAATGGTGCCAATTAACTCTGAAAGTTCATATAGGTGGATAATTAATCTTAAAAACCAATAAGCTCTCTAATGATGTTGACGTTTCAAATAAGAAAATATCTTAATTTATATGATAGTACTAACTAATCCTGAAAGTTCACATAATGGGTAAGTAATAAATTAAAAACCAATCAGATCATTTTTATTTGAATAACTGTGCATCATATTGCTCACCATGATATACGGCATAATATGCATCACAACCTCTCTGATGGTGTTCATTAATTCTGACTGATGGTTCATATTGTTCACATAGCACTTATAAATCATGATTACATTTTTTCATCATAATCAATTCGAGGTGGCTACTCATCCTCAAATTTCAAATAGCGTGTTAATCATTTCACAGATTAATTATCCCACTTTTATTAACCATTCCACTAGTCAGATACGAATACAATCACATTCCTCGCAATCCTCTTGTAGGCACCATTAAATCATGAAATACTTTTAGTTCTTCAAGTTGTTCTTAATCATACATCATTATCAAGAATCTAACAGATCATTCCACATCATTCAGAGGGTAATTGTCGATGCCAATAATTCCTGAAAGTAAAGAGAACAATTTACAAGAATGTGTTTTTTTGTGTGTAATAAAAGTATGTGTTTTATTGTGTAATAAAGTAAACTAAGTACCATTACTTATCAGTATTTGTAACAGCATGAGGTAAGTAAAATAATATCATCAAGTGGTATAAAAGAAATAAGCAACACAAGTGGAATAACACATGAAATGCCTTACGTTTCTGCACCTGTATGAGCTAATGGGGAACGGGTAAACGCCATGCAGTGTGTAATGAGAGAAATTTCGACCTGATAGTGGCATAATTCTACTCTAATTTTCGATTGTCAACTATCAGGGGATCTTTAACGTTCATAACCTGCAGCGCATTGGGCCTTGTTTAATTGTCACTTCCGAACACCTATTAGACGCCTTTTCCATGTCAGCCCTTCCGACCTGCATCACTGACAGGGGTAACCGGGTTGAAAAATTCTAAGGTATCATTAGAGTAATAGCAGATGTAACATAAGTTAAAAAGTAATTGAATTTGGACTATTTCCGAATTGCAATATTTTCGAAGGGATTTTTGAGGGAAACACGTTCATGCCGCAGTTACCGTGCTTAAGAGTTCGAACTTAGATGTATCAGACTAGCAATGCTGCTCAGACAATTATTGTCACTTGACATTGATAAAACTTCTTGCTTCAGGACATGTAGAAAAGGTCATACTATGCGTTCAAACACTTTTAGAAAATTAGCAGCTTGACATGTCCTCAATCTCAATGCACTCACGGTCGCATTGCCATTACTCGTCTTCATTGACTAGTTGCAACTCCTCTCTTTAGATAATCGTAGATAATATTACCATTAGTATACACTTGACAAATTATGATCTACCACGGCTGATTAACGTGCAATGATGCTTGTTATTTGTTTATTAGTAACACACGTGTTGAAATTGTTATTGTTTACGGTATCAAGTGATCGAGTAAATAAGTCATTCTCAACTACGGCAGATCAACGAAATGGCTACTGTTCTCTGTCCAG
Organism: Lottia scabra; assembly: GCA_029955415.1. NCBI lineage: Eukaryota > Metazoa > Mollusca > Gastropoda > Lottiidae > Lottia > Lottia scabra. The sequence continues at coordinate 712,258 of JARJEI010000045.1, read as the reverse complement.
AACCCTTTGACTTTTACTGTGCTATTGCGGTATCGACGGGTTGCCTAATATACCATTGTAGCATACCATTTTCAGACGCTTTTAACTTAAAAAATACAACACTTCTTCCCATTGGCCGAACTTTGTCCCTTGACCAATTAGAATATGCGTTATATAACTCCAGGAAAAAAATCTGATGACGTTTACAGGTATATAAATTGGAAGGTAATCCGCTAACTGCACAGAACAGCTTTTTTTTTATCAACGTAAGTACAGCGTGTGATTTAGATTTAGAAAAATTAGAAATACATTAGTTGTATATCCCTTCTTTCATAGAAAAAAACCGTTCGTGGTACATGCATCAGACGATTTTTTACAATTGCCATTAAAATTAGTTTCATTTTATGTTTTCACGACCGTAAGTTTTAGACCCAACCCATTTAGTATTACGCAAGTGTATTTTATTAATATATTTTCGGTGATTTTTAACCCCGATCATCCACAGATTAAAGGACTATCACTAGTGAATCATTGGATTATGGATTATCTACATTATTATGATCTTTGACAGTGGATTATTGCACAATCGCGAGATCTTCTGGACAAGTCACACCCTACAAGTATTTGAAGATCTTTCTTAGTAATATATTAACTAGTGTTAAAAAATAATATTTGATAATTTTCTGGAGCTGTCAGATATCACCTCTGTTTAGAAATTGGATACCGCTAGAATTATTTGATATCAGAAGTAAATCACTCTATCTCGTCACATTTCATTGGATATTGTCTACACTTGCATGCTTCTGGTTGGTTGAAACATTCAGGTGGGTGGGGTAATCACATTGCATGCTACAATTCTCTGAACATTTGGGTTTTCTGAAGGTTACAGGTAAGACTTTTTTCTTGTTTTGAAAATTCATTTCAATATTTTTAGTTAGCATACACAATTGTATTTACAACTATTTCTTAGGATCGACGATAGATACTTTAAAAATTCTATTATGTTACGCTTTACGAATATTTAAAAAATAATTGGAATAGGTATACCCTAAGGTGACTCCTTGGACCCTATCTTATTATCAGTGCATAGTGATGAATTGTATAATTTAACAGGACATCGATTCATAATAGAATACATGTATAATAAACAATCGATTTCAAGGACTCTAATTTTGAAGGTCACCTTTTAAGAATCGTCCCATCAAGTCAAAAGCAAGAGACAGATATGATCGGAAGGATGAGCAATAACAACTGCGTCCAATAAGCACGAAGTAAATGAAACAAAAGCAGTCATACAGTAATGAACCAGAAAGATGTTAGGATTTTCATAACTTACTACTATATCAAAGTCAAGAAACTGATTTACTACTCTTTTTTTTATCAAACATTAAAAGCAAGAAATGAACCATTTTTTTAATCGAATACTATGCAATAACTTATCTTGCATTTCTTCTTAATTAACTTAAATTTTCCACTCTATTATTGACTATTATAGCCTTTTGCGTTCAACGAAATTTTAACTAAAAAAACTTGATGACTCATTTCTATATGTATACTAGAGGTGATTTTATTTTCAAAACGCGTGCATCATCATTAAAAATGTCATTTCTTATCAAGTCATGATAAGTTAGAGGCTTTATAACAGTAATATTTCTACTCGCAGCAGACCACATTTTCCCGTCTTTATACTTGAAGGGATTTTGAAAGGTTTTCTTAACTTTGTATGTGTATCGGGGACACTGATAGCATCAATTTGCGCCATTCCAATTTCCATTCCGACGTCTGTGGTTCTTGCAATCCCTTTAAGACTTTTAAGAGTATGACCTTTATAGGTCCACAAAATCAAAGATGTTTCTTATTAATAGGAAACAATTAAATACACTCTGAACTGACTTAAACCTCAATACTACAATCGTCATTAGGTAATGCTGTTAAGCATGAAAGCACGCTGCCTTGTTAGCAATTTAGATGTTTGGTTATATGTATTTTGGCATTTTAAGGAATGGCATTATTATTAAAACGTATCAAAGCAAGTCTTTGAAAAAATTTGTACAGGTTTTTATCTGTTTAATAGACCACGACTTATCTGAAATTCACCAGATATACTCCAAAGCCTTTATCATCTTGTATGACTTTGTCTAGTGCTATCTGACATACACCAAGTAAATAGAAGGTCAAGGAAGATACCATTTTCATCAGCTATATTTGAGAACGAAATCGTTTTAATTTAAAGAAACTTATTACCGGTTTACTCTGTTAAGTTAGACTATGATTCATTCTAAACTTTAATGAAAGTTTCAGACTTCTAGTTTGAAAGATTGACGAGTGCATTTCCTTTACACCAAAATATCACATAATCATTTTCAAAAGCAACCTAATGTCTAATTGATATGTCAATACCAACACCACTGCTTCATAAGTATATGATATGGAAAACATCACCAGGACCAGCAATATGATGTACTGCAATAATAAATTCTGATTTCATTGTATTTTTCAGGGTGTGGGCTGTTCTGCTCACTTTTTATCAACCGATTGGAGACAGCATCGACAGTAACCAATTAGAGAAGTCAGCTTTATAAGTTTCGTTTTCTCAAAATTGTCCAACACTTAAAGCTGCCAAGATGTCTTTCGATCCACAGGATCCCGAATTTGAATACTTGGCTGTCGACCGTAAGAAGTTAATGCGGGAACAGACACAAACCTTTGACGGTAAAAAGGCATGCTGGGTACCTGATCCAAAACATAAATTCGCTGCTGCAGAAATCCAAAGTACAAAAGGCGAGGAAATCACTGTTAAACTCAACGACACCAATGAAGTAAGACAATCACATTTTGGTTTTTATTTCATTTGTCAATAACGTTAACGCTTGTTGACAAGTCCTTTTCTTTAAGATGTATTTTTCATAAATTGCAGTTCTGTATGCAAAGAGAGAGCATACAGAGTTTTGAAGCTTATTCAGAGAAAATTCTAAATCAGAAGGAACAAAAAATCACGACTAGATTTACATTGGCTATAGTCTTTAATACTTAGTATGTTACTGAACAATAAGGCAGAGATCGCAAATTCCACAATCATTCCCATTATTTAAATTTGATAAGCAATGTGAGCCATTGCATCCAACACCTGTCACCAACCTATCCATGTTTTTCCAAAGAACCGCAAAAACTACATTGACAGTATGTTTTCCTTTCAGACCAAGACCTTCAAGAAGGATGATATTCAGCAGATGAATCCTCCCAAGTTCGAGAAGATTGAGGATATGGCTAACTTGACCTATTTGAATGAAGCCTCTGTATTGTACAACTTGAAAGCTCGATACGTTGCAGGTCTTATCTATGTAAGTTCCTAAACACCCATCTTCTTCCGTTAACCAATAGCCGTAGGAGAAAATGGGCATGGTGGGGCAAAATATCATTAAAATTCGGGCCCCTGCGGCTATGCGTTAACCCAATTAAAAGGGCCACGAAAGTATTGACCAGTAGTGTTACTAATTCATTATTTCAATCCCATCAAAGTACAGAAGCAAATTTTTTTATGCTTGGAATAACTATGCTCCTTATATGCCTTAAATCTTCTTAAACCCGATTTCCCCATGACTTAAAATAACGTGCTGCAGCAGTTTCAGAAATCTCACATTAAGACGAAACACGCATTGATAGCATTGATAGCATTGATAGCATTGGATAAGCCTTTACCAAGTGCATATTTACATCAGTACCACTAGCACAGGCCTTCTCAATTATTTTTTTGCAAATGGCCAAATGCATTATTTTATGAAAAGTATATCAGGGCCAAATACAGCTTAACTAGCATAGTGAGCAGAGCGTCTTAGCGGAAGGGGTCATTCTTGAGGGGCCATTATCAAGGGCGTCGCGGGCCACCAATTGAGAAGTCCTGCACTAGCATTGTATACAAATTTTCAAATCAAAGTGAAACTGACCCTTCTGAACCTGAAAATTTCAAGAAAAAGCACTATCTTTTTTAACACGAACAAGTTGGCATCCGGTTTATATGTACACCTGTTACTCCCAACGTGATATTTTCTAAATATAGAACATAATATAGAATACAAACAACCAGGGCATCTAACCTTCATTCGTCCTTGATAGCGAGCGATTGGTCTAATCGCCATTCCAAAACCTGGATATCATTATCATTATCATTTCAATATAACATTTTGATATTTTCGGAAACTATTATCATTGCCAAATAAAAGGAGAATAATAATCATTATTAACTTTAACATTCGAACGTTTCGGCAATGGTCCAATATTAAATGTCGGAGCAATGGTGTACTTCCAGTTTGTAAGATAGGAATTTTATACCAACCATAATTTTGGTATTGGCAAAACCCATAACTTCACTTATAATCCGATTTTGAAATTGTCTTAAAACCACTACGAGATATTTTCGATCAAATCATTCTGATTCTTATCAAATGATTAGTGGTTTGAAAACAGCTGTATTTTTATTTCACCTGTTTATACTTATTGATAGTGTTTCAACTTCTAAATCAAAGTGTTTCGCACTATGCTTCCGTACAAGGGCGTGGATTTAGGGGGGACGGGGGGGGTACATGTCTTTGAACTCAGAAGGGGGGGGGGGACGAAAAGGTCCTCTGGAACTACAGACATCTGAATGATGCTATGAAACATTTTTTAGGAATTTTTTTTCAACCCTTTTAAAGCATTTCTATTTTCCATCTAACGTATCTTGTTATTCAAGAAAGCCATCATCAGACTAAAAGGCTAGAAAGATCTCTTTTGATTTTCCTAAATGCAAATATAAACAGAATAGCACAGAGCTGCACAATAGATTATCGCAAACACCCTTTATTTTTTTCTATTTTTCAGACTTATTCTGGTCTTTTCTGTGTAGCCATCAATCCTTACCGACGTCTTCCTATTTACACCCTCAGTCTTATCTTGAAATACCGAGGTAAACGACGAATTGAAATGCCTCCTCATTTGTTCTCCATCTCTGATAACGCTTACCAATACATGTTGCAAGGTGAGTGGTCTTTTTATATTTCATCTGGACACAATTTTTAGGGGTACTGTGGCAAGATTTGCTCACGTCTCATAAAACACTGATGTCAACTTGTTCACTTTCAGTACTAGAGTGATTCGATAAAATCAAGACAACAATTACATCAAATATAAATTCTAGGTGGGAATTAGCTTAAAGAGATTGTAAAGTGATTTTCTAAACTTTGTATGTGTATCGGGGACCTGCATAGATACCTATAGTAGCTTCCAGTAGATCAATGTCAGCGACGTCATAAAACGCGTTAGTTTTAGTAGAATTGCAAGAACCACAGACATCGGAATGGAAATTGATGCTATCACTGTCCCCGATACACATACAAAGTTTAGAAAATCACTTTACAATCCCTTTAAAGTTTCTTGAAAGGTTATAGTGAGATTCGGCGGCTCGAACACATTGTGCTCTAAAACGAGACCTTTATCTGTACGGTTAATAACCATCAGGGCATCTGTAGCCTGTCTACTTAAATCATCATCATTAAAACAGGTGAACCGATTAAACACCCTGTCTTGTTAGTAATACCAACTGACCATCGCTTCCTGATAGATCAAATCTGTTTAATCAAATTCAATCAGGAAAAGGCAATAATATTAAACGCTATTTTAGATGCTGAACATCGTATACAGTTGATAGCGTAAAATTAGCTCTTCAGCACTACGAGGGAAGTTCTTCCAAGCAAGAGAATATTTAGTTAAAGGGTAAACGTCGACTATAAAAGTCCTATATTGTCAGTACAAAATTCCACACTGCAGACAAATTTTGATTGTAGGATTTTTCTAGAAACGGTGGTCAGATCTCTACCTTCTAATCGGAAAGCGTTTCAAACTTCAAGTCAATAATTTAAAAAAAGGTCAAGATAAGCAAAGTAACAGTTTTAGAAAATGATAAGTAACATTGCAAGTAATATTCTCCCAGAAGTAAGATCTGAAAAATTGTTACATATGAACTTATTGGCCTCGGTTACGAGAAACATTTATCAGTTGGTGATTATTTTATTTCGCCAAATTGTCTGGAATTTTACAATTTATATTTTAACATGCCTTCTATTTAAACCACATGCCGATAAAACTCGTATTCCAGAATGCCTAGCAGGCCTTTCGTGCACGTCTGCCATGGAGAAAAGAATATAAACCACTTCTGATATATAACATACCTTTCATTGTACATTGTAAACTGTAAACTGAAGAGTACCATTCGTATCGAACTTCTTTTACAAATGTCAAAGGTCATTTGACTCATCTGATAAACGTTTGGTATTATCATAAACTTTATAGTCGGCCATTTTGTTTGATGTTGAACACTTGGACGTTGATGGTACGAGGCGATTCAATTCCATTAGGTACAATAAACCAATTAGTTTTACCCCAAAGTTGTATTCAGAAATCCTGAAATGATAACATGGAATGATTGTTTAATCTCATGAAAAATATTTATAAAATTTGAATCAGAGCAACTCTAGCTTCCAAGAACTAGGGATATATTAACACACAGTGTAATGGGCTTGATGCAATTGTCGGGATAGAGAGAGTCAAAAGCGCATCCCTTGAAGAATTTCCCTTGAAATTTCTTTGAAAAACAATTTTTCTGGAGACGCTACAGATGTAAAATCACATCCGAGGTACTGCGTAATGTTATCATGCACTATAGCAAATGTTGAAAAATATAGATAATAAAGGAGTTTATATTCATCAAGTGACTTGCCTGGTTGCATAACTTTACTATACAACAGATTACCTAAATAATCTGATAAATCCAGAAAACAATATTTATATACAATAATTGATAAATCCCTTAATCCAATTTAAGGCATTTATCAATTATAACCTGTTATTATATGGAAATTTACATAGTTTCATGGTTTTTTTGCATTCTGTTTGTATACATTGGACATCGTTGATGAATATATACTGATTGACCAAGTTTGAGAACTTAATTTTTTTGTTCATTTTAAGAGGTTGTATCGCTTTAAACGAATTCACGGTTAAAAATTAGTAAGAAGTGCAAGAAACACTAAGCAACTAATTTCAAAACTAATCCTAATTTTGAACTAAAATTTAAACTATTTGAAAATCATTATCTGTACAATTTTTGTTACATATTTTGGCAGCACGCCAGATTCCACTTCACAAGCAGACACAGATTAAATAAATAAACCGGCCTCCTAGAGAGGTAGATATAGGAAGAAATGTTTAAGTTTGATAAATTGAAATTCAGAACGAAAATGGCGTCCGGAAGTGTTACATAGGCCTACTGTTGGCATTATTTACGTTTCTCCTTCCACGATTCATCCTAGGTTTTGCGAACGTTGTCTTTCAACGAGCTATTCTGGTATTTAATGTAAACCTTAAGCGAGTTAATATCTTAATGTCTGAACGAGTCGTTGTAGGTTTCTAGCGTTTAAGAAACGAGTATTGTTGTCCTAGGTAGTTAGCGTTGTCCTTAAACGAATCAATATAGGTTTTCCAGGTTTTGGAAATAACGAGTTGTCCTAGGTTTTTAGGGTTGTCCATAAACGAAACATCCTAGGTTTTAAGGGTTGTCCATAAACGAAACATCCTTGGTTTTTGGCGTTGTCTTTAAACGAGTTTCACTTGGTGTTTGGTAGTTCACAACAATAAATAATGATAGTGGTAGGGTCTTAACTTCTAAAAAAAATGCAAACAAAATAATGAAGGTTATTGGTTTATTTCAGATCGTGAGAACCAATCTATGTTGATTACGTAAGTTCTAGTTTTCTTTTCATTGAATTATAATTTAAGACTATATTGACAAATTGACAACAAATTTACCATGACAACCGAAAAACAAAATTTACCATGCAGACTGTATAAAAATTACTATGGCCATGACAACCATCCATACCACTTTTGTTGAAAACGAGGGCCTTACAAGGATTGTCAATACTTGCATCTTCAAGAGAAGATCAAATGCAATGATTTTAATCACATCAAGATAGACAAACACGAACACGACTGACGACCATTACAAGGAATGAAATTACTTCCATGAATATTACAAAAACTTGAGCTGCATTTATGTTGAAATGAGTTATCTCCCTTCAATCCATATTATACTCTTTCACCAAGGATATTTCCGTTTGTCCAATTATTGCATATTGCATAAAGGATTAGCGATTTGTTATCAATCCATTCATTAGAATGTTTGGATCCATAGTTCGTAAAGCCCATAGGCTAACGTATACGATCACAGAATTCGTATTTGATGGGCTGAATATAGATACCAAGCAAAACAAGCGTCATAATTATGATACACTGATGCATGAACGGAATCTCTGAATTTGTAAACATATATTTTTGAATTTTAAAATGAATCAAACAGAGGCGAGAGTGGTGCTGGTAAAACTGAAAACACCAAGAAAGTTATCATGTACTTTGCCAATGTAGCAGCGAACACTGCTCTGAAGGAAAAAGACCGCAAGAAATCTGTGGCTGTAAGTGTCAACCAGCAATTTTATTTTTAGGCTTTTATGGTAGCATATTCAACATTCGTCATATTGGCATTGCAGGAGATTGAAGGTTCGTTGAAAGGGATATCTCCGTTTTTTAGTTGACGTTAACGTCTTTTGTTACACACTGCCCCGAACATGTCTCGTTTCAATAAAACCACACTTCTACAATGCTATGATGACGTTTCTTGAATATGCTCAAAATTATGTCCTTGTACCCAAAGCAAATGGAAAGTCACATCCGTGCCCCATTCTATAATTGCACCTTTCTATAAACAGTGGTGAGTCCGGAGCCGGAAAGACCGAAAACACCAAAAAGGTAATCCAATACTTTGCCCATGTCGCCGCTAGTGCACATAAAGATAAGGCAGAGGAAGAAGAAGAGAAGAAGAAGGAGAAAAAGGTAGAGAAACGCACCTCCTCTGAGTGTCCCCTTAATGTGACGGCACGGTGTGTTACTTCCCCTTACCTTAAACTAGAACCTCCACCTCGTTCATAAATCACCTCATTTAAGGCGTTTTTATCTGACACTAACTGGTATTTGGTTTGTCATCTTCACGAGGAGCGATGAACAAGTTAACGTTGAATAAAAACGACTTATTAATAGATCTTATTGGTTACTTAAAAAAAAATTTTTCAAGACGGAACGGTTAATAATTGGTTTAAATTGAATATATCATTGAGTCATGCAATAATGACAAAAGAAATATACGCCTCAAAAATATTTAGATTTTACAGATTGTCAATAAATTTAGTCACCATTAAGTTCTAACGTTTTCATACACTATTAATTAATATGTTTAGAACCCAACAGTAAATTTCCTTGTTTCCCATGTGTTTATATTTCCCCTTTCACAGTATATTTCTGTAAAATTTTTCCACTTTTTTTATATATATTTCTTTCAAACTTGTTTGTTTTTTTATTATCTATCATTTCTTATTTTATTCTTTTTTAATTTTTTTTTTTTAATTTTTTTTTACTTAGTTATCTTTATATTTCTTTTTATCTTTACTCTGGTTTTGTTCATTTAGTTTTTGTATTTATCCTTAATTTAATCTATTTTTTTTTTTACTTCCCCTACCCAAGATGTATAGAGAGATTTTTAGGCCCTTTCACTGCATGTAATTCCCTATCCAATTAGAAAGGAAATTTTGCAATTTTTAATTATTTTTTTTCCAGATATTTTATCAAATATTATTTATTAATGTATTTTATATCAATTTAAATGAACTATAATGAATATTTTTATGATAAATATACTAGTTTATGCCACAAAATCAACATCAGACTGAATAATCACTCGTATCTAGGCCTACTTCGGAACTAGACTGGTGGGTAGATAACCTCGTATACTATAATATGGTAGTCGCCGTGTTTAATAAATTATAGTTCAGCCAATCACAATAGTTCTTCATAGAGTGTCATCTTCTTTCGCGGTAAAAAATAGCCAATCAAAATCAATCTCCGAACGAGTCTTTTCCAGTCCATTTATCATGGACGAGTCATTATATAGTCTGTAAATGACGAAGGTTGAGCCGAATGACTGAATAATGTCCCTTCTTTTACTGGATAACAATGACTATAGAAGAACCACGAATGCGTCGCCATATGTATTTGCTTTATCACCAAGATTAGTATAGTGGTCATGATGTTTTTACTTTTGGTACAAATATAATTTGTCTTCCTGCATAAGCCGGTCATAATTTGTCACTCAATGATATACTTTTATGTTCGTGTTTTGGCTCTGTTAAAATACGACTTTGAGACATTTGATAATTCATCTGGTGTTATTTTGTGGCAGAAACTTGTTATTTTAACAAATTAAGAAGGCAATTTGATTTTTCATATTATCTGGTGTTTTATATTGATATATGCTAATATGGTCACTTTCTTTATTCTTTCTTCCCTTACCTAAACCACTTATACCAATGCCCAAATTCAAATTCCATACACCCCCCTTGGTTCGCAAACCCTTACCCTACACCCAAACACCCTACCACAACTTAACCTTATACAGGGATCCTTAGAAGATCAAATTGTACAAGCCAACCCCGTCATGGAAGCCTACGGTAACGCTAAGACAACCCGTAATAACAACTCTTCAAGATTCGTAAGTAATGGAACCCCCAACAAGCACGAGTTATACCTTGAACACCATTATTTCAGAAACCCTCTTCAGCACCACCTCGTTAACCCTTTTCTTTCAGCCAACCCCTCTTCTTCACCCAGTTTGTCCCAAACTCCAACCCATTTCCGTTTTTAACCTTTTTTGTTTCTTCTTCCCTCCCTTTCATTCGACGCGACCATCAACTCTAAATAGGGTTCTCTCGAAGATCAAATCGTCCAGTGTAACCCTGTCATGGAAGCGTACGGTAACGCTAAGACTATCCGTAATAACAACTCTTCTAGATTCGTAAGTACTATGTAGGACATGGCGTTGCGTGAACGTATGGAATGTAAAAACTGAATATGTTGTAACTACTATATATGGCTGCCAGTGTTGCTGATTGATAACCTTCTCCCAGTGTGTACCCTTTTACTTAGATAGGACAATTTACTTGTCATTTCCTGACACCCATAGTTAAACCTTAGTCAAACCTAAATCCCACCGTCGCAATAAGCTTTCGGAAAAGATCACCAAAAAACACCCCCAAAAAACCTCCAGTTATAACAACAACTTATTCATCTCTGGTGAATCGGAAACGAATGAGTCTACCCGATCATGATCACCCTTTTTTGAACCACATATAATCATTAATTTATTATACCATAAAACCACTACATTCGGGGATATCACATACCCTCTATCTCATTCTGAGATACGTACAGGTTCGTCTACCTTCTCATCCATCACCTTACCTTCATCTACCAAAAATATCCACCCCTTTACCTTTCCACTCATTTTCCTTCCTTATCCTAAAATCTATCCACGAGTGACCATTTGAATTGAACCCAGTGTGTCTTACCTATCCACTAAATCATGTTTGTGTGCCACATCATAATCATTTTTTGTTTTTTCCTTTTCCCCATTTCCTTTGAATGCAACCTGAATATCCAGGGAACATTGGAAGATCAAATTATTCAGTGCAATCCCGTCATGGAGGCTTACGGTAACGCCAAGACGATCCGTAATAACAACTCTTCTAGATTCGTAAGTATGGAAGCTAATGTACGAAACTGATGCATTATTAATATTCTGTATAATTCCTGTCGAAATTGGGATGCCTAACCGCAGGGTTTATATTCTCGTGGAATGCATATATAATCAAATCCGTTTAACGCTTATGTTTAAATGCATATCTATTTGTTAAAATATAATATTAATATTTTTAATCAAAATGTGATACATATTCAACTGCATGCAGATGAATCAAAATTTTTTGACGAAGTTCATCAATGACCAAAGAATCGTAAAATAGCTTTCTTTCATTATGTCGAAATTCGACATTTTAACACTATTACACTTACAAAAAAGAGTAAAGTAATACGACGGGTTTCCCACCAGCAAACAGCGAAAATATAGTTAATATTAAGGAAGAACAAACCACTCGTGGAAACGATACGGATATCCGTACTAAATGCTTGCTGCAATGTACGTGTACGTCTCAAAATACACCTTTACCTTTCTTTTCTAGTTCTTTTGTAGTGTTAAATGCATGTGGTTAAAGCGAGATTCGTCATTATACAAATTATAAAGTGATATTATGGCACTCATAGAAATCATATTATCAGAACAAATACATGTATTTTGGAAGTTATCAAAATAAACAGATGGATTTTCTGGATAGACGCTTTAAAACTGCAGAAGCCGAGTCTCGCTTTAACAGATCCAACAAATGTTATATTTAACATGATTTATTTTCTTTTATAATGTATCTATTTATTTGTCAAATTGCTACTTGCTATGTGAGTTATACTTGTGCACCAGTCATTGTGCTCTTTAGGGAACAATATGATATGCAAGCATTGGTGCCTTTATGTGGCTAATTCTAGTGGCTGGTAACTGGTGGTATTTTGAGATCAGAGCAATAAGCCAGTGGATGAGTTACAGATCTTTATCAAATTAATATTTGTTGCATCCTGAGGCCTCTTAGCACAATAATTTCTTACTATTTTACGTCACACCACAAGAGTGAATGCATAAAAAACTCTGACAAAACCTTAAATATACAAGTAACATAGTTCTTCATACTATTATGATTTTAATTGCATCAACATTTTCACAAAGGGGTAAGATTTCGAACATTTTAATTTGGCAATATTTTGGAAATGACAAGGTTCGTAATTTTTCAGTTAATTCGACAACTGAATAAGCATTATATAAATCATGCTTATTACTACTTTTCTAGGGTAAATTTATTCGTATCCATTTTGGTACCCAAGGTAAAATCTCTGGAGCTGATATTGAACAATGTAAGTTATCCTTTCTACTGTTTGACACTTATTTAAATAATAACTTTGAATCCTACGACCGTTCTGTTTTTGGAAAGTTGGATTCTAAAAATGTCAGAGTTGTTCCCTTTGCAATTATAGTCTATTTTGAAGCAGGAATTTCAGTAATTATAACAAACTTTGGTCGCACCTAACATTGCCAACTAGAACATTATTTTGTTACTAACTCGGTTACTCGGTCTTTTGTGTTTGAAGAGATCAAATTTGAGCATGGTCTATTCTTGATTCAAATTTACATATTCACGATTCCAAAATCATATTTCTTTGGAATTTTTCCAGATTTGTTGGAGAAATCTCGAGTAACCTTCCAACAGCCAGCTGAGAGAAACTACCATATTTTCTACCAATTGTTGTCTAACGCTGTTCCCGAAATCGTGGGTATGTACAATGATAAATCCTTGCAAAAATGACAATCAGTGAATATTTGAAACTACAGACCAATCCAATTTTTGCTCCTGTTCCAACTCTTAAAATTTTGCATGGCAAGACTTATTATCGAAAATATTTTCTTTACCACAAGTTTTCCTACAGTTGATCACTTTTAGCCATATTTATTAGGTAATCATAAAGCTCTTATATTCTTTCTTTAGAAAAGTTGCTTGTAAGCGCCGATCCTGCCCTTTACCATTTCATCAACCAAGGATGTATCACTGTTGATGGTATTGACGATAATCAAGAAATGAAAGACACCTTCGTAAGTTACTATGCAATGCTTAAGAACCATTGCGGTTGCTTACTAAATTCTGTGGCACCATGCAAGAAGCAGACAACCCACCATTTATATTCGCATTAAAAGGCAAAATGCTGTGACTTTATCAAATTCAAATTGCATGTTTTCGATGACTTTTGCAGACAAATCGGGGACACTTCAGAAAACAGTTGAAAACCCAGGCCTTAGATATACCATAGTGTACTGAATTAATTTTTCATGGTTAAGTGGGTTGCCTGGTTCTTGCATGGTGCCACAGAATTGCACTGGAACAAGTTTTAGCAAGTAGCAACTTCTTGTTAAGCAAAGAAAGCTATGTGTACTAATGTTGGTGAACAATTACAGCAACAGAAGCGACAATTAAGCGATTTATACGTAGTTTATCAATATTATTTACTTGTTTTTGTTTGTAAGGAGTTAAGACACTCCAATAGAACATGCAAAACAAATATGGATTAATGAACAAAACCGGAAGAAACAATATAGTAATGCATTAATCGAAGAAGAAGAAAACTTTACTCTTTTAGTTTAAAACCTTTTTTAACCTTTTAACATTTGTCTTATAGGTCGCCTTCGACGTTTTGGGTTTCTCTCACGAAGAAAAGATGAGCATGTTTAAATGTACTGGTGCTGTCATCCATTTTGGTGAAATGAAATTCAAACAGAGACCCAGAGAAGAACAGGCTGAGGCTGATGGAAACGCTGGTAAGAAAAAAGGCCCAATTGTGCTTCAAACAGAAACGACTATCAACTTACAGAACAACTATTGAACGTGCTGACTCATCTGGACACCTGATACTAGTACCATTATTCAATTTGAAATGTTTCCTCATTTATTGATATACATCCTCAAATGAATAGTTCATTAGCTGTTACCAATGTGTTGCCAATGCGTTAAAATGGATTTCGAGATTTGATTCGAAATAATAGTGTCATTGAAAAAGGCACTTATATGACTCTTAACTATTTAGTCATAATCATGTAAACCGTGTTGAACAATATTTATTTCGTTTCATTTATTTTATCTTCTTTTAAACAACTTAAAATACTTCATACGTAACCACGTTTCTTGCTATTTAAACATCGTCTTCTATTTATATACTATATTTCAGAATCAGAACGTGTCGCTTTCTTGTTGGGTGTCAATGCTGGTGATTTAGTTAAAGGTCTTTTGAAACCAAAGATTAAAGTCGGTAACGAGTTCGTCACCCAGGGTCGTACCAAGGAACAAGTGTTGTATTCTGTACAAGCTTTGTCCAAATCTCTCTACGATCGTATGTTCAAGTGGCTTGTCGTTCGTGTCAACAAAACATTGGATACCAGGGCCAAGAGACAATTCTTCATTGGTGTACTGGATATTGCTGGTTTTGAAATCTTTGATGTAAATATTCCTTTTCTCTGTATTAAAACTTCATATACCAAGTTACATTGAAGTATAATTTCTCATCACGAGCATTTAAATAATGTCCAGTTTGCTAACGATCTAGTCAGCAATATTACTAAAATTGTCCACTTTTTTTTTGTAGTTCAACAGTTTTGAACAGATTTGTATCAACTACACCAACGAACGTCTTCAACAATTCTTCAACCATCACATGTTTATTCTGGAACAAGAAGAATATAAGCGAGAAAATATTGAATGGGAGTTTATTGATTTTGGTATGGACTTGCAAGCCTGTATCGATCTGATTGAAAAGGTAATGATATTCTTCGGCATGTAGTGGTTAACTATAGGTGGTTCAAGGTCTTCTGGAACATAATATATGCAGCACCTTCTTCCTTATATGGATTTAAACCGAGAATTAGAGAACTTTTGAATCATGACTTTGATACTACATTGGGTTTTTTTCTTGTTTCGATTCTTTTATTTGTCACTTAAAAAGAATATAAGTAATAGCCATAGAAGAATTTATTGCTTTCTCTTATTTCAGCCTATGGGTATATTGTCCATCTTAGAGGAAGAGTGCATGTTTCCCAAAGCTAGTGATAAATCATTCATGGACAAACTGTACTCCAACCATCTTGGTAAATCACCCAACTTTGGTAAACCAGTCGGCAAGAAAGTTAAGGGTGAAGCTCATTTTGAACTTCATCATTATGCTGGTACTGTACCATACAGTATTACTGGTTGGCTTGAGAAGAACAAGGATCCTTTGAACGAAACTGTTGTCGAAATTTTGGTCCACTCAAAGGAACCACTAGTACAATCCATGTTCGCTCCTGCTGGTAATTATATTATTAAATATTGGGGACGGGAGTGTTGAATCTGACAAGCCGTGGATTGAATCTTGTACCTACTTTCTTCGCACCAGCAGGTGCTAATTTTAAAAGTCACCATGATTTTTCATTGTTTTCATCATTGGATAATGTGTCACTTCTTTGGTGGAATCGGTACGAGATTAAATAATTTTATGATATTTGCTCCTGATTTCAAATTGGAAAAGGTGTACTTTTAACCTCGAACGAAAGCACAAGAACATTCTCCCTTTAAGGCTACTCGCGTTCTTTGCCGTGAGGTGAGACCAAGTGTCGATTTTGACGTCCTCTTGGTTTTTGAGGGTAGCATCCTTCATCGCTTTTGACCAAGACATTTTTTGAGATGAAAGCCTCTTGTTCATGGTTGGTATCATTTTCTCCGACCCAAGCAGCGGCTTGTGTCAATCGGGTAAATTTATTCCATCAGAGAATACTTTTATTGGGCCATTATGTTTAACGTACCTCACACCATTACATATTTAAACGATGGACTGTCTTGTCAACCATACATGTAATAATTCAATTTCTTTCATCAGCAGAGGAAGGGAATACAGCGCCTAAACGTAAAAAGGGGTCCAGTTTTATGACTGTATCTTACCGTCACAGGGTACGAACAACCTCAATATTATATGCATATAAACGACGAAAACACATCTAAACTTTCAACTTTTTGAAAAATACAAATTTATCATTTCATTTCCTCCGTAAAATGAAACCTTGCGGTGAATTAAAAAAAAAGTATGTGAGTTCGTCGTTGGACGTTTATTCTCATCAAAGTTCGGCCGAAGTTGCATTTGTATATGGCAAACTTTGATAAGAATGATGGCCAATTTTAGTCCTTGTAGAAGGGCAGCTTTTTGTCTATATATTATGATATGCTTACACTATATTTATGCTATTATTAATAAAGAGGAAACAGCAACCGGAGGACCTGCTAAGAAGAAGAAGAGTTCTGCTTTCCAGACCATTTCAGCCACACACAGGGTATATAAAGCATGTCAGGCCCCCAAACCCTGTCTTTGACACGAACCATCTCCTGTGTGGAACCACCATTCACAACCATTATCCACTTGTTCCCATTTTGAAATTAACATTGCATGTTTGTTTGTTGTTTTGATCTAATACATCCAAGAAAATTCAAATTACATAACAATTTACATCTAAGATTTGGCTAACTGTTCCGTCTTAACTCACCTCACCTTTTTGATGCACCTTTACACAACCTGTAGCACCCTGAATATAAGGTTCACCATACCTTCAATTTCAGAAACCCTAAAAACCTAAAATTCACCGAGATAAATCCTCCTATTTTCCTTTCCTTTCGAGTGAATTCAATTCAACCCTTGTCCTTTAGAAACCTTTTTAAAATTCCCCATTGTGGGAGTTTTTTTGGGAATACTCAGTTTCTCCTTTATGTGTAAATTCCTTCTCCTCCTTTCCCAGTCTTCCCATCTTGTGAAATTCCATGAACTGTTCTACCAGAATATGAATTAAATAATATTTGTATGCCTTCAATTTCATAAGATCTTTTTCTTGGCTTATTTGCTTTTATTTAATATATTTTTATGTGCTTTTTTAATAATTTTAAAACTCCGAATTTTATTTATTCCGCTCTATCCAATACCTATAACTTGCATGATCAGTAGCAAATCACTATGTTATCTAACACATCTATAAGTCATAATATTTATTGACCCTACCTTGTTTCCAACTTTTAGGAATCTTTGAACAAATTGATGAAGAACTTGTACAGTACTCATCCTCATTTTGTACGTTGTATTATCCCCAACGAGTTGAAACAACCTGGTAAGTAGTGCATAGTGTAGGAACATCACCGGATCAGCATAAATATCCATAGGTAGATACATGTATGTGAAAGTCAGATGCCTTTGAATAAATCTTCTTTCCTCGTTATTCAAATTAGACCAGGAATACTAGTCATACGAGAGCATAGCCAATATGTTCGAGTCTGTGGTCGAAATGTTGATGAAACGTTGCTACATCTTTTTTACCATAATAACATCCTTATTAATAAATGATTTTTTGGAATAATTTTCTCGTTCATTAACCTGTGTCCCCCTAACCATGTTCTCCCCTGAATTCATCCCTTTGTTATTTTTAACTTTAATGATCTTTTACGTTTGAATACTATTGTTTTTCTCAAGGTATTTAAATCTTGGAACTGTCTGTTTTAGGACTTATTGATGCTCATTTGGTTCTTCACCAGCTTCAATGTAATGGTGTATTGGAAGGTATCCGTATTTGCCGAAAAGGATTCCCTAATAGAATCATCTACTCTGAATTCAAACAACGGTAGGTATCCTTAAATCTATACCCGGGTAAAATGAAAATAATTCTGTGGCACTGAAATTCTATGCCATTTATGCGTAAACAAGATGTTTGTTGCACTTAAGCTCAGGTTCTGTCATACTTATATTCTGAAATGCCTTGCCTTACAGTCTTATTAGCGACAATCCAATCCAATCTAAAGTAGTGGTTCCAAACTTTTTTCAAGATGTGGCCCAAATTCTCGAAGCTCCCAGAGCCATGGCCTCCTGTTCTATTCCAAACTAGGGCAAAATAGGGAATATAGCGCAAGGGTTGTTGTTTTGTGCCTCCTCATCAATAGGAGGTCAGATGCATTATTAAGGGTAAGGTTTCAACCATTCGACCTAAATAATTATTCATTTCCAATTTCAGATACTCTATCTTGGCTCCAAATGCTATTCCTGATGGATTCGTTGATGGAAAAGTTGTTGCAACCAACATTCTCCAAGCTCTTCAAATGGACACCGCCGAATATCGTCTTGGTCTCACTAAAGTCTTCTTCAAAGCTGGTGTGGTCGGTTATCTTGAAGATCTTCGTGATGAACGTTTGACTTCTATCATTTCTATGTTCCAAGCCCACATCAGAGGTTACTTGATGAGAAAAGCCTACAAAAAACTCTGCGATCAGAGGTAAGATTATTAAAAGGATGTTTTGAGCGACGGTATTTACCAAATATTTCAATACTTATCTTTACAAATCTTATGTTGTCGACACATCTGCTATCAAACTCTTATCAGGACATTTTCCAGTATCTATCAAACTCTTATCAGGACATTTTCCAGTATCTATCAAACTCTTATCAGGACATTTTCCAGTATCAGGACTGATGGAAAACACATTTTGGCAAGGGAGTCTACAGCTGATACAGTACAGGTACATACCTAATACACTATCAAAGAATTGTGCAAAACATACCCACGAAAGTTTTTGCATGTCCACACTTACCACTATTTTTGTGTCCTTTTAGAGTTGGTCTGTCAGTTATCCAGAGAAACATCAGAAAATGGCTTTTGATGAGAAACTGGCTCTGGTGGAAACTCTACACTAAAGTAAAGCCTCTCTTGAACGTTGCTCGTGCTGAAGATGAGATGAAAGTCAAAGAGGAATTACTTGAAAAGACTAAAACCGAACTCGAAAAAACCGAAAAAGTCAAGAAAGAGCTGGAGGAACAGAACGTCACTCTTCTTCAACAGAAAAATGATATGTACATCCAATTACAAGCTGAACAAGATAACGTAGCCGATTGTGAAGAAAAGATCGAGAAATTGATCAAACAGAAGGGTGACTTTGAATCCCAGATTAAGGAAATGGAAGAGAGATTGCTCGACGAAGAAGATGCCGCATCTGAACTGGAAGAAAAGAAGAAGAAATTAGACAAAGAGAACAACGACCTCAAAAAGGATGTAGAAGATCTAGAAACAAGTCTTGCTAAAGCTGAACAAGAGAAACAAACCAAAGACAACCAGATCAAAACACTCCAAGATGAGATGGGCCAACAAGATGAACAAATTGCCAAACTCAACAAGGATAAAAAGAACATGGATGAAGCTCACAAGAAGACCCTTGCTGATCTCCAAGCTGAAGAAGACAAAGTTAATCATCTTAGCAAACTCAAGACCAAGTTGGAACAAACTCTTGACGAGGTTTGTCTTTTGCATTTCAATAATCATATTTGTTTCGATCTTGTGAAAGAACTGAAATACTAAAAACGTTTACTCGTTTAAGGGATCACCTGGTCCCATTTTTAAATTGAAATATCCACTTTTATAGCATGTCGAGTCCTGAAAAGTGGACTGCTACTATAAGTGACAGGGTCATTACATGTACAATAACCTAATTTGAAGAAAAAAACAACACCCCAATAATGGCTTAGTGAGTAGAACTTCGATGCACAGATATTCCAGATGAGAGAAAAATAGTTTGTATTGCTTTTTCATTTAATTCAAGCTTGAAGATAATCTGGAAAGAGAAAAGAAAGTTCGAGGTGACGTTGAGAAGGCTAAGAGGAAGTTAGAACAAGATTTGAAGATGACACAAGAAACCGTCGAAGATTTGGAAAGAGCCAAACGTGATCTAGAAGAAAACGTCAGACGAAAGGACGTCGAGATCAGTGGTCTCCACTCCAAACTGGAAGACGAACAGAATCTTGTTGCACAGCTTCAAAGAAAAATCAAAGAACTTCAGGTATTTGGGTACATTTCATTCTAATTTTCACTTTCATGGCAAATATCGATATCATTGTATTCCATGCTATAATCAAATTTCAATTTCGATAAACATTGCACACCAACAGAACAATATGACTGGTAAGCAGAAGAGGACACGTCAGAGGTGAGTGGATTTTTCTGGTGTAGAAATAAAGATTAGTGTGAAAGAATTTGTTGTTTTCTCTAACCCTTGCCCATAAAACCTTACTCTCCAGATCCCCTTAGATAGATCATATCCCGATCTTAGATTGAGTCATTCCCCTTGGATTGATCATATCCCGATCTTAGATTGAGTCATTCCCCTTAGATTGATCATATCTCGATCTTGGAATTGGTCATTCCCCTTGGATTGATCATATCCCGATCTTAGATTGAGTCATTCCCCTTAGATTGATAATATCCCTGTCAGATTGAGTCATTCCCCTTAGATTGATCAATCTTCTTACCCTTCGTCTGTTTACACTGTAGTTTTTTTTTACTTTTTCTCGTGTCTCGATCAGATTCTTGGGTTGTTTCCCGTGAACCAAATTGTAATATGCATCTCAAAATTAAGAAGCACATCTTTCGCTATGTTTGGATCTTTTTAGATCCGAGTTTAGTGCACAATACTTTCTACTATGTTCAAAAACGATTCCTGCACATCTGAACAAACACTTTTGAACACAAATTCTGATACAAAAACGAGGATGTAACGGGCCCCAAGAGAATAAATCATTGACTTACAATTAACAGTTCATACAATTGGATCGGTAATGTCGAAACCGATATATCGAAAAGAAAATCGTACCGGGGTATTTCCAGTTTTTGACTTCAGTCCCAAATCTATAATGTGGCAGAATGTCTTACTGACATTTTTAGAACAAAAACATGTTATTGTTATACTGAAGAACGTGCCATAAATGACATTCTTGTTGTATATCATACATACATCTGTATATTTTATCATTGTAACAATAATCACTGATTCTGTTTCTCTTAGTCCGTTCAAGTATCCATTTATTGGTTTAGATATGATAAAATCTATTCTCTTAACGATAGAAACATAAAAGATAGTATGTGTAAAAGTCATTAAATTCAATAAATTCTAAACAGCGTCTTCTCTAAAGTGCTGATAATTACAAGATTGGTGTTTCCAACCAAAAATTGCTAAATGAGCAAAATTTTAATACATCTTGTTGAACTGGTTCGTTAATGAAATACATTTGTATGGCATAATTAATTTTAACTGATATTCGCTACTTGCTGCTATTTGACCAACTTTCAGTACTAGATGCCGGTATCTTTTGGAAACAAGCCAGAAGATCGGGCTAACTTTCTGCCGATGGTATTATGACGAGGAATTGAACGGTTTCCAAGAAAAACATTTCTATGTGATGAGTAAATTTAAAGTTTATCATGACTTAATGTAACAGTTTCACTTATTTTGGATATCTCAGTTGTGTGGTAGCTTAGTGTTGGAACGTTTGGATTAACTATTTTAATAACGTCACTCCTATCCTCACATCGTCGGCGCTAGTGGTAGTACAGATACAGAAAACTAACTTGTAACTTCAATTGCAATCTCACTTTATTTTTTACAAATTTTTATACTTTGAGTTTTATTAAAGTACACCAAATGAATCTTGTTTTCAAATTTTTTTTTCTGGGTAGGAACATCTTACGCCATTGGCGTTTGAAATCTCAACCCGACAGTTGCCCAATCATTCATCAGTCTACTCTGTATGTGTTCTCACAGTTCCACTGCGTAGTAGGTGATTGGCGATTCCGAAACATCCTCTGTTATTCTCCGAAACAAGTCTAATGTAAATATTTTTTGTTACCATATTGTTTGCTCGATTCACGTGGCTTCTGAGAATTTTTCTATTAAAAACTAAAACTGTTAAATACTTTCTAAGAATTATTGAAAGTTATACGTGATTAGGCAAAAAGAAATTGTTATCCATGCAGGCGTGGGTCAATTGAGGAAATTTTAATTGCCACGATTCCCCTCTTCTACCTGTATATTCTTATTAGTAATTACTTCCAAATAGCAATCGTGCAATGCCCATGTTGAAATATTCTTAATTGCACCCGGCGGTATTCGCCCTCAAACTAATCTGGTGTTTCCGTATCTAATGAATTCGAACCTCTGCTGTATAATTTAATTACTAAGTAGACAAGATTTAGGGACCTCAAACAGTGCCTTTTAAGCGCCTTATCTCAGAAAGTTATCATTAAAACCGCATGCCACAATCTCTACCCCTGTTCCAAGTTCTAAATTATTTGATAAACTATGATAGATTATTAGGCAGAAGGCACCTGTCAGTCATTTCTTAATCTTCTCAAAATCCAATACAAGAAAATGCAAGAATTTGAACTTTATGCTCTGCTGGTTAATGTTGTGAAATACAATCTGACTCGTGTCGACTAAATAAGGAAAACGCCGGTACAGCGTGCGCTATACACATGTGTCTTACATCGTACTCTAGACGGTAGCTAATGAAACCAGATACCTCAAACCATCTCGACCTGATGATACTAAGCAAATACAGGAATGTATGCTATATACCTTATACCTTGACTCACACGCGTTTCTAATTACAATAACTTTCACATGAAATAGTTTACTTGAAATAGAATCTTCGCAATAAGTCTTACTGATAAACCTAAATTTTGTTACTCATAGCAGTGTATTAGACCATCCTTCCCTCGTGCCGTCTATCTGCTCTGCACTGCAAGCAAGCTGACTCGGACTTAAAATAGTGAAAGTTACACATTTCTTGGCACAATTTCGAAAACTTATTTTTAAAATAACCTATCCGGAAAGATTCACCTTCTCGATTAGACTCAAGGTCGTTAAGAATATCAAAGGGAGGGGATGCCTCTTGCTCATTAGCATATTCCATAGCTAAGAGCCATTAAAGGAGGAGGCGTGTATGTTGTGTATGTGTTATTATTCGACACTCGTCACTTAATGATGATGATCGACACACACAAAACGTAAACAGGGGGTTTCACAATGGTTTCGTTTTTGTAGACATTATTGCGTTTTAACTTCTCCGGAGTATAAATTTTACTCTTTATGCTTTCGACTCTAGTGGGTGTTGATATTAATCAAACTTTTGGTTTACTGTGGCCTTGGATTTATTTCATTATTCATCTTCCTTATCTTTATTGGAGGAATAGGTAGGAGTAGTTAAGTTATCACCTCGCCAAATAGTTTAGATAGTTTAATTAGATAACACAAAACATTTTTTTAGAGGAAGTTAACTTTTCGATGTCATGGCAACGAACGGGGAAACAACAACGCCAGATTCTAGTGATGTAAAGGAGGAGTTAAAGGATAATACCAGTTCACCTCAAGTTGTAAAGTCTGCTGTGGAGTCTGAACAACCTCAGGAAGAAATACGTGATATACCCCCTCCCGTTCAAACCACACCCGCACCCATGGAGTCTACGGAAGCGGAAACGACCAAAGATCAGATCGTTATTAAACGATCAATTGAGTCGCAGCCCCCTGCGGCTCCAGTATCGGCACCACCGAAAGTTACTCCAGCGATCAAAAGACCTGAGGAACCAGAGCCAGAGACCAGACCACGGACTAAGAAACCATCATCCACCACATCGTCTTCAGCTTCCAGAGTAGTTTCAAGTTCATCTTCATCACGTGCAAGAACGGGTTCGGAATATCAATATGGAGATTATCTCGGAGCATTATCCAGAGAGTTTCGGGGCACCAGCCCAGCAGTTCTTGAAAACATCGCCACACATCCACTTTTGTACTCTAAAGCCTATGAGCCAACATATGGATCGAAATTAAGTGCTCGCAGTAAAAAAGTAATACGGGACACAGCCGAGTTGGCAACAACATGTCCAGGATTAAAGGCTCTTCTTGAAGTATAGTATATTATCATGTTGCTCTAATGCATGATGTCGTTATTTGCCATGAATGTGAAATAATTGTAAATATGCTTTAATTTCCTTTTTTTTTCGCTGCTTTTTATCCATACTTTGGAATTTCCAGTGTTTTATGCTTAAAGCTTGAACCATCCGTCAAATTTTGTGATTCTGATAATACATTGATTCTTTATGTCATTTTTCACGTTATTTTACAAGAAACGGTTAAATTTGCTTTTAACATGCTATTTTCAAAGTAATACAAAAATCTCGGTTAAAAATATCTTCTAATTTCTCAAATAACTGTTATCACTGCCAAAATGTAGATAAATTTTTATTTCTCGCTGACTCATTTATTAAGAATTTATATATATGGGTATCAATGACGTGGTTCAAGTTTTAAAATGAAGAGAGGCTTGCCATTGGAATTAATTTAAAGTTTCTTAATTAAAACTGGATGTACGAAAAATTTCGGATATTTCGATTTAAAGGATTATAAAGTTCATGAAGCTCCAAACTATGGATAATATTTTGCTTGGATAAAGTTATTCTTCTCTGCAATTATTTCGTGGATTTATTTGTTTAAAACCTGGATATATTTTCGAGGTGAAATTTTAAAATGACTCATCATTTTTTGCAGGCTCGAATTGAAGAGCTGGAAGAAGAATTGGAAGCTGAAAGACAGGCTAGAGCAAAGGTAAGTGACCTATATTCTATACAAGATCTAGTTCTTCAATATATCAGGTATATATAAGTATTGACCTATTTTCTAATATTCAAAAGATATCTCGCTGATTTTTGTGTAACTTCCTAACGAATTTAGTAATTATAGAGAAATTTAGTCTGAATATAAGGATCCTTAAATTCAAAATCAAAATCAGGTACTGGGTGCATTATGTATGTCGAAAATAAAAGAAAAATGCGAATGAAGATAAGAAATTCAACTTCATGATATTCCATTTACAAAAGCAATTAACCGACAAAACTCCTAAATAACTATATGCTCACAGAGAAAATCATGACCAGACAAATAATAATCGTTTAAATAAATATTTAAAAAATCATGGATGCCATATTCTCAATTACGTACATGTAATCATTTCTGCAGCAGTACAGCGTATTGTGAAATACATTAAAAATCTAGCCGGCTTTCTTCGCTATTCGAAGATTGTGCCAAGATATACAATACTTGCCAAAATGTACTTCATGTACAAACATCTTGCATCAGATAGCATTGTTTTTTATTCGTCTTACTTTCTCGGTCTAAATATAGTGCCTTGACTTACTCAGACGTTTGGCAAGCCGACTCATCAGTTTCTACCGTTATCTAAGAAAGTCTAAATTTAGTTCTTCAAGTGTTATCACGAATCTGTGATTTACAAGAAAAAGAGAGAAAGCTCACATGTTCACCAAATCAAATTTCACAATTTCTCGGCTTTTGAAATTTCGCCAAAAATTTGACAATTAATTTCATTTAAACAAAGTTTAATAGAAAACAGAATAGATGAGAAATATTTAATTTGAAATAAACTTTTTAAAACCGATAAGGCCATTTGGATTGAGTTTTTAACTGAGTATGAAAAACATATTGGTTACAAGCAAATTCAATCCTGATAACTAGGAAAATGTTTCTGAAATTGAGTTGATTTGGTACAATGTTTTAACAATTGATTTAATAATTTCATTCCTATTTTTAAAAGCCATATGTTTAGAATGAACTTCAAAATAATATTTTCTATATTAATAAAATTATACAAAATAATGCATGAGCAATTGAATGTTTTTTAGGCCTACAGAACAGTGACTGTCTTGGGCCATGAGGACCATGTTAATTCAAGATTTTAAAGCCAATATGAGTATTTAAGACCTAAATACAATATAACTCGACACCCAAACCTCTTACTGATCTGCTTTTAGGTTGAGAAACAGCGTAACGAACTTTCACGTGAAATTGAAGATGTTAGTGAACGACTTGATGAAGCTGGTGGTGCCACATCTGCCCAGATTGAAATCAACAAGAAACGTGAACAAGAATTATTGAAACTCAGACGTGATCTTGAAGAATCCACTTTACAACATGAAGCCCAGATTTCCAGTCTTAGGAAGAAACAACAAGATGCCAACAACGAGTTGTCCGACCAGATTGATCAACTTCAGAAGATCAAGAGCAGGTCTGTATCACTTCCATTGTGCAGGAATCACCCCTCCTAAGTCGTTATCATACTGTAGCTCAAGATTTCTGAGGAATCAAATGATTTCATACTTAAACTGCTTATGTTTGATGTCAAAGGAACTCTCTTCGTTTGCTTACAAGCTTTGAGAACTAAATTTGCAGTAGAACAAAACATTGGATCCTCAACATCCCTGGAACCCAAAACGGCATTCAGAATGCATAGTTTCAATGCTAACTATTGAACTTTTAGATTAGAGAAAGAAAAACAACAGATTAAGGCTGAAGCTGAGGATGCCCTCCACCAACTTCAACATAGTAGTAAAAATAAGGTGAGGGGCAAGCATGTGCAGTCTCTAGATGTTGCATGGAAACATGATGCTCCTTCCTAGACAATCTTATATACATGTAAATGCAAATCTAGATGTTTTGTTTCTTGTCGTATTATACGACTGACTCCATTTTCAAACCATGATCAGACTAAAATTGTTAGGAACCATCATTTCTAGGTCACTACAACATTCAAGCAATCAAGTTTCTTGTTTTAAAAAAAATGTTTGATATGTTTAATTACTAAGCATAAATTTGAACACATATTCACGCCAAAGGTTAAATTCAACTGATATTTTTTAAAGAAGAATTTCCTTAGAACATAGACAGCAAGTATAGTAACTACAGAAACAAAACAACTAGTTCTGCCATTTAGTAAGATTGTTCTATAACCACAAACCAAAAAATGTGAACAAAGCCAAAAATAGAAATTTGCTCGTGATGGTTACATTTTGGTTTGTGGTAATAAATAAATTGTCCATCATACAAACAATAATTTAAAAAAAAAATGTTTTTCTCTTCTTTCTTGCATGCTGCATGATTTTCAATGAACTTCAAACAGACAAGACAGAGACAAATTAAACCTTCAAATTGAACTGGAAGAATTAGAAATATTGCTCGAAACTCGACACATGGTATCCATTTTCACTTTCTTTATAGGTACAAACCAATCAATTTTTAACCAAATCCAAAACTATTATTTAAAAGAATTGCATGATTCTCGAAACCGAAGACACTATATTGGTCATTTAGTTTTGCATGCCCATGCGATTTGTCAAAAAGTAGTGTTTCAAAAGAAGGAAACGCCAACAGATGATTATATTCTATGATGATTTTTGTAGGGTATGTCCGAAAAGATGACCAAACAAGTCGAATCTCAAATGTCTGAACTGAATTCTAAGGTTGAAGAATCTAACCGAACCATCAGTGATTTACAATCCAACAAAGCCAGACTTCAACAAGAAAGCTCTGAACTCACTCGTCAACTCGAAGAGGCTGAGCACCATGTTGGTCAACTCACTAAGGAAAAGAATGGTCTTGCTTCTTCTCTTGAAGAAGCTAAGCGATCTCTGGAAGATGAAACTAGACTCAGACAGAAACTCCAGAGTGAAGTTAGAAACCTTACCTCCGATCTTGATAGCGTCCGTGAACAGCTTGAGGAAGAACAAGAAGGTCGAAGCGACTTACATAGAGCATTATCCAAGGCTAATGGTGAAGCTCAATTATGGAGAGCTAAATATGAAGGTGAAGGTGCCGCCCGTGCTGAGGAACTTGAAGAATCTAAGTGAGTTTAGTTTTCAACGATTTATGGTTGCAACACAACCAAAATATTACAAAATTGTTTCCAGTTAATTGACACAGCATTAAAAAGAAGGGTATGTCTTCGAATCAAATCAAATTTTCTCTGATCTTGCACTGAAACGTTTATCATCGATATTTCAGACGTAAACTCCAAGCTAAATTGGTTGAAGCTGAACAAGCTGCTGAGGCTGCCAACAACAAAGTCAATGGTTTGGAGAAGACTAAATCTAGACTTCAGGGAGAACTCGAAGATCTTATGATCGACGTTGAACGGGTAAGTTATCTGTACATCACATGATCAAATATTACAAAAATGGGGGAACAATTTGAAAGCATTATTTTGAAAAGTTATCCGTTTCAGAAGATTGTTAGTCTCTATTTTGCCACCAAAGTGACATGTCGTCCAAGGAGATCGAAAAAACATTTTGAACATCCAAACTAATTGTTTTCATTGTTTCTAGGCTAACGGCAACGCCAACATGTTAGAAAAGAAACAAAGAGGTTTCGACAAGACTATTCAAGAATGGCAAGCCAAATGCAATGATCTTCAATCTGAATTGGAAAATGCCCAGAAAGAAGCCCGAGGTTACTCTGCTGAATTATTCAGAGTTAAAGCCAAGGGTGAAGAAGCCCATGACACAATTGAATCACTTAGACGAGAAAACAAGAATCTCGCCGGTAAGTACATCCATCCAAGTACCATAAAGCAATATTTTATGATCATAAGTTGGACATGACATGCATCGAAGTGCATAATTTCAACTGGACACTGTCTACTTGTACAATATGAGTTATCTTCTTTGTTGATAACCAGTACCAGTGTATGAGGGCAAACTACATAGATTAACTACTTAGTGTGTAATATTCTTAACGATTCCATTCTCTGTTTGACTTTTAAACATTTGATATGCTTTCAGATGAAATCCACGATCTTACTGATCAACTCAGTGAAGGTGGTCGTAGTGTACATGAAGTTGAGAAAGCTCGTAAACGATTGGAATTAGAAAAAGAAGAACTCCAAGCCGCTCTAGAAGAAGCCGAGGCAGCCCTTGAACAAGAGGAAGCCAAGGTGATGAGAGCTCAACTTGAAATCTCCCAAGTTCGACAAGATATCGACAGACGTCTCCACGAAAAGGATGATGAATTCGAGAACACAAGGTACGTTTGTTTTGAAAGAGACCTAAAGCTCACTGTCTCAACAGCTACTTCAAAAACGATTATGTCCAATATCAGAGGCATCTGCAATTGATATTTATTAGACTACATGGGTCATTTTAAGATTTTAAATTAGAATTTAAATATGTTACCCAATGTACTTGACCATATAGTATAAATAACAATGAAATATGTCTATTCAATATTGCAGGAGAAATCATCAACGCGCCATGGAATCCATGCAAGCATCCCTTGAAGCTGAAAGCAAGGGTAAAGCTGAAGCTATGAGAATCAAGAAGAAACTTGAATCAGATATCAACGAACTTGAAATAGCATTAGACAGTGCTAATAGAAGTCGAGCTGAACTTGATAAAACCGTCAAGAGACATCAACAACAAGTTCTTGTAAGTATTCATTCACACAATCAAGAGCATTTCGTCAAAAACTGGTGCTCTTTTAGTGGAGAGCATGTCCTGACAACCCCGACTGATCATACAAGCATTCCATACATCAGAAATTGGACTTTTGTGAAATCCACCTCTGTCTGAATTTCATCTATCTAAATTTGTATCGAAGGACTAGCTATAGACAACCCTGTTTTCTTACCCTTCTCACGTATGTTATAGGAACTCCAAGCCCACGTTGAAGATGAACAACGTCAAAAAGAAGAAGCGAGAGAAGCTTACAACATGGCTGAAAGACGTTGTGCTGTAATTGGTGGTGAAGTTGAAGAACTTAGAACTGCTCTTGAACAGGTATAAAGTCTTAAAATTGACGTTTAGGGATGGTGAATGAGAAAATGAATTTCTTGATGAAACAATTTTGATAAATTATTAGAATCATTATTTAAGACGTGATTTCCCTCCTATGTTCCCATTCTGGGTTATTTATACCAAATCCATCTTTATTTCAGGCTGAAAGAGCACGTAAAGCAGCAGAAAATGAACTCAACGATGCCAATGATCGTGTCAATGAATTATCTGCCCAAGCCAGCTCCGTCAACAGCCAAAAGAGGAAATTGGAAGGAGACATTAACGCCATGCAAGCTGATCTTGATGAAATGAACAATGAACTCAGAAACTCTGAAGACAGAGCCAAGAAAGCTATGGCCGATGCTGGTAGATTGGCTGAAGAACTCAGAAATGAACAAGAACACGGATTACAGATCGAAAAACTCCGAAAGGGACTTGAAAACCATACCAAAGAGCTCCAAGTTAGACTTGATGAAGCTGAGGCCCAGGCACTTAAAGGAGGCAAGAAAATCATATCCAAACTTGAGACCAGAGTTCGTGAACTTGAAGGTGAACTTGACAGTGAACAACGTCGTCATGCCGAAACCCAGAAAAATATGCGCAAGGCTGACAGACGACTCAAAGAATTGGCTTTCCAGGCTGACGAAGACAGAAAGAACCAGGATCGTCTCCAAGAATTGATTGAGAAACTCCAAGGCAAGATTAAGACATACAAGAGACAAGTTGAAGAAGCCGTAAGTTTACCTTTCAGTTATCCATCTTTGAATGTGTATTTTTCAATACATGTACAGCATTTCTTAAAGTTTCTTGTATAGTTTAGTAAGGAGCAAAATATCAAAACTGTATTTATAAATACCTTGAAGTGATATTGC
Source organism: Lottia scabra (assembly GCA_029955415.1). Lineage (NCBI taxonomy): Eukaryota > Metazoa > Mollusca > Gastropoda > Lottiidae > Lottia > Lottia scabra. Next base: position 681,352 of record JARJEI010000045.1, on the reverse strand, counting down.
TCCTTTTGTAAGGTCTATTTACTACCGGCTTATCAATTAAATAAAGTTTTAAGTTACACGGTATCAAAGTTAAAAATAACGCGATCCATGACAATAATTCCAAATGTTTTTTTTTTATAATTACAGGAAGAAATTGCCGCTGTTAACTTGGCCAAATTCCGAAAGGTCCAGAGTGAGCTTGAGGATGCCGAGGAGAGAGCCGACACAGCTGAGGGTACAGTCAACAAACTTCGTGCTAAAAACAGGAGCTCTGCATCCATGAGCCGAACAAGTGCTAGCCCAGGAGTAAGTATTAGTTAACGTGTTTCATTATATACCTTACAGCTTAAATATATATATTTCTAAAACTGGCAATAATATTAGCAATTATAACGTATAAGTATAATATATGATCTGAATTAAATACACTATTTATAACATATTTAGCAATGCATTAGATTAACACTTGATCTTTATAATTAGGGACGTGCTGGTTCTATGGCCCGTGCTGGTTCTCTTGCCCGCACTGCCAGAGCTGGCTCAGCAGCCATGTCTTAAATACAGGTAAAATGAGATGGACATTCATCAATTAGAATATCCCTAGAAAACGTGTTGACCCAATTATTAGAAGGATCATGGAATGTTTTGTGTTTCCGCCCAAAATGATAGGTCCAGTGTGTTTCTAAAATATGTAGAATTATTACTTGAATGCCAATTTCCAACATTTTCTCCTACAAATCCAAAGCGAATGTCAAAATACTGTCACTTTTCTTTCTTGAATGGTCTGTTTGCTGCACAAAGGATATGACAATAATGTCAGTATATCCTACCTTATAAACATAACTTTTAGGTTTAGCAAATACAATGTGAATGCCTTATAGCTTTTATTAGTAGTTTTGGTAGTCTATATTTCTTTCCCTTATCTTTCTTCCATATTTAGCCTTCTCGACGAGTGACGTCTGGTGTCGATTATTAATCTAGTAAGTTTCTGTGACGTCATCAGAACGTTATCGTATAATTAATTGCTTATTTTAGCTTTGTTAGGTCATAATATTGTCAGCTTTAAATGTAGCTTTCATGTTATTTCTTTTTTTGAGTATCTTCGTAGCAAATTTAATATTGTGAAACAAAAAACGAAATATTCATATTAATCATGTTGTATATTTTTGTAAATTAGAGAGAGGGCGGTAAAATGGAGTGATAATATTCTGCTTTAGTCAAATAGTATAGTAAGTGGGAGTGTTGCCCTTTTAACAATACCATAGTCATCTTAAAAACTGGTCATTGTTTCAATCTATTAATGTTTAATGTTTCATTCATTTAATTTCATGTAATACAATCATTATAACAAACCAAAACCCAAGAAAAAAAAAAAACAAAAAAAATTTCATTGAAAATTTATGAAAACATTCTGATTCTGCGCAATTATGGCTTCAGATAATTAAAATGTAACTTGTTTTGTTTCGTGCATTTGGACCCTGAACTCTTTCCAAAATTTGAAACTTTAAGGCTTTTTGTAATTGTCCATTCTACCACCAATGATGAATTTAAAAAGTTTTTGCATGAGCATGTAGTCTGTTTTCATCGAAGTGTTGTTGAATTTTTGTGACGTATTTCTTCCATTCCAGATATCTTTAAAGTAATTACCCATCTTTAAATAACCTTTACCAAACAAAACCCTTTTTTAAACAGTCTAAAAGATCTGTGTTAATTTTCAGTAGAAGGATAATTGTGTTTGATAACAAATGAACTAAATTAAAATCTTGAAAGAAAAAGAACTGCTCACTAGGCATACGAAGGGGACTTGACGAAGCCGTCATTTCAAATTGAATATTAAAAATCGACAAATATGACGATTGGTCATTCCATATCATGCTGAATGTATCATATTTAAAAATTAAAGAGATGATAGATATTAGTCCCTTGATCATATATAACTTTGTGCTATTGAAAATTATTTTGAATACATGTATATATTACATAACGTAATAGTGTCCATTTTACGATAATTTATTAACCGGATATCCGATTTGTTATAAACATTTAATTTATTTTTATTTCAGCTGAACGAATACTACAGTCACAGCACACAAAGAAACTTGAGATCAGGTCGTTATAGTTCTGCATATAGAACTCTCTCTCCGTCCAATGAGGGAGAGAACTTTTGAACCTATTTTTAAACTTTTTGAGAATATTTTTGTAGTTGCTATCTCATATTCATATTCTTGCTGTGCCGGTTTTACCGTATGATAATGATGAATAAGTGCAATTATTGAAACTTAAAGTGCAATAACTTTTTAATTTTCTGAATTTTTAAATTTCTTAATGCTTTAAACACTATTTTCTTAGATATTTTTTGTAATATTAATGTGAAATAAATTATCAGCATTAGAAATAAATATTTATTTACTTATTTATTAATTTATTTAACTATAACTATTTATTGTATTTCTAGAGACAAATTTTTGTCTCCTCATTGGACGGCTTAATGGAAACACATAATTTGTAGAAAACATATTTTGCTGTTTTTTGTTTTCTGTCGTGCTTTTTGAATTTTTCTTTGTAAACTCTTCAAATATGAAAGAATAAGAATATCTCTCCACGCATAAATGCATTGTTGTTTTTCTTGTTTTGGTATATTTATAAATGGGTATTGATGGTATTGAAGTCGGTTGCCGAGCGCTATCTGACGTTATGGCTCTTGGTGTTTTGTGATGCATTAAAAGGATGTGTAGTTGTCTTTACCAGCTGATAGAGCCCAATTTCAGCTTTCCGGTTCACTTTTCAACGGAAGCATTCACGATAGTTCGAAGCAGTGGCTCGAATAGCTGAAATTGAGATACATCAGCAAGATTTAAACGACTATTGACATAATAAAGGCAAAGGGTAAGGGAACATTGTCACATCCACGGGAACATTATTTGGAAAGGGGGGGGGTGGTTGGAAAATCTGTACTCGAATCATCAAAAGGTGTCCATCCTTATCTTATACCCGATATTCAGAATTTCTCATAATCAGCTAATGATGGACTAAACTTATTAGTTATACAAATGGCATTCTAAATATTGGAAATACAGACAAGGGTGGACGTCAATCGCTCAAATTATTCAAGGTACAAGATAGTTGTGCAATGGTGACATTCACGAAGTGTTGCTCTTTTGGATATCTGGGTGTCCTTACAAATTGGAGAAGGGGTGTGTCGGGAACAAAGGGAACACGGTGTACTGGTGGGGTTATAGGGATGTGACAGAGGATTGGGCTTAAAGAGGGAGGGGGTTTTTGTTATTTGATGAATTAATTTACAAAACACATGGATAAATTTTCAAACATTTATTTAGGAAAATACATAAGATCTCTTAGTCGATTCCTTCTCTGCTACCGACTGTTGTCATGTCACAAATGGAGACTAGCTAAGGAGAGAATATATTAATACTTTAGTGACGTATTCGAGAGAGATGTAATTTAATACTACCTCACATCCTCTACGCTTCTACATGCTGGTATATTTACAATACTCTCAAACCATGCAATAGTTTAGTAATGGAATCAGGGTTCAATTTAAGCGGTACCGCATCTTATTGTGAGTCAAAATGACCTTTTGCCATTTATTATGATAAGCCAAATGAAAATTAATCACGATGATCTGCAAATCATTCCGACATAATTTATGGTAACTTGATATTGATCTGAAGTGTACCTTTGGCACATTTTGAATTTCAACAAATGTAGACCTGATTAGACCAAACTGAAATTTTGTATTTAAATTGAACCCTGAATGGTATTATATGGTGACATGCAGAAAGGACATACACATAGTTAAATATATCAAGTTTTGTAATAGGTGTATTCAGTTTCAGTTACAAATTAACCGAAAAGTTTCATCGTTTTGTACTAGAAAAATATTTTGAGATACTCGCTCATAAAATGTACGAGATCAAAGTACACTAAATTAAGAGGCGAACTCTTCGGTTCACTAAACGTGGCATGCATTTATGGCTATATATATATTACAATTATTTCATGTCCTGCAAATATTCCATTTTAACTCAATTATTAACATCTGTTCAGAAGCATAATGACCACTAAAGATTAGAACACATAAAGCAATATCAACTGTCGTCACTTCTGTATGGTGCAATTTAAAAATTTGCTCAATGAAAGTTAGATAAGTTATAAATACTATAAGCAAAAGAAAAGTTCACCCTTTTAAACTGAAATTATGCAAGAATTGTGAACCTCTACCTCAACACTCTATAGTTCAATTTAACATATTATTTAGTACATGTATATCGCATAGGACATAAAATATAAGTTATAAAAAACTATACAGGTTATAAAATGATTATACAGTATATAAAGATTATGAAATAACTGTACCAATAATATGGTATCATATAAAAGTAATGCGTCTCTACCACAGAACAGAAAGTAATTTTAGCAAACGGATTATATTAAACAGAAGTTACAAATAAAAATAATATAGACTACAAAATAACCATACAAGAGTTATGTACCTCTATCTTCACACTAGATAATAGTTGAAGAAGAAACCTTAGTTGTTTATATATAAAATACATAACCTATAAAATAACAACGGCGTATGTAACTTGACAAGAGCTTTGTAACATTGCCTCTAACAATTTAACATAAAATAAGAATACAACGTATGTAACCTGACAAGAGCTATGTACCGTTACAATATCATTACCTCTAACAATTCAACAGAAAATAGGAATACAACGTATGCTACTTGACAAGAGACAAGAACTATGAACCTTTACAACAACAGTACCCCTAAACAGTTCAACAAAAAATAGGAATACAACGTATGTAATCTAGAAACTATCTTTCTTTACAACAACATTATCTCTTAAAATTTAACAGAAAATTAGCTAAGAACGTATGTTACTTGACAAGAACTATGTATCTTTACACCAACATTACCTCGAATAATTCATCAGAAAATAAGAATATAGAGTATGGAACTTGACAAGAACTATCTATTGTACAACACCATTATCGCTAACAATTCAAACGAAAATACAAAGTATGTAACCTGACAAGAACTATGTACCATTACAATAACATTACCTCAAACAGTTCAACAAAAAATCAACGTATGCTACTTGACAAGAACTATCTACGTTTACAACAACATTATATCTAACGATTCAACAGAATACAAAATATGTAGCCTAACCTGACAAGAACCGTGTATACTTTTACAACAACATAACCTCTTACAATTTAACAGAAAATAAGAATATAAAGTATGGAAGAACTATGTATCTTTACATGACAATTAGCTCTTACAATTTACTAACAGAAAATTATTTTACAACGTATGTAACTTTGACAAGAGCTATGTTCTTTTACAAGAACATCTGGAGAGCTAGATTTTATATAAAAAAAAGTTCAACATCGAGATATCTTTAACGTGCACAGCCTGTAGCACTAATCAAAAGTTACGGGTCAGTGAAGTTCAGTATGCCCCGAATCTTATCAAATAATACATCAACTGATAGAAATGCAGTATAAATTGCACGACAAGGTTATTAAAAGATGAATATAAGCTAAGTAAGCTAAAACATCAGTCATTCCCTGTACTAGATAACTAGTAGTCTAGTAATTAGAAGCCAAGACGTTGCCATAGTTTCCATAAAAACTGAACATAAAAAAAAACTCACTAATACAGTTTTACCGACTTTCTGGTTTAGCGATTTACAAGATTTATGGTTTAAGCGTTTATTTTACCTGAAACTACCGGCTCGTTTATCATTTCCTGTCAGTAACATCCCACTCATTAGTATTTATAGGCATAGGCATAGGTACACTATTATTATCAGATGGTTTCGAAATGAAAGCGGAAAATTAAACTATCATCGATATTGCGTGACCTAAGATCATTTAAAAAAATTCGCTTGCAAAGATCAATTGGTACTTCGTGATTCTGTTATGAACATAAGACCGGGGAATTTGACATAATACTCTTCTGTTAGTAATTAGAACTTAGTAATCCAAATATTATCCACCATCAAATCTGGTTTTGGCCAAAAATTGGTCAAACTTATCAAATAGCAGAAAAAAAGTCCAATAAAATACAACACAGATAGACTTCTCGGGGACAAAACTTTAAATGTCCCTCACAAGAGCCAGTGTTTGAAGAAAAAATCCATAATAATAAGTAACCAGCAGCACAAATTGAAAGATAGTGGACCACAGCCATATACGCCCACCATGGCATGCGGATGGTAAACACGAAAAAACCTTAAATTTAATCAGAGGTAAACAAAACTTTCTCAAACCTTTCGATTTAGATCCAATAACATCTATTTTAAGTTTCAAATTCGAACTTGATCTTCGATTTAGGAATATGTATACACCAAATTTCATTTGATTCCATCAAAAGCTCTAGTTTTTAGAGCTTTCACAATAATATATCGACAATATACGTCCACATAAAGAGATGTGGGCGTATACAAATGGAAGCCAAAAGCGAAAGAAGTAATTATTCAGAACTGCACTTTGCAGTAGGCCTACTATTTTCTATGACTTTTTGAATAAAGTCAAATGAAATGATTACAAAAATATTTTGTTTGGGTTTGCACCAAAATTCTTACAAGAGTATCACATACTTATATCAAAAGAACTTATTTAAAGTTTTAAGTAAGTAACCTGATAAATAAAAGCTAAACGCGAAACTTTAAATGACCTTGAGCTGTGTTTTTTTTACACACGTTTCTGTTTTGACAGTTAAAAAAGTTCATTGTTGATTACAACATACGGTGAAATCGTGTTCTTGCCAGGATATTTCTCTAATGAAATGGAGTTTTGTGATAGACAAAGTGACGAAAGTTTCTTGTCAGCAACACTTGCTGTGCTCGGAGTGCTCCGATAACGAAACTTTAAATGTAAATAAAATTTTGAGGAAATGTATACTATTTACAAAAAAAGATATTACTTGATTTGTCCCATTTCCTCCTGTTAGCCAAGTTCGACCGGAATCTAATGGTATGGATCATATCCAGTATCTACATGCAAAATCCAAAAGTATTGAATTGGTTACTATTTATTATTTTGTATTATCTTAAATAGTTTATTCTTCACCATTTTCGAGGATCGATTTTGGCTTTGAATTTATGTAAATAGCCTTGAGATTTACTGGAACTACCCAAAAAATCGCACAATTCCTTCAATTATACACGTACAACAGCTATCTTTCATTTTCTATATATGTGTTTTCTATATAAGTCATAGTTTTACTAATCGACGAGTCGTATTTTTGACTTTCAAACGCTGATATTTATGTATACACGGGGATTTGAAGGCTAAATTGTGAGGGTAAGTTTGGAACATTATTACGAATTAGATTAGTTAAAACGTTCCAGGTTCTGAGACTAAAAGTTTTTTAGGTCGAACAGTTAGTGAACATACCCCTTTAATTTAAATAGTCTTCACCAACAATATCTCCGATTGTCCTTATATGTACAAATCAATTTCATAACCATTACCAAACTCCAGAAAACTTGTTTTGTTTGGTATGTGGTTGTTGAGTTGCTTGGTACACATACTGAAAACTACCAGCAACTTGCTGTCTGAATTATCTAATTGTTGATTTTGTTTTATCAAAAGCCGTCTTTGTGTTGTTGACGAGTAATTTTGCAGAACAGTTTATTTAGATTTTACTCACCAGAAAAATATAAGTAGGATGTTATTGCTTTAAGACTAAATTCATGCCAAATGCAATAATATGTATTAAAAAACAAAAAATATAGGCGGGTTATATAATAAAATCGAGTTAAAATGCATCTTAAAACATCATACCAAAGTTGTTTTCATATAAAACACTTGCCATGGTAGTGAGATTAAATTCCAGACACTTCTGTAAGAAATATTTCATAATTTAAAACGTATATCATACTTGGCCGACACATAACATAAAGCAGATAAGATTGTGAAAAACATCTTCTTAATAATTGAGATTTTTGAATCAGGTAATGTTTATGTTATGGTTAAACACAAGGGAACGTTTCAATATTTCCACAACACGTTTGCAGAGAAATCCCTGCAAAGATGTGGACCATATTATTATCCAGAAGTTCCAAACCATGATTTAGTAAAAGTGCATACGGGGATGGAATCCCCCATAGAGAAGTGTAATCAAGGCTTTTGAAAAGAGAAAGCATCATCAGCTTCTCGCACGAAACTCTCCACTATTACAAAAGTTCACATCATGAGATACAACCAGATCATGCACTGCCCGACCAATTTCTTAATGTACACTATGTATTACCTTATTACCTTTCACTAGCATGCAATAAAAGTACATAACAGAACAGTTTGTTAGTAAAATATAAAGTACATGTAGTTGCAAATGTCACCAGTACGTATTGATATACTCGATTATAATTCATATCTAAGAAAGGAAATCAACTGCGTCATATTCTTTAAATCACAGATTCTACGATTGATCAGTCAATCCGATAACCGGATTTTTGAGCGCACCAACAGCAATAATGTAGCAGAGACAAAGTCTATACCAGAACGGTATACCAAGGTTAGATTTTCAACAACAGGTGATGTAGTATATGGCCAATCTTTTCACCACAGACAGGATCAGATCGACTATTACTGATATAAACTAGATTGACAAGCATCAAGAATTTCAGGGAATTTCATAGATTTTTGATAAAACTAGAAGTGTAATTATTTTTTGTCCATTATTGCAAAGGCTTGGAAAGTATCACATAACGACTATAAGTGCAATCGCTGTATGTAACTATATAGTTCTATGCCATTTTTATACTGCATGCAACAGAATGACAGCCGCATTTATACAAAGTTAGTCTCATAATCTTTGTCTCTCACATTATTGTTCCACCTGTAAGTAAAGAGTCCAATAGTTATCCTTAGACCAACAACCAATGTGTCTTTTGTACGGCTCTTAGGCTATCATGCCATTACATAATCAATTAAATTAACGCAGATATGTATTAAAGATTGGTTCCCTTATTTTCATTTATCCATTATATCGGGTGTCAAAAAAAAAGATCCCCAAGTTTGACGGTATGTATATCAGCTATTGGTTAACCTTAATCTATCACAGAGTTCAACATGGCCTGGTCAGACCCCGAAAATATGTTAGTCATCGAATAAAAATTGTACAAACAAATACTGTCCCGAACAAAACAACATGTCACAATATTCTAAATCAGAGCAAATTACATATTTCAAGATACCATCTCTCAAGAAGCGACCATTTTGCCTTTTAGTTCCTGTTCAGTCAGTTTGTCCCACCCAGTGCCTCGTCTAAGGAATTGTTACTGGGCGGCAGTTTGAACAGGAGAAGTTGAAAACTATATCACTGGATTGACTTTTGTGTTCACTGGGCGGCAGCATACCACCACTGCGCGGCAGCGCTGCCGCCTAGTCACAGTGTTAGTCGAGGCACTGGTCCCACCGGTAATGACTTCGGGCTACATGGGATTCTCTTAAGGAACAGGTGTACTGCACTTGTTTTAGAAGGACCTACTGACTGAACAGGTACTGAAAGGCAGGATGGTCGCTTCTTGAGAGATGGCTCCTTTAGATGAAGGAAAATGGTTGATATTGGTGTTCAATATGGTGAAGGCACAATGAACACAGGTTGACATATGTAATTGGGTAGTATACTTATACAATTTTTATTCGATGACTCTCATATTTCCAGGGTCTGACAAGGACATGTTGACGTATACCAGTGAGAATTTTGAAAGAGATCGGTTCATTAGTAGCTGAAATACTTCCCGTCAAACTTGGGGTAGTTTTTTTGTGGGGAGATCCGTTGGAATACTTTTACTTTTATGAATAGAAGTGTTCTAATGACTTATGAAAAATACCAGTTTGTATTATAAGTCTATGATTAACTCACTGATTTACCGACAGAACCCCATAAAGCGACTGATTAAGAAAGGTAAAAAAAGGTCCTTTTGTTTATCAGGTATCAGGTCTACCAACTTGGCAATTTATGGTTAAAACTCTTAATGCAAAAAGAATATAATCATATGATTAATAAATTTATTAGATACACCAATTAATCAAAGTAAGCTTAATTAGACACTGATAGATATGAAAACCAAACGTTTCAACGTATTTTTTATTTTTTTTTTATAAAATTTGTAAACTTTTGATTAAGAAAAATATTCAACATGCTGAATTTTTTATATAAAAGAAAACTTTTTAAAATTCTATCCATTATCAAACAACTTAAAAATCAATGCATATCTGCATAAGAAAATAATTCAATCATTCCATCCAATATATTAGAGAAAGTGTCATAGATGTTGATATTAGTTCCATTAATTGACAATGACAGGTTATCAAGAAAAAGTAATATGTTGCTATGCAAACAACTTGAGACGATGCTTATCGCCATGACAACTCAATCAAAACAAAACATATCTGGCAAAGCAATCAATCAAACTAGAATATGTTTAGATAACTTTTAGATAACTTAAAAATAAACAAAATGCATTATTCGACACCAAAATCTGTTGATAAAGTACGACAATCCACAACGAAAATTGAACAAAAAATTAGAAATCCATAAATATAAATGCCCAAAGATTAAAAATATTAAAACAAATTAATGCACAGAATGACGTAACAAAACAGTATATGAGCAAAGTTTTTAGAAGAAGCTAATTTAGCTGAAGTAAATGCTAAAAGTAAAATATTTACAAACTGTACGTAGAATTTGCATAAATCGATCCAAAAGTTATTGAAGCAATGCTAATGTATACGTTTAACAGTAATTGCAAAATGTATGCAAAGAAGCAAAGTGTAATGTATGCAATAGAAATGATGCCAAGTGCATGCAAAAATGCGTAGGAAAATGGTACTTACCTAAAAGGCACTTGTAAATCTATCCATAGTCACAAATAAACAACTCCATCTTGGATATTTGACTGAAATGAAACGAAAAGCTTGAAAATAATATGTTCGTTTACCAAAAGAGACGGAATTACGTAATTTGTATCAACTAATGGTTTAAAAGCATATATATGCACCTTCTTTAAGCTTCGTTGCAAACCATATTGTTTTGATTAATAGCATTGACCATATTAGTATATGATCTAATGGAACGGAGTGTGTTCAATTAATGGAAGGCACTATAGTTTAGTTAGTAGTTAAGAAAACATCCATTCACGCCAGAATGTAAGCTATATACATATTTTTACTTATCTCATTTTACACTAAACAGTCAACAGAATATTTGGTTCTGATTACTGCCACTTAAATATATAACAAATTGAAATTACGAGGAAAGATCCTTTGTATGTTAATAATACATTTTAATTATCCCAATTAGATCATTGGTCTTTCATAATATATCCGGTAATGCATTATTTTTATTATACAAAGGTACCTTATATTTACCAAATGCAATACCCCTTACAAAACATAAAATGCATAGCATTAATCTGGACTCTCTTTTGGGTCCAATTTAAACATATCTCTAAATCCCTCTCTTCTTATTTGATGGAATCGACTTTTAGATTTACGATCTTAAACTCTCATTGCTTTGTTGTAGTTGATTTTTCGTTTCATTCAGAAATTATTGCCAAAATGAGCATTAAGAACTATTGTGGTAGGACAGGGTGTATTGGAGGGTCTTAAACACCTTTAGTGTTATTACGGGGCAAGGTATTATTATATCATAAAGAGAGCTTAACACATTCCATAATCAGTTTGGAAGCATGTCAATCAGGAGGTGTGATGTAGTAATGATAAACAGCGGGGTGATGTATGCTTATTATCAGATATAAGATTCTCACCATGATGTGAGGCACCACTGGTGATATGATGATGTAATGTGATCCCAATTATAACAGTATGGTTAAAATCTTATAACGGTAATCAATATATAATATCAGTAACAAATAAAGCAAGATGATTAATTTATTTTCAGAAACTTTTGGCAATAACAAGTACAAGTTAAGACCTCCCCCGCAGGTGTAATAATGGGCACGTTTCCGTAAAAGGTTTGATCCATTTCTTATTACATGTAGTATGTAAGTTGCGTCTCAATCCGAAAATCCCTTACTTGTAACTCAATACAGTGTCGTGGTTGTTAAGATCTTAGAATTGCCACCTATATAACTTATTGACATTCCATGTAAACTATGATATGCCCCAAAACAACCCCTAAAGCCCACACTTGTTACCTAATACAGCTTTGCGTTGTAAACATCCAAGATTTTCCTCCATTAACGTGTAACTTAACCATCCTGAAATCCCTTTCGTGTTTGTAAACATCCCAGATTTCCCACCCAACACTTAATGTATCCCATGTTGGTTATAACATGCCTCATTTACCTACCTACGTTTACCTACCTACGTTTGTTATGAACGCAGGAGCTGCTGCTCCTCTATGTTCATCTCTATAGTTTCTTCTAGTGTGTTATTATCTTCTCCGGTTCCACTACATGTGTGTGGACTGTATTCAATTGTGTAGTCTAGTTTCATAGGATGGTCTTTCCAGTAGCGGTCCAATCTGTTTTCAAAAGTCTTCACTTTGGTGGCGTTCACAACATTTTCTGGCAGATTGTTCCATATGTCCACTACTCTATTGGTGAAGAAGTGTTTACGTACATTTAATTTACATCTTTGTTTGGTGACTTTAAATTTGTGGCCTCTGGTTGTACTGTTGTTCAGAGTAAATAGATCGTTAGTTGTATGACTGTCATATATTCCGGCTAGGATCTTGAAAGTCTCTATCATGTCACCACGCATTCTTCTAAATTTCAATGTTGGTAATTGCAATATTTCTAGTCTTTCTTCATAACTTTTGTCTTTAAGGTATGGGAGCATCTTGGTTGCTCTTCGCTGAACATTCTCAACTGACTCAATGTCTCTTATTTTGTAAGGATTCCATACACTGTTGGCATATTCCAAGTGTGGTCTAACCAAGGCTTTAAACAACAGACAAAATGATTTGTAGTCTAAAGATGTAAATGTTCTCCGGATGATGCCGACTATTTGGTTCGCCTTGTTCACCTGTATTTGTATATGTTGGTCGAATGCTAGATGACTGTCTATGTTCACTCCAATATCTTTTTCCATATTGATTACTTCTAATGTTGTTATACCACCATCATACTTTTTCATTTGGTAGTTATATGTGTCGACCTCTTTTCGCTTGCTGTGGATTTTCATTACCTTGCATTTGTCAGGATGGAATCGTAGCATCCATTCAGCACTCCAATCAAACAGTTGATTCAGGTCATTCTGAAGCAAACTTACGTCGTTTTCAGATTCGATCTCTCTGAATAGTTTAGTGTCATCAGCAAATAGAAACTAAACCAGTTCGAAATCACTCCCATCTTTCTCAATACAGCGTTGAATTATCAAAAATTTCTCACCCAAAACATATCGAATTTGTTAATATCCTAAATTTGTTATAATATGCTGAACTTGTAACTAAACCATCGGCTATTATGTTGTTACCTTAAAGGGAATGTAAAGAGGTTTTCAAGACTTTGTATGTGTATTGGGGATACTGATAGCATCAATTTGCGCCATTCCAATTTCCAACGTGTTTTATGACGTCACTAACAGTGATCTACCGGAAGCTACTATTGATATCTATGCAGATAAATATTAGTGACGTCATAAAACGCGTTAGTTTTAGTGGGATTGCAAGAACCTCAGACATCGAATGGAAATTGGAAAGGCGCAAATTGATGCTATCAGTTTCCCCGATACACATACAGAGTTTAGAAAACCTTTTTTTAAATCCCTTTAAGTTACTTATAGCGTTTTAATTTTGTTGCCTATCTGATCGATCCATGATTTGTAAAATATAACGTTAAGTTCACCTTTTTACATTTTAAATTCGTTAATCACCACTACGAATAGTTATTGTGATTTTATAACCATTCAAGCTCATATCAATTACCAAATTATTTCCTAAATTAGCCCACCATAAACTTATTTTATTACCTACAAATATTGTTTCCATTAACTAGTCTGTTATCTTTCTGAAGAGTCAGAAGAAGTTCCTGTCAAAATATAGGATTAGGGACTTATATTATAACATACCTCTTTATCACTCTCTGATCATTATAATCTTTTGTCACACCCCCCCCCCCCTTTTTTTTTGAACTCAGAAAGACGGTCGGACGAAAGGGTCTTGGTTCCCCTATTAATTTGGTTGGTAAGGAAGTTTTTTGGATGAATCAAATGATCAGATTTGCGACTAGACCGACAAGGTGACACTAAATCAGTGAGCCATGAAGAATGAAGATGTGTATAATTTTTTCATTACCCCAAATTTTGATTTTTCTATATTTTGCTGTTTAAGGTCTGCAGTTGATTGTGGTCATATGCATTTGGCCTCCCATTGAGGAGGAGGCACAAAACCACCCCTTGGGCGATATTTCAAATGAAACAGGGGGCCACGGCTCTAAGAGTTTTGTGGATTTTGGGCCACGGTATAAAAAAGGTTGGGAACCGCCACGGCTCTAGGGGTTTTGTGGATTTTGGGCCACGGTATGAAAAAGGTTGGGAACCACTGCTCTAAATTATTAGACAGACGACCAAGCATGTTAATATCATAAAATTTTGTATTACATGATTTAAAACATTAATTTTGGTAAAAGCCTTTTGATTGGCTTAAATTTTCAATGATTTTGAGACAAGTCGTTTGATTGGCTGGAATGTTCAATAACATAATGGCGCCCATCTTTCTAAAAAAAACTTAGATAACAGACAACAATTAGTGGTTTATTCTGTCGAAAAAAGCCTGGTATGAAGCTGACCTCTTTGCAGCATAAGATAGGCGCCATTGGAAAGTATGATATTGTATTCAGAACCACACCTTCATGAACGCCACAGGCCACCAAAACATCCAATTGAACATCCAATGCAATTTTCAACCACATGTACCTTTTGTTCAATACCACTCTTAGTTAACAGTCACTTTTGAGCATTTCCTGACCACTTGCTTAAAACACGCTGGACTGTAGGTCAAGCCTTCTCAATTATTTTTTGTAAAGGGTCAAATGCATTTTATGAATGAAATATAAGGGCCAAAAAGAGCTTAGCTAGCATAGCGTTTAAGCGGAAGAGGTCATTTTTCAGGGGCCACTCATGAGGGCGTCGCGGACCGGATTTGGCCCGCGGGCCGCCATTTGAGAAGGCCTGCGTAGGTTGTAAACTGTAATACCCTTGAAAGACAAATTAATGGCTATAATTAAGATAATTATCATAATGAAATATGATGTAATATAACATAAATTAACTAATATAACATGACAGCTTTACGTTGGTATAGTGTCTAAATCGTGTAGGATAATTTTCAGGTGCAAAATGCACTCTACAGATATATTATACAATGTCGTTATGCTTTCATATTCCGTCTTGGCTTCAACACATGTTAGTAATTATACCGGCAAAACTCATCAAGAATAAGAATGCAAGTTTCGTTTTGTTTTAACGGTGAAACGCTTGTAGTTATTTACCAGCTATCTTTATTAGTATCTTGTACAATATAGAATTTCATGTCTTCATGCTTCGACTGTCGTGCTTGCCTTTTACAGAAAACCAGTCTTCTGAATTTGCTGAGCTTCCGATTGGCCGTTCTGAAAGTGCCAACCAATTGGAGTTTCAGGTATATGAAGCACAGGTATCATTGTTGCTTGCAGTTCTATAAGTTAGGATATATGTCTGAGAGGAACACAGAGCGGCTTTTTGAACGTAAGTACCACCCGTCTTTTAATTTTTCATAATTTTTCACTTTCATTTGGAAGCTTTTGCTTCACGTTTGTCCACTTAATTAATGTTTCATATCATAAGATTCATATATAAAACCATGAACTTATACGAAATTTCATAGCTTAATGTTTAGAAAGAAGGTGTGCTACCGGCATACATCAGCTGTCTGTTAAAATCATCATTAAAAAGAGCTGAAATTGCAATATACGGAGAATCCTTCCTATGGTTTAACGTTCATTTTTCATTTTATCTTCCTGTGCTATTTATAAACCAAAATTAGTCTTAGAATATTGAAAATGTCCGTCATTTCTTACTTGAAAGATAACGTTGTGAAATTTAATGTTAAATGAGTGATTCATGGCGTGTTTTTTAACTCAATATTTTTTGGCATGTTTGCAAATATTTCAAGACGTGTTTTTTCTGAATGTTTGAAAGTTTTTAAATAGTGCTCATTAGTATGCCAATATAATGTGCAATGAAAGAGCAATACGCCCTGCATCGGGAAACAAACCAAAGTTGATTATGCCAGGGAAAAAAGCGCAGAAGGGCAATGAACTAATTACTTATGTAGGTGTCAATATCAATAACTAGGTAACGCTTGGGATATTTTAACATTCAGTTATCTTCGTACAAATTACTTCAGATTAGATATGGAGTATTTTTCAATCTATCATGGAAAACGACTGATATCATCCCACAAAATAATTTCCTGTTAAAAAATTAAGAATCACTACCGGTAGTTGGTACTTAATATTACCTCCAAAATGCGTGCAATATCTCTTATTATGAGTTTACCACATTTTATATTATAAGTTATATGGCACACCTCTTGTAAGATAAGCCTTTGTAGCGTTATATCTTTAAACAAGTTTGATAATAAACAGAGTCTCAAATTTCCACGTAAGAGTCTTAATTATAATTAAAGAAAACGAGGTAACCCATAGATACCAGAGCGGTGATAGATCGGTAGCAGACACTAGCTAGCCACTTATCAAGAAGGTGATTGTGCAGAAATAGGATAGTACCAGTATAGAACCCCCTGATGTGAAATAGATATAATCGAGTTTTCACCTTTACTGGATGGTTAATTAATCTGGCCTGTCCATTATAGACCATTAAGAATATGATTAATGGTCCGTTTGTGAGTTTAAAAGAAACATTCCTGGCATTCAATCATTCGAAGTTCTTCTTAGCCGCATATGTTGGAACGAATTAAAATTTAAAATAGACTACAAATTCAAAATTTCTTATAATGTTGTACATTTTGTTTAAGTACATGTACGTTGTTAAAAATATTGGTTAATCAAAACATATTGACACAATCAAATGATTTGTTCTATGAAAGCTTTGCTACTATCAATTGACACTCTGCATAACTCTTCATAACCAAATTCAACATTTAACTGAGACTAATATTGGAAATCAGTTGGAAATTTCAAATTAATTGGAAATTATTCAACTTGCCTTTATTTCAATAAAACATTTTTATTTGTACCGTCAATATCAAATTCAACAGCTGGGTATGCACATACCTATCTAATGTATATTCAAACTCAACATTTAATTGAGACTGTAAATTATTTCAATTTTTAATAACAGTATGATTTATTGCTATTTTCAGTCTGGAAAAAGCTGTTCTGAACATAGTAGTTGGGCTTGAGTGAAAAAGTTAACCTTGTGACCAGAGTAGTAACAAGCTTTCGTTGCGATAAGTTAACACAAGGTCAGTCATCATGGCAGCATACGATCCTGCTGATCCAGACTTCGAATATTTGGCAGTAGACAGAAAGAAGTTAATTGCCGAACAAACTCAACCTTTTGATGGTAAAAAGGCTTGCTGGGTTCCAGATGAGAAGCATGCTTTTCTACCAGCTGAAATCCAAAGCAGCAAAGGTGAGGAGATCACTGTCAAGATCACCACCAACAATGACGTAAGTATTAACTACCTACTTGTAGGCAAAGATGGTTTCCTATGAAACAGCTCTTCCGATATACATTGGAATAATGCAATAGTCATTCGTAGGCCTAAGGCAGGCCTTCTCAATTATTTTTGTATGGGCCAAATGCATTTTATAAAAATAATATAAGGGCCAAATAGAGCTAAGCGAGCATAGCGAGCAGAGCGTTTTAGCGGAATGGGTCACTCTTGACGGGCCATTCTCAAGGGCGTCGCGGGCCGGATTTGGCCCGCGGGCGGCCATTTGAGAAGGCCTGGCCTAAGGCTTCGGAAGATCAAGTGGGATTTGACTGCTTTGCTGTAATGGACTGTGTTGGTGTCTGTAATCTGTTGAATCCTATAAGGATCACGAGTGACTGAGTTACGAGCATAACTTCTAAAATTTGTAATCCCTTTATCGATTTCAGATCAGAACCGTCAATAAGGAAGCAATCATGCAAATGAATCCTCCCAAATTCGAGAAGATTGAGGATATGGCTAACTTGACCTATTTGAATGAAGCCGCTGTACTTTACAACTTGAAGGCCCGATACCAAACCGGTCTTATCTACGTAAGTAGTTAAATATCTTTATTTACCACACACTAATGATCCACACTGCTTTTTAGAACTGTGTCCAAAGCATATGAATATCTATATTCCAACATACTATTTTCTAACAGTAAATGAGTACGTCATTACCGGAATCTGAAAATAAAATCTTCAAAAAGATGCTTATTCTTCTTCTCTATTGTAGACTTATTCTGGTCTTTTCTGTGTTGCCATCAATCCTTACCGACGTCTTCCAATTTACACATTGAGCGTCATTGGTAAATACAGGGGTAAACGAAAGTTGGAAATGCCTCCTCATTTGTTCTCCATCGCTGACAACGCCTACCAAAACATGTTGCAAGGTATGGTATTGATCTTTTTATGATTTTTAGACTCACAAAATAGGAATTGCATAACGATAATATGGGAATAAATACGTTAAGCAGGGTCAGTTAACTGAATTTTGGTCTTTATTTCAGATCGTGAAAATCAGTCTGTGCTCATTACGTAAGTATCATTTTCAATTTTATCATTATTGTCAGGAAGCTACTGTAGCCAGAGAGAATACTCAATCCCTAGTCCAATTTGAAATTGGCCATTATGTTTTTTAAAGCTTAGCAATGCATTTGTGGTGCGTGTACAGCATCACCAATCAGTCATCAGAATTTAATACAAAAAACCAAACAAATCAAATGATTCTCCAACACTGTTGCGATGTATTTTAAATGTCGACTGTGGTTTATGTACCTAAGAGATTCTTTTTATAATATTCATGACTAGCTTCTTTTTTATAAAACAGTGGTGAATCTGGTGCTGGTAAAACTGAAAACACCAAGAAAGTCATCATGTACTTTGCTCACGTTGCTGTTGGTCAGCACAAAGATAAGGAAGAAGATGAAGAAAAGAAGGACAAAAAGAAGGTATGTTTCATTATTCACATTGACTAACATAATCGGACAAATATTCTTAAATCATAATTATTCCAAGTGGATTTAAGTGAATTGCCGGAAAGATCTCATTGACTTGCATAGAGAGTTACCATTTTATGTGAAGTAAGCAACATCATATTGAACTTGAATATTGATCAGCAAGGAACAATTATTTTAGATAATTTTACAAATAGTAATACTTTATATTTTTTCTTTATCCTACCCTTTTACCCTATCCAATTTCCAATGGTCGCACACATTGCAAATTCGCACACCCCTATCCCATATTCCTTCCAACCCAATTACCCTAATAGGGAACACTGGAAGATCAAATTGTTCAAGCCAATCCAGTACTTGAAGCTTACGGTAATGCCAAGACAACCCGTAATAACAACTCTTCTAGATTCGTAAGTAAACTCGTTAGGTGGAAATACCACAATCCGTTTGAACCCCGTTTTCAGATATCCAAACCCTGTGTTCATCCACAACCCTCCCACCAATGGAGTTCCTTCACCCATCCTTCCGGAACAAGAACTACCATATGAACCACTACCCTATAGCCTACCTCATTAATAGAAACCTTACCCAACTTTTCCTTGTGTGATAAATATAGGGTACTCTCGAAGACCAAATAGTGCAAGCCAATCCTGTTTTGGAAGCATACGGTAACGCCAAAACAATTCGTAATAACAATTCTTCTAGATTCGTAAGTAACATGTCTTAGGTATATTGCAACATCTTTTTTATAAAAACACATCGAAATGAAAAACCTGTCATAAATATATCAATTCAATTTGTGTTGTTGTTAACAACAGTTCAAAATAAAGAGAATCCGTCATTTATATTTATGACTAGATGCGTTGAATGAGCGGATCAAGTCATACAAATAATGCCATTAGATCATAAATTTCATTTTGAAAACCGTGTTTGAAGGTTTTTCATTTTCAAGTGTTTGAAAGTCTTGCAATACTCTCAAATTATATCCCCTTCCTTTATTAATCTTAACTAATAACCTACCCGAAACCTTACTAAATTAGTTATGATCCCCTCCTACAGATAGCAAAAACAATTAATAATTCTCGAAAATTCGCTTAAAATTATGCAGCCAAAGGCAGTCAATCTTGGCTTAGTCAAAATTTTAAGCGAATAGTCAATATCCAAATGAACTAATATTTTCTTTTTTGATCCTTTTCCTTATTTAGTGGCTATCACAGTTGATGAGCCAGCTCAATCAGATTCGATCAAATTGAAGTTGTGTAAGTACAATGCATCGTTCAATAACTAAGAGTAAAACCAAACAAGAGTAGATTGCTTCGCATTGCACAATCAATGTTGTCGATATATTTGATTTCTCAGCTGATAAAGCTCATATTACTTATCTGTAGTACTTTTCAGAATACAAATCTGACGCCTAGATCGTCTGAAGTTAATGATAAACGCAACACCGGAATGAAGAAGTGTCAAGTCACTATTGATGCGTTTTTCTTCAATTTCAGACAAACCCGACGTGTTTTCTATTTTCATTCCTATAAGTGATATATATGCCTGTAAATTGAGCTCTATCATCTGGTGATACAAATGTCAGGACGACTATACATGTCTAATAATTTTATAAATGTGCTTTCGTGATTTTTTATTCAGTTTCAAAGCAATGTAGAGTACTTGATTTCAAAAATTCAATGACACTCGCACATAGTTTTAGTATAAGAATATAGTTTGAGGCATAGTAGTATAATTAAGCTGATGATTCGTATAGATGTGATAGCCAAAGTTAATTAATATTCCTATATAATGTACCTTATCCATTATTATATTGTTTGATATATTCAGAGATACGTACAGTCCTGTAGGGCAATTCGGATGAAATTGTTTTCAAATTGACGACGTAACTGCACAGATTTAAATTTTCAATGGATAAATTTTGATGGCAAAGCTAATATCAGTTATTGTAACGCATTATTAGAGGACTGTATAGCTTTCTAAATACTATTTCACAAATTCTAATTGCATGATTATACTGTGATTATTTATTTATTATGTATGTCATGATTATTTGTTCAGCCGACGAAATAGGAACTGACAAAACTTACAACAGCCAAAGCATTTAATATAACTTTTCTGCCTTATATTGTTTACAATGAATCTACTCGCCTTCATTGCATGTGATTACGAACTATGTAATATAACACAATAAAAAAAATACTCTTTGGGAATGTCTGAGGGTTTGATAAAAGTTTGCAAATGAAACAATACCTCATGGCCTTATGGGACTGAATTAGCGAAGATTTCCAAGGCATGTTCAAACACCAAAAAGACCTTATGCATTTGAGCTTATACAGTAGATATGCTATTCGAGGAGATCACATATTCGCTGCACCTTCTTTGAAAAATTAACCATTCACAGACTGTGCCAATTATGTGATAACGTTAAGATGATATTTTTTTCTTCAAATTTAGGGTAAATTTATCCGTATCCATTTTGGTACCCAAGGTAAAATCTCTGGTGCTGATATTGAACAATGTAAGTGTTTCTTAATTGTTTTTGTCTTAATATTTTAGCAGCAGGCATCAACTGTGAGAGATTTCTCTATGTGTTGCTTACTAGCTTTCAGGCTCCCCTTCCTTGTTGCAACAAGAAGCTATCGATACTATTCCTTGATTTATCATCTGGATTCGACTAAATCTCACTTACACTTTTTTAAAATTTCGATTTTTTGATTGTTGTTTTGGTAGAGTACTTTGTGATCAAAGTAAGTTCCTATTCCAGATTTGTTGGAGAAATCTCGAGTAACCTTCCAACAGCCAGCTGAGAGAAACTACCACATTTTCTACCAATTGTTGTCCAACACCATCCCATCAATCGTAGGTGAGACATCCAAATTTAAATAACGAACTGTTCAGGATTATAGATATGAGGGAACGATCTGTTTAACGAGCACAAACATCCTAGAAGTAATCATCATCTATTATATTTATTGCTCCACACACAAACTTATGACTATTTACTTGTGTTTCAGAGAAAATGTTGGTCAGCCCGGATCCATCCGCGTATAATTTTATCAACCAAGGTTGTATCACCGTTGACGGTATTGATGACAATCAAGAAATGAAAGATACAGATGTAAGTTTTCTTTAATAATGTGTTCAATTCTAGTGCAACAGCAATATAGATGAAGAACATGATCGGGTTGCCATTTGCCGTCCCAGTTTGTACCCCAATTGCACCCCCACTTTATAAGAACGAACGAACGAAATTAGGGTATGATTTTAATTAGTCTGACATTTTGACGAAACATAGGTAACAGTAAGTGATGGAAATCATCGAAATGGGAAATCTTAGAAGTAATTTTGATATGTTGAAAACATGATTTGATTCAATATTGCAGGTTGCCTTCGATGTCTTGGGTTTCTCAGAAGACGAGAAGAGCAGTTTGTACAAATGTACTGGTTCTATTATCCACTTTGGTGAAATGAAATTCAAACAGAGACCAAGAGAGGAACAAGCTGAATCTGATGGAACAGCTGGTAAGTACATCGTAGATCTTTGGTCATAATTATTTTTATCCATGAGTACATTTTGCCTTAGAGGGCTAATAAGATAAATTTTAACAAACTATGTCTTTTGACGAAATATGGCCTATAGATATACCTAAATTATCTCGATCTATTGCTTTATTTTCAGAGGCCGAGAAGGTCGCCTTCTTATTGGGAATCAACTCTGGTGATTTGGTCAAGAGTTTGTTGAAACCCAAAATCAAGGTCGGAAGCGAATTCGTCACCCAGGGTAGAACCAAAGATCAAGTTGTATATTCTGTTGCTGCTTTATCAAAATCCATTTACGATAGAATGTTCAAATGGATGGTCTCCAGAGTCAACAAAACTTTGGATACCAATGCTAAGAGACAGTTCTTCATTGGTGTACTAGATATTGCTGGTTTTGAAATCTTTGATGTAAGTATGGTATAATATTAAATTAAAAAACAACCCATTAAACATCTAAATTTCTATACCTTTACAGTGATTCATTCATTCATGTCCTTATATGAGAAACTGTTCTTATCTTGTAGTTTAACAGTTTTGAACAGTTATGTATCAACTACACCAACGAACGTCTTCAACAATTCTTCAACCATCACATGTTTGTGTTGGAACAAGAAGAATACAAGAAAGAACAAATTGAATGGACATTCATCGATTTCGGTATGGACTTGCAAGCCTGTGTTGATCTTATTGAAAAGGTGAGTTTTTTTCGGAAACGAATCCGTTCGGCACAATTAATCCTTCTTGCTCATTTAAGGCCGTAAATGGTATTTCAGAAACTGGCTGCACTAAGTCTCATTATGTTAGGACAGTGGACACATCTTCTTGACTTTTTATATTATGTGACCAGTGTGCCAATATTAAATTTGACCAATTATATTTTGTTTAATATAGCCTATGGGTATCCTGTCCATCTTAGAAGAAGAATGTATGTTCCCCAAGGCATCTGACCAAACATTCAAAGATAAATTATACAACAACCATTTGGGTAAATCACCCAACTTTGGTAAACCAGTCGGCAAGAAACTTAAGGGTGAAGCTCATTTTGAACTTCATCATTATGCTGGTACTGTACCATACAGTATTACTGGTTGGCTCGAGAAGAACAAGGATCCTTTGAACGAAACCATTGTTGAATTATTGTCACACTCAAAGGATGTCCTTGTACAACAGTTGTTTGCTAAAGCAGGTAATAATTTTATTTTCTTTGTGAAAGACATAACTTACGTCTAATTTTATAATTAATGATTTATATATAATAGCCAAGTAACTAATATTAAGGCATACAGAGTTGGCATTACCAATGATGTTTTTAATTTTTAGAAGGCTGCTCTTAACTTAATGGCAGAGAATAGTTCAAGCTCTGGGAATGGATCAACCATGAATTTCGTTATATTTCTAGAAATTATGGTTGTCTAATTATATTCATATTTTATAGCGCCAGAAGCTGGAGGTACAAAGAAAAAACAAAAGAGTTCTGCTTTCCAGACCATCTCCTCCGTACACAAGGTAACTAATTCAGTTTCAAATCAATGACCAATATGTATCACCTTGTAAATTTGAGAAACCTAGGTAACAGAATCAGACACGAACTTAGGAAGAATCCATTTTGAAGGCGTAACTGTCAACCATGCAGCTACTTTTCTGAATCGACAAATCAGAATTCAATGTCGGGTTACTATTTTTGTCTGTTATCTCATTGAAGAACGGCATGTCGATGCGCATAGACATATATTCAGACTGACAACATTATTCAAATATGTTAAAGGGAGTGCAAAGAGTCTTCTAAACGAATTAGGTTTACCGCCAACGCTTCTCAAATTATCTTATGACCTGAGCACTTTTATGAAATTGACGTCATAAAAAGCATATTTGTGGAATCAGCTTTACAATTAGAATGTTACAAGTTAATCAGCGATTCCAAAAAAAGCATTTAAATATCTCTTTTTAATCCATATTATCAAAATCTGAACTCATATATTTCAGGAATCTTTGAACAAATTGATGAAGAACTTGTACAGTACTCATCCTCATTTTGTACGTTGTATTATTCCCAACGAATTCAAAGAACCCGGAGAGATCGACGCTCATTTGGTTCTTCACCAGCTTCAATGTAATGGTGTATTGGAAGGTATCCGTATTTGCCGAAAAGGATTCCCCAACAGAATCATCTATGGTGAATTCAAACAGAGGTATGTAATTTGTGTGTTTGATCCATTGCTCTTCTCTTCCATGTAAGACCATTTTGATGCCACGTTTCTTGTTTTTGTTTTTAAAATCAATTTGTTCGTTTTATTACTTCGACACCAATTATAACCCTATAAAGTTCAGTTGAAACAGTCCTTTGATTCCATTATTTAAACAAATACATTGTTTTTCAGATACTCTATCTTAGCTCCTAATGCTATTCCTGATGGTTTTGTTGATGGTAAAACTGTTGCTACCAAGATTCTTCAAGCTCTTCAGATGGACACTGCTGAATACAAACTTGGTTCAACCAAAGTCTTCTTTAAAGCTGGTGTTTTGGGTTATCTTGAAGATCTTCGTGATGAAAGATTAGCTAGCATCATTTCTAACTTCCAAGCTTTTGTCCGTGGTTATCTCATGAGACGAAACTACAAGAAACTTGAAGATCAAAGGTACGTGTAATTAATCATTACATTGTTGCGTTACATTCAGTGATAGATTGAAATAAAAAAAATCATCCAGTTTGTTCAGCTTTACACCTTACTAAATTTGATATTTTCTTATATTTCAGAACTGGTCTGTCTATCATCCAAAGAAACATCAGAAAATGGTTGTCCATGAGAAACTGGCTCTGGTGGAAGATGTACACCAAAGTAAAACCTCTCTTGAACATTGCCAGAGCTGAAGATGAAATGAAACAGAAAGAAGAACTTCTCGAGAAAACTAAAGTAGAATTAGAGAAATCCGAGAAATTGTGTAAAGAACTTCAAGAACACAACAGTATGCTTCAACGAAAGAATGAAGATATGAACATTCAAATGCAGGCTGAACTTGATAATCTTTCAGATCGTCAAGAACAAATTGAAAGTCTCATTAAGCAGAAAATTGATTTTGAAACCCAAATGAAAGAAATGGAAGAACGTCTGCTTGATGAAGAAGACGCTGCTGGAGAACTTGAAGAAGTTAAGAAGAAGCTTTCCGCCGATAAAGAAAAATTGAAGAGAGACTTGGAAGATATGGAATCTAATCTCTCTAAAGCTGAACAAGAAAAACAGACCAAAGACAACCAGATCAAAACTCTTCAAGATGAGATGGCAGCACAAGATGAACAAATTGCTAAATTGAACAAAGCTACCAAGAACGCAGATGAAAACACCAAGAAATTATTAGAAGATCTCCAAGCTGAAGAAGACAAAGTTAATCATCTTAGCAAACTCAAGACCAAGTTGGAACAAACTCTTGACGAGGTACGTTTCTCAAAGACATTGTCCTTCAATTTTCTATCCGGGAATATGGTCAAAAAGCTTTTGAAGAAATAAGTTCATTTTTAATGACTGATCAATTAAATAATTTACAAAATATGACTTTTTTAGGATAATTTAGTATAGGAAATGTACATGACGGTTCAAATTTCCATTTATTCAACTTCATCAAGAGTGGAAAACCATATATATTTTCTCATTTTCATGATTTAGCTTGAAGACAACCTTGAACGTGAAAAGAAAACTCGAGGTGATGTTGAAAAAGCCAAGAGAAAATTGGAACAAGATCTCAAAGCAACTCAAGAGGCTGTTGAAGATTTGGAAAGAAACAAACGTGATCTTGAAGAAGCCGGCAGAAAGAAAGACGCCGAAATCGGATCACTCAACAGTCGTCTTGAAGATGAACAGAATCTCATTGCTCAACTTCAGAGAAAGATCAAAGAACTCCAGGTGCTTACATTTATTACTTATTTATCCTTGACCAGTGATAGTATATGGTCTATGTCATCTGGAAGTCGGTGTAGCTCATTTTAATGCTAAGATAGCAGGGACAATTTCCTGATATAAAGCATTTTAAATCAAATTTATTTCAAACACGATCAGAAAACTAGTGTATTGAGCATCTTGACAATTATTTCAATTAAGTCTTTAGTCTTGAGACGAGTGACGTAAATCTATATAATAAATAAGATATATTGCAGGCGTGTAACTATTTACTTACTGTTATTAGGCTAGAATTGAAGAGCTTGAAGAAGAACTCGAAGCTGAAAGACAATCAAGATCCAAGGTCAGTACAAGTACTATTGCTTTTGCATGCAATCAATTTGTTTCCCTATCTGAGCAGTAAGTTGCATAAAACTCAAAATCTGGAATTGATATAGTTTTCATTCATGACAAGTCAGGCCAAGAAAGACCATGACAAGCCAAGACAGGCCAAGACAGACCAAGACAGACCAAGACAGGCCAAGCTACTGGGAAACTGAAAACTGTGATAATATGCACTCAGGACATACAAGAATCCATGATGTCTTTAATATTCGGGATCTTTAAATTTAAAGTCATTAAATAAAATACAAATTGATCATGAATAAAAACCGTCATTGTAATATCATTAACAGGTTGAGAAACAACGTAATGAACTGTCTCGCGAACTTGAAGATATTGGTGAGAGACTTGATGAAGCTGGTGGCGCTACACACGCTCAAGTTGAAATCAACAAGAAACGTGAACAAGAATTATTGAAACTCAGACGTGATCTTGAAGAAAGTCAGCTTCAACATGATGCTCAAGTTGCTTCTCTCAGAAAGAAGGCTCAAGATGCCAACAACGAGTTGTCTGATCAAATCGACCAACTCCAGAAGATCAAGAGCAAGTGAGTTGAATATCTTGTAATAAAACAAATCCTGAGTTTCACTGTGAAATCAAATCAAACCAGTTCATTAAAACCCAAATCAGGAGAGATAATTCACTTAATGGTGTGCTAGAGAAATGTTGAAAGTGTAAAAGGTTCTGTAACTGGTATGGTAAGGCTGCCACGAGGGTCTATTGTGAACAGAATTATCCAATGTTGTTATATCTTAAGATTTATATTTTTTACTTCACATCTGCACCCAGAATTTTAATAAAATTGTCCTTTCTATTCTTAGATTGGAGAAAGAGAAAAATCAAGCTAGAGCTGAGGTTGAAGATGTTACTTCTCAACTCCAAAACGCAGGCAAGAACCGAGTAAGTGTAACTGGTCGAAAGGGCATAAAATTAATATGTGTATTGGTTAATATGCTACTATGAAGATTAATTCTTACAAAAAGAAAGAAATAATATGTAACCATGAATGTCATTAGTATATTCTACTAAATAGTCCAAAAGCTCTATTATTGATACTTTGATCGTAAAATGTCCACTTTTTTTTCTTTGTAGGGTATGTCCGATAAGCAGTCCAAACAAGTCGAAGCTCAAATGTCTGAACTGAATGCCAAAATCGATGAGGGCAACCGAACCATCAGCGAACTTCAATCAAGCAGAGACAAGTTCCAGCGAGAAAGTGCTGAGCTCCAGAGACAATTGGAAGAGGCTGAGCATAAAGTCGGTCAACTTACCAAAGACAAGAACAACAGCAACTCCAAACTCGAAGAAGCTCAAAGATCTTTCGAAGATGAATCAAAACTCAGACAGAAACTCCAAAACGAAGTCAGGAATCTTCGATCAGATCTTGACGGTATTCGCGAACAACTCGAAGAAGAACAAGAAGCCAGAAACGACGTTCAAAGACAATTGTCTAGAGCTAACGCTGAAACTCAACAATGGAGAACTAAATACGAGAGTGAAGGTGCCGCTAAAGCCGAAGAACTTGAAGATGCTAAGTAAGTACCTTATAACCTGTAATAAGTCCATTCTTGCTTATGTTTCAAGTCGAGATGTTACCTTCGGGTTTTACGATGCTTCACCTATACCGGTCAGAGAAGCTGACATGGAAATGCATCTAGTCGTTCGGATGGGACAATAAAACCCAAGATCCCTCAACAGATCGAAATCGAAAATAAGAGTAGGCAAATGCTGCTGCCCTGGCAATTTTTTTTCATTGCACACTGCATGATTTATTAAGACAAGACAAAGATGAGTCTCCTATCACAGAATGGAATCAAAGAGCAATTATGTTAATCTTACGTTAATCACTAATAATAAAAGAATCATTTCTGTTTTTTAGACGAAAACTCCAATCAAAGGTCAGCGATCTTGAACAAGCACTTGATGCTGCTAACGCTAAAGTCGGTGGCTTGGAGAAGGCTAAATCCAGACTTAGTGGTGAACTTGAGGACCTTATGATCGACGTTGAACGTGTAAGTATCTAATCATTAGAAAAAAAGGAGAAAAAAAGGATACTTCGATTATTATTCAAGGCAGATGACACATGACATTTCAGTTCCTTATCAAATAATAGATTTCTCCAAACGTCAATAAATTTCTGTAAGTGGTATCTGAGCATCTTTTGGATTATTTAACTGGAAATTAAAATTTTTCCAGGCTAATGCCAATGCCAACATGTTGGAGAAGAAACAACGTGGATTCGACAAGACTATTCAAGAATGGGAAAGCAAGGTTGCCGATCTCACAAGTGAACTCGAGGCCTCCCAGAGAGAATCAAGAAGCATCTCTGCTGAACTCTTCCGATCAAAGGCTAAAGAGGAGGAAGCTACAGATAGCTTGGAAAGCTTGAGACGTGAAAACAAAAATCTCGCTGGTAAGTTTCAATTTACTGAGATGGATAACTAAAGACCAAATTTTGTAGATGAATACAGCATTAACAAAATGTATCACAGTAATGATAATTAAGCCTTACAAATTCAAGATCCGACAAAGCAGATACCATGTTACTATGATGACAGTCATTGATTGACCATATCATATCCGAGTACCAAACTTTCTCGTAAACAGGAATTAATATCGCTGTGTTCTTTCAGATGAAATCAGAGATCTCAACGAACAGCTCAGCGAGGGTGGACGAAACGTTTATGAAGTTGAAAAATTACGCAAACGAATTCAAATGGAGAAGGATGAGCTACAGAGTGCTTTAGAAGAAGCTGAACAAACACTAGAACAAGAAGAAGCTAAGGTTGCCCGTGCTCAAATTGAAATCGCCAATGCTAAGGCTGATATTGACAAACGTTTACGTGAAAAGGATGACGAATTCGAGAACACAAGGTACGTTGAATATGCTATGCATGATCGCCTATATTGAGGGTTGCTTATTCGACCAAATCTATTCGCTTGGCGCAGTCAACTGATACTATGTTTTCATATTGCTGTTTATTTAGTTATTTGGGGGCATATTAGCACATAACACCTCACAAAACACTAAATTGGGATATTTCACTTTTTCAGACGAAACCACCAACGTGCTCTTGAATCAATGCAAGCATCCCTTGAAGCTGAAGTTAAAGGTAAAAATGATGCCATGAAAATAAGAAAGAAGTTAGAACAAGACATCAACGAACTCGAAATTGCACTTGATAGTGCTAACCGAGCCCGTGCTGAAACTGAAAAGAATTGCAAGAAATACCAACAACAGTGCATGGTAAGTTTCATTGAAATTTACCACAATTTCACGAATTTGTTCCTTCCTATCATTCGATGACAAATAACCACTATCTAGGGTATGGCGTTCTGCATTGTCATTTTATCATATACAGCATTCGATATTTGTTTATTGCCTGTTGTTTCTTATATCTTAGCACAAATGACTATATGCCATATTGGTAATGATGAGGAGAAACTCATACAAGTTTTGAACCAAAGTCGTATTTTTTTTCCAGGAATTGTCTGCTCAAGTCACTGATGAACAAAGACAGAGAGACGAAGCCCGTGAAAACTACAATTCTTCCGAAAGAAAATGTGCTTCACTCAACACCGAAGTGGATGAACTCCGATCCGCTTTGGACAACGTAAGTAGTTATTACAAGTATATGTATCTTAAAATCCATGCACCTTCAAAATGTTGTTATTTCGTTACAAAAGAACTGGGTCCATTTAATCATAGGAATTTATTAATATTCAATTTTCATAATGAGCAAATAATTTAATCTGGAACAGATACAATTAAGTATATCTTTTTTTTCTAGTCTGAACGTTCACGAAAACAAGCTGAAAATGACCTCACTGAAGCCAGTGATCGTGTTAATGAACTAACTGCTCAACTCAGCTCAGTTCAACTCCAGAAGAGGAAATTAGAAGGTGATATCACTGCCATGCAAGCTGATCTCGACGAGATGCATCTCGAAGTGAAGAATTCTGACGAAAAGGTCAAGAAGGCTGAACAAGCTACCATTCAAGCTCAAGATGATTTGAGACGAGAACAAGACAAGAGTTTGAACATCGAAAAACTCCGAAAGAGTCTCGAATCAACCAACAAAGATCTTTCTGTCCGTCTTGAAGAAGCTGAAGCTCAAGCTCTTAAAGGAGGCAAGAAAATGATTGCTAAACTTGAACAGAGAGTTCTTGAACTTGAAAACGAATTACAGGGTGAACAACGTCGTCATTCAGAAACCGACAAGAACGCCAGAAAGAGCGATAGACGCCTCAAGGAAGTCATCTTCCAGGCTGAAGAAGAGAAGAAGAATCAAGACCGTCTCAATGAGTTGGTTGAGAAACTCAATGGCAAGATCAAGGTCTTCAAGAGGCAATTAGAAGAAGCCGTAAGTAGCACGTTTGACATTGAAAACCGACTGAAGGATCAGATGTTTCTAAATTTAACAGTTTATGTAGCATTTGGGAAGCGCAGTTTCTTAGCAAAATAGATGGGATAAACCAGTCAGGCTGATATTCAAAGTCAGTGATTGAATATTCAATGTTATTATGCAGCTAATTCATCACCAATTTGGAGTAACGGGTAGAATTATTTCACTTAACATTATTCTCGAATTGCAGGAGGAGGTCGCTGCTGTCAATTTGGCTAAATTTAGAAAGGCCCAGACCGAGCTCGAAGATGCTGAAGAAAGAGCCGATACTGCTGAGAATACTGTATCTAAGCTCAGATTGAAGAACAGAAGCTCGGTATCAGTTGTTCGCTCAGGTTCAGTTTTATCAACAACCTCAACATCAATCAGTTAAGGTACGTCAACAGAGTTATTGTGATATTTACAGTTATAAGAATTTCAACTATAGTGCTATTCCAAATAAAAATTCACTCAAGTTAACAATTTGTGAATTAAGTACATTTAAGGTCCGATTGTAAAATTTCACCTATCTGGTTCTTAGCATTAAACTAAGGCTGATATTTGACTTGATATTTTCCTACTAATTCTTGCATAGACTCAAGGCTAGGAACTGGGCCCTGATGTCATGTTTTCAAGATTGCACTTTGCTCTTAAGGTAGCACTAGAGCATAGTATGCAGCATTTTAATGCTAATTTGATTATCTTTTCACGATACGATATCGCATGATTTCTTTAGATGGTTGTGATTACAAACGAAGTTACGTGGTTGTACTTGCCATAAGTTCTCAACGGGAATTAAACTATGTAAATGTATGCCTATTTGTCCTTAATTGCCAATGATATGCTGATAACCATATTGTTCTGTTTACAGGTGTTCCTGGAAGAAGTTTCGACTTGAATCCAGTCAGACAAGGAACCGACCTCTAAGCCCCTCCCTCAAGTGATATTTTTCAAATAACTTATTATTTAAGTGCAATTTTTCATAATCAATTTGAAGTGCAATAACGAAATTATTATCTTAGGAATTCGTAAATCTGATTATTTATAAATGTTTTTATTACAATTATTATCTTTATTATTGCCCGTTTTGGGGTCTCTGTATAACAAATAAACTGCTATGTCTCTGTAGTTCATATTATTCTTATGCCAGACGATCGATCCGACGTCGAGATTATCTATGATTGTACTGTCTTCTATGTAGCCATGTAGCGTAATAACGCCAACGGCAAGAGCAGCACAATGCGGTTATGTTAATGTTAAATGCTTACCTGTAGAGTGTGGTCACTTACGTCGATACATCTTCAGACCATCAAGACCGTTTCATTCTGAAAAACAAGAGACTAAATTGAGCACCAAGATAGCAAATATTTCAGCTACTGAATGAACATTATAATGAACATTATAACATTATAACAAAGCAATAAATACGAATTTAGAGAGATGACTATTGCTCGGGTCTTCAAATCATGGCTCGCGTCAGGAAATTAGGTCGCTAGCACACTGTGGGGTATGTGGGAGACGCGTCCCCCTCTTTAACTCAGGAGCTGGAAATAAACGCCCCCCTCCCCCCTCACACCTCTTAATTTGGTAAGAAAGTTTTTGCGAAGAATAAGAATAAGTAGCAAGTCTCGACTGCAAACTTCAATCCCTAAATATCTTCCAGAATGCACCAATTCGATGCCATTTCTCTATTTTTCTCCAGGTGGAGGACGCGCCCTTGTCGGGATATCTTTGGCTCTTTGCAAAATGATGATACCTCACCAAATTCCTTATGATTACTACTTTGGTTTTAATATGATATCACTTTTCTTAAAAAAAACCCAAAGTCACCTAAGTCTCAGATCTTGGCCAGACATACACACAACAAAGACACACAACACAAATTTAAAATCGAATTATATTGGCTTTCTCGAAAAAAAAAACCGCCCGAAGTTTGACGGCAAGTATCTCAGCTGCTGATGAACCGAACTTTTTCAAACTTCTCACAGATTTACTTCAACATGTCAGAACAGACCCGTAAGAGCTTTTGTAGTTTGATCTGATATTGAATTTTTCAACGAGCTATTTTGTTCGGGACAGTTCTTGTACAATTTTATTTCGATAACTTTCACTCATATTTTTGGGTCTAACAAGGACAAAGTTGAATTAAATTAATCTGTGAGAATTTTTAAAGAGATCGGTTTACCAACAGCTGAGAAACTTACCGTCAAACTTGTGGACGTTGTTTTTTTGGCACATGCGATACACAATATAAATATAATTACATACATACAAGTAAGGTCAATAGGAGCAAGAATGTTATATCATTATCATACATTGTGTACTGAAGAGTTTCTGAAAGTTCAATGGATTCCTACAGGCTTCAGTAGTTATCTTAGATCATTAAATGTCTTATAGAATGAAGAAGATGGCGTTACGTCAATTGTTAGTGATACACTTAATAAATTTCAAGGGAACTAACCAATGGTTTGCTCATTTCAATAAATAAGAAAGAGAAATAATACCTAATAAATTTATGCAAAAAGGTTTGATTTTGATACCAAAGGAATCAAAACTTGTTTACTAATTCACATTCGTATAAATTAGAGAGAATTCAAATTTTTGTAACGTAATCAATAACTATATTCTTTTGAAAATGTTTAACTTCGCATACCATTTCCGTCTAATATTGTGTATTAACCACATATTCGAAGCTTTGAATGTAAACTAAGCAAATGTTACATTTTGGTTACAAATTGTGCTTTAATATTGTATTGGAAGTTCAGTTTGCCTCATGAAAGTATTATCCAGAAGCAAACAATGATGCTACATGGTAAATATTGCGAAATTAATGTAAATTGTTCTCGTATAAGACTCAGAAGTAGGCTATGTAGAATTTTTCATGGCACAATAATCATAGATTTTATCTAACAATAATGCAGATAATATGATTAAGGCAGAATTCACGCTTTGTCATGTCTAATTCTTTTAACATAGAAAATATTTGGCATAGGAAGAAATAAACTAATCCTATGACGACAAATCATAGGTTACATGTGTCACCATGCTCTTAGCTGCATATTGATTACTGACAAATTTTCCAGGATGATTTTTACATGTTGCTATTTGTTGGGAATGGAAGAATACAAAATCCGTACAAGAAAAACAACTCCGCCAATCAAAACAAGATCCAAAAACGTGGCAAAACCGAGAGTAATAGTTACATAGTAAGTATACTACCCTAAAAAGAAGCACCATCAGGTGCCTCGAAAAGAGAAGGGATGATCTGCTATCATTCTATCATTCTTTTGATGTCAAAGTCTGATAGAGCCTGTAACAAAAAGGGTAGTTTGACACAGTGGCCTTTGGTAAGACAATGGAGAAATGGACATACAGTGAGGACATGAATATCATCATCATAAAACGTTCCAAATAGATTACTTATGACATTCCATATATCGGGTGTCTCAAAGAAAATAATAAATAATATGAAAGTCATCGAACAAAAATTGTACAAGTACTGCCTCGAACAAAATAGCATTTCAAAAAATTCAATATCAGAGCAAATTACATATTTGAATTTGTGTTCATTGTGCCTTCAACACACCAACCACCAATATCAAACATTTTTCATCCTGATAAACTGTAACGGATCTCATCTAAAGGTACCACTAGAGAAGCGACCATCCTGCAATAAGTTCCTGTGTAATCAGTGTGTCCCTCTAACCCAAGTGCAGTACACTTGTTTCTTAAGAGAATCCCATACTGCCCGGAGTCATTACCATCATCAGTGGAACAAACTGGATGGACAGGAACTGAAAGGCAGGAAGGTTGCTTTTTGGGAGAAAATACCTTACAATTACATTGGTGAGAGCATTTCAGGATGGAAAATGAATGATATTGGTGGTCAAAGTGGTGGAAGCACAATAGCCACAGGATGAAATGTCTAGTTTGCTCTGATATTGAATTTTTTGACATGCTATTTTGTTCGAGGCAGTACCTGTACAATTATTATTTGATGACTTTCATATTTTCAGGGTCTGACGAGGATATGTTGAAGAATTTTGAAAGAGATCGGTTCACCAACAGCTGAGATACTAACCGTCGAACTTGGGGACGTTTTTTCTGGGACACCCGATATATTACTTAGGACGGCATTATAACTAGATTACTTATGAGATTCCAAATAGATTACTTATGACGTCATAACAAATAGATTACTTATGACATGCCAAAAAGATTACTTATGATGGCATTATAAATAGATTACTTATGACGGCATTATAAATAGATTACTTATGACATTCCAAATAGATTACTTATGGCATTCCAAATAGATTACTTATGACGGCATTATAACTAGATTACTTATGAGATTCCAAATAGATTACTTATGACGTCATAACAAATAGATAACTTATGGCTACGTTCCAAATAGATTCATTTTATGACGTCGTTCCAAATAGATTACATTTTATGACGACGTCCAAATAGATTACTTATGACGCAATTCCAAATAGATTACTTATGACGACTTTCCACGGCATTCCAAATAAATTATGAAAACTTTTTTTAAAAATAGATTACTTATGACAAAATTCCAATGGATTACTCATGACGACATTTCAAGTAGATTACTTTTGACAAATCGTTTAAGATTTTGACTTTAGAATGACCCCGTTTTCAAGATATATCGGTAAAAATGTGTCAACACTATCAAAGATTTACAGACCATTTTTTGTTTTCAGCATCAAGGCCCAACTCAGAAGATGACACGTCAGTAATGGACATTAACGGGGACAGACAATCTAGTAGTCTCCTTAAGTTTTGAAGAGAAATGATGCTGCCAAGACAACGATGAGGCAACAATCGGTGCATCTCTTCAATACCCACCTACGTATAAATAGAAACTTCTAGTTAGATGAAAGTTATTTTTACCGTCTAAATGAAGGTGATTACATTAACATAAGAGTTTAGAAATAGGAACATATCAAATTACGGTTCGCTTTCTCTTCTTCTCTCTCTATTTCTCATCTCGCTGACTCATTACAAATATATTCTACCTCTTTCTCCAATTTGAACGTTCAGGTTTAAGATTCTCCAAGGTGGTAAACAGTTCGAGACCAGAAGTTGGATTTGTTTTCCGGAAATTTCGATATGGATTAATAATTTATCATATTTGATCGTTCGAAAAATTCGTAATTTCGGATTTTTAGTTATTTACAAGTCTGTGAAAAGTGTGGTTCAAAGGAATCTTCGGTGATTTTCGCAAATTTGGAATATCAAAAATTTCAAAATGACGACAAGAGCGTTAGAAGCCCGTGTTGAGGAACTGGAATTGGATTTGGAAACTGAAAGACAAGCTAAAGTGAAGGTTGGTATTTATCTAGTTCAAATGTTTGTTTTCGGGTTACCAAGGGAACCATGTTCAAGAGGTTCTTTACGAGCACAGAACGATGGTAATTATTTATCCATTTATGCATAGTTTACCATAATGAATGGTGTTTTTGCAATAAACTTCTGTTATCATACCTCACCGCTTGTCTATGTGCTACCAAGTATTGTGCACCGATACAATCAAACGTGCATCTATCTACTTCTGTGTTTGGATCTTTTTATATATTTCGCTGGGTTAGAGCAAAAACATCGTAAGTGACTAACACCTTGAACTGAGATAAAGCGATTTTAAATTTGAATCACAAATCACAATTCATACATTTCATATACATTTTCTAAAGTTGATAATTGAGGTTGTTTGGTGTTATATGTGTTTTTAAGGGAAATGCACGATTGGATATATTTTGGCAACCAGCCAAAAAGTCAGATACAATGTTTTTGCTCCAACAGATTTCAAACACCATGTTGGTGCAAAAACATCGTAATTGACAGCCAACATTCAATAAGCGAGAGTATTCATACTATTTTGATGAAATTCATTAATTTATTAATAATAATGTACTGGATCTCGTACATAATGATAATAATTTATTACAAGGTTTTAAAAATTCAAAACAACTTTCCTGTAATTTAAAAGTTTTTAACCGATTTTGATGAAACTTAAAATGGAAGTTATTAGACCTAAATAGAAAGGTTTGAGAAAGTTTTGATTACTTTTGATTTGATTTAAGTCTTTTTCAAGAGGCCTCTTACTTCAGTTTTGAGGAGTTATTGACCTTTAACCTCTATACAGTAAGTGCTTCTATCAACACCAATTGCTTGTAAACGCTCTAAAAACTAGAGTTTTTGATTAAATCAAATGAAATGCGGTATGTATATATTCAAAAAACTAAGATCAAGTTCGAATTTGAGCTATTTTCGACAGTTAGAAGAAGAGTTGTTGCCCTTGTCCCAAAATCTTGAATATGCTATTACTCTCTTAGTTTTCACCGATTTTGATGAAACTTAAAATGGATTTTATTGAACCTAAATCGAAAGGTTTGAGAAAGATTAGATTACTTTAGATCAAATTTAAGGCATTTTCAAGATTTGGGCCTCTTACGTCAGTTTTGAGGTGTTATCACCCATTAGCCTCTATACAGTAAGTACTTCTATCAACTTCAATTGCTTGTAACCGCTCTAAAAACTGGATTTTTCGATGGAATCAAATGAAATTCGGTATGTGTATACATGTACACATTCATATAACGAATTTGAGCTATTTTTACTGTTAGAAGCAGAGTTATTGCCCTTACCCCAAAATCCTGAATATTCTATTTCTCTCTTAGATTTCTACCGATTTTGATGAAACTTAAAATAGAATTTATTGGACCTAAATCAAAAGGTTTGAGAAAGTTTAGTTTACTTCTGATTAAATTTAAGGCTTTTTCGTTTTACCATCCACATGCGGCCGTGGTGGGCGTATATGGCTGTGGCCCCTATTTCAGGTATGATATCGTATAAATAACCATGACAACATGCATATGATGTCATAATCCATATGACATCATATTATCATGTCTTTGTCATGTCACTATTCTATTGATTCAAGATATTATTTACAATGTTTTTGCTCTAAACATGTCAGTTACGATGTTTTTGTTCCAAACAAGCTAGATACGATGTTTTTGCTCTAAGCTTATAAAGAAAAATGCAGATACAATGATTTTGATGGTTATACATTTTGGTGTTAAATACAATACATTACCTTTTTGTGTTGTTAGAGTGATCAAAAACAATATTTGGACCTCAGAAATGGAGTATACCCCAAATATTGAATTTTGTCACTTACGAGGTTTTTGCTCTAACCCAGCGATTTAAGCTTCATTATCAATTTCCTGTCTTTAAAATTGATCTTTAACAAGATTTGAATCAAATGGAATTTTTAAATCATATTAAATATTTTGAATGGTATTACCCATTGAATTACTATTTAATCACGTTAATTTCATTGATACAGTAAGGCACAGAACGCATAACTTAATTATTCAGAAACTGATATGCAAAATGTATTTGGGTCACTCTCAGCATGCACATTTCTTAAGAATTATCGCCCTTTGCATTGCTCTGATGAGTTCTTTTATATGAAAATTGCATCTGGAATAGCATATTCTGAAGGACTTTTGAGTTAACGTTAACGAAAACAGATATTTATATGCAGCCTTTTTCATGTCAATGTTTACGAAAAATTGGAAGTCTGTACAAGATTTATTAGTTTAAACATGAGAATGAGATAAATTTAGATCTAATCAATCATCAGTGAAAACAGTAACTGGTATAAAATGTTGAATTTATACCTGTGCCAAGCCGGTTACAGGCAATAAATCCGCACTACGCGTGCCGACAATATATATTTCAAAGAAAGAATTTGATGAATTCCATATGTTAAATTAAGTATATTTTTATAGGTTTCTGAAAGGATAAGCAAATTAAAACAAATTATTGTGATATTTTGTAAAAATATTTCATGCTCGAATTCTGAAGTTAATGTGCATTTACACAATTTGACGTCAGACATATAAAAAGCTATACCTTCGTCCTAAAATAAAGATATTCCAAAAGACAAAATATATGACGAACAAAAAAATCGTTAATATTAGTTCAGTATTGTTCTTGTACGGAGCCCCTAACACGCAGTGGAAATACTTTTTTAAAAAGTTAATTCGTTTAAACGAAATAATTAATTCGTTTAAACGAAATAATTTAAATCGTTTAAACGAAATAATTTAAATCGTTTAAACGAATTAATTTGACTATTTCGTTTAAACGATTTAAATTATTTCGTTTAAACGAATTAATTATTTCGTTTAAACGAATTAATTATTTCGTTTAAACGAATTAATTATTTCATTTAAACGAAATAATTTAAATCGTTTAAACGAAATAGTCAAAATAATAATTTCGTTTAAACGAAATAAATGCTATTATTTCGTTTAATCGAAATAATTATTTCGTTTAAACGAATTAATTATTTCGATTAAACGAAATAATAAAAAAAATATTTACACTGCGTGTAAGGGGCTCCGTAGTTCTTGTCCAATTCATCCAGAAATCATTTTTCCATATGACCTAATGCGGTATCTCATTCGTAAAAGTGACTCTCAAGATTCGACTAGATATTGTCAATCTACTTGTTACGACATAAATAGGTTTATGGTAAATGATTTTAAACTTCTGGAAGCTGAATATTTGTCCATTACCCCAGATCATCATCTAAGTACCTACACAAGTAACCAGCACAGATGCTAC
The DNA here is from genome assembly GCA_029955415.1 of Lottia scabra. Taxonomy (NCBI): domain Eukaryota; kingdom Metazoa; phylum Mollusca; class Gastropoda; family Lottiidae; genus Lottia; species Lottia scabra. Next base: position 641,338 of record JARJEI010000045.1, on the reverse strand, counting down.
ACAATCTTTGTGAACATAAACATACCTAAGGAAAACCACACGAGTGAACCGTCCATTTTGCATTAGATAGATCAATAAGTAGAAGTTGGATCGGAAAGAAACAACATGAAATACACATAAAGATAAGACATAACATAGAGGTTCTATTTTCTAAGAAACTCAACAATATCTACACCAATTCAAATTATCTTGAAAATAAAATCTCATAAATAATGTATAGACTAAACTAATAAAAGAGAAACATCTGGGCAAATAAAAAACAAGATTCTGACTCAGCAAAAGTTAAATTTCATATCAAATCCTATATAAAGAACTGAAGCCTTCGGGTTTTGTTTAGTTTTAAAGACCGGAATCTACAGTCCTATTAAAATTAGACCCGAATTTCGTTTCGTTGGGTTTTTTAAATTCTGTTTTTTCTTTAAAAACAACATTAGGGTCTAACCATGTCGTTAAAGAGGAACTGTCAGCTTAAACTCTGACCTAACTTTAATGATCTCTGATTTAACCAATCAGATCTTTGCCCTCTCCAGCGCTGTGATTTTGTGACGCAAACAAAAGGTACATTCTAAGGTTGCCAAGTGGTGTAGACAGTTTCTCTTTAACGACGTGGTTAGACCCTAATGTAGTGTTTAAAAAAACGGACGAAACGAAACTTGGGTCTAATTTTAATTAGACTCAGGAATCTAAAACTTGAAAAAAATCACCTCACACTGAACTTTCTTTTAATAATTTCATTTAATGTGAAAGTGAAAGATTCAACCCACGGTAGATAGATGAAGCACATTTCAAAATGTTAAACAGGGCCCAAGAGACTATCACTCTTACTAGCAGGTCTTATAACTTTCATGTACAAATTAATCTTTTGTAGAGTGAAAAACTGAGAATGGATTTACAACGGGATATCGAAGACCTTAATGAGAAATTGGACGACCTTGAAGCTAGTAAAAATGCCTGTGTTGACCTAGCGAAACGTCGAGAGCAGGAGTTGTTAAAACTCCGACGTGAGATGGAAAATAACCAACTGCAACATGAAGGACAGATTGGAAACCTTCGACGACGACAAAATGAAGCAAACAAAGAACTATCTGACCAAATAGACATGCTTCAAAAGGTTAAAACAAGGTAATTTATTGTAATTTGAGCATTCAAACCCAAGTGACATCAACTCCTAAAGCTAACAACTGGAAGAGGTGCTGATTATTTAGTATATAAAGTTTATAAAGTGAGCTAATATTCATAACTATGCATTTCTGTAAAATTTGGAATCAATTGCATAGTATTGGGTTAGAATCTCCATATTATTTAAGCTATTTAGTTACTGATGTACAGTTCATATTGAGTTGGACTACCAGTGATCTGCATAGATATCAATAGTAGCTTCCGGTAGATCACTGGTAATGACGTCATAAAACGCGATAGTTTTAGTGGAATTGCAAGAACCACATACGTCGGAATGGAAATTGGAATGGCGCAAATTGATGCTATGAGTGTCCCCGATACACATACAAAGTTTAGAAAACTTCTTTACAATCCATTTAATATCTTAAACTCAGATAGAAATTTGAGAATTCTTACATATCATACCATGTCATTACAGGCTTGAAAGAGAAAAACAACAAGCTAAAGCTGAAGCAGAAGATTTTGCTTCTCAACTTCAACAAGTAACAAAGACTAAGGTAATATTTTCAAAATATAAAGATAAACCATTTCATAAATAAATGAACTATACTACTGTTACGAGCTGCAAAGTTTTATGTAATGTCTTTTGGAAGGATGAAGGCACTAAACCATAAAGTTTGTCGAGTCGACATTACTTTTAAGAGACTAGAATTTAAAATGTGATCTTTTCCATTACGTATATTCTGTTTTATTTACAGAATATCGCATCCGAGAAAATGATTAAACAGTGTGAACAGCAAATGAACGAACAGAGCGTCAAACTCGACGACCTTCATCGCAATGTGAGCAACTTACAGGCAGATAAAAACAAACTTCAACAAGAGGTCATGGAACTGACTACCAAGCTGGAGAAAGCTGAATCTCGAACGCAAGTTGTAGTGAAAGAGAGAGACAACTTCGCTGACCAACTGCAAGACGCAAAGTCATCCCTGGAGGAAGAGGTCCGAAAAGTAAAGCGTTTTGAAAACGAATTACGAGACCTTCGTACCGAACTATCTAGCGTTAAAGAACACTTAGAAGATGAACAAGAAGCCAAGAACGACCTTCAAAGACACCTATCAAGAGCTAATGCTGAAGCTCAGTCATGGAAAACTAAATTCGAGGAAGAAGGAGTAGCTCGAACTGAAGAACTACAAGAAGCTAAGTAAGTAACAACGATATCACCATTTATTATCATTATTTATTAACTAATATTCTTTCTGCAGCAATTAACTTTTGCACAGGCTTTTCAATGTATTTCTATGCTTTATTTATTATTTTGGTCAATATGCAGCATAAAAAAATGTTATATTATATCGATATAATATCATGTATTTGTATTTCTGTTCGGTTCTGTAATGTATTGTTTATCATTCATTTTGGTTCTTATTTCGCTCATTTTTTCACAATCTAACAGCAGGGTTATGGAACACTACAGATACAGAGGTTCATTTTAATCCAGGAGGCGCCAGATACAGAGAGGTTTCTATAAGCTTGATATAATTGGTTGATGTGTGATCGTGATTTGAGGTCATTTTCCCTAAAGTCATACCCTAAGCTCTCAACAGATTTCCCTTCTTTCCATACTTTTCCAAATTTTTTGTAGATTTAATTGGTCACATTTTACACTCAACTATTACATCTGAATGCATGTCTTCTTTCTATGTAGAATAGTTTTCTTAGTGTACAATAATTTAAACCTTAAGTCCACCTGTAGTAGTAAAATAGATCCTCTGACGCACAATTTTGTATGTTTATGTAATATTATTGAAAGCTGTAACAAAAAACAATCTTCTAGTTATTGGAATTGTTTTCAGCTATAGTTTTATTAATACCTTGTATTTGCAATTATTTTGGCTATCGAGGAAACGAAGGATTTAAGGGTTTTCAATATGAAATAATTGTTTTAACAGTCTTTCATAATCTCAATTGTTATCCTTAGAAGAAGGCCTAGTAACGCCAAAGAATGAATAATATGGTGGTTTGCTGCACACTATTACCATTCTTTTTCATAGACAAATGGATTTAAATCAAAACATATTGAAACACAAAAACTGATAAAACTTTAATTCATTGTTTTCATATATCTCATATTAATGATAAGTGTTGTTTTTTAGACGCAAACTTTCAGCTAAACTAGTGGAAGCTGAACAGAATGTTGAAGCAGCCAATGCTATGGTAGCTAATCTGGAGAAACATAAAACAAGACTTCAAGGTGATTTGGAAGATCTTACTGTTGACGTTGAAAAGGTAATAACCACTTTTTGATAGTAGATGAAAGACTATTCTGGTTCACAACACTGTTCCAAAGCTAATTTACATAATAAATAGAGCTACTGAGATTTATTCGATTTTCGTTTAACTTCACAGCATTTATTTGTAAAAAAGTCATCCCTTGTGAAAATCTATGGCCTTACCTCATAAACAAAATTCACATTCCATTTCGTAATGACTTCCAAGTTAGAGACACATTAAGAAACGTTTTTTTTAAAAGGTTTATGAAGGGAAGCTTTATATTTAAACATACTAGTAGCTGATTTCATTTGATCTTCGTTTCAGGCTAATAACAATGCAAGTAATTTTGAAAAGAAACTACGTGGTTATGATAAGATAGTCACTGAATGGGAAGTTAGATGTAAGAATCTTGAGATTGAACTCCAGGATGCCCATAAGGAGATCAACAACAACTCCAATGAACTGGTCAGATCTAAAGCTAAAGAAGCTGAGGCTGTCGACACAATAGAGCAGCTCCGAAAGGAGAACGGCAATTTATCGAGTAAGTGTCACAATTGAGACAATTCGTTTCGTTTCCTCCAAAACTCAATAATACAACATTTGTTTTTAAGGTTATCATTGGTAAGTGGTACAATAAAGAAAAACGCAGATGTGGCTATGTCAAGATTGATCTCTACTTGTTCGGAAGGGGCAATACACTGTATACTACAAACTGTGTATTACGTTAATGAACCATTATTATTTTAATGGAAAAAGAGTTTGTTAATGTCGCTTACTTGACAGAATATTTCCCTTGTGTATAATGATGTCCGTCATACCTTTACCAGGATAAGAAAGTTGGGATCTAATGCGTCAATTCTTTGGAGCTGTAATGAGTATTGTACATGTAATCCATTTTACAGACGAAATCAAGGAACTAACTGATCAACTGACAGATAGCGGTAGAAGTGCCTATGAAATCAAGAAGGCTGTCAAACGTCTTGAGATAGAAAAGGAAGAACTCGAATCAGCTTTGGAAGAAGCTTCTTCATGTTTGGAACAAGAAGAAGCTAAAGTGATGAGAGCTGAAATGCAAATAGCCGAGATGAAACACGAAATAGAGAGACGTTTGAAAGAAAAGGATGAAGAATTCACCAACACCAGGTATAAGACATTTTGTCAATTTAGCATCCATTTTCAGGAGTGCATATATCAATTAGGTTTATTAGAAGTAGTGATACTATTACTAATTAACATAAAAAATACACACTAAGATTTGTAATCCTTAAACTTAAAACAATTCCAGTCATAATTCTGGCACAGACACCCAACGAACACTTTATGAAGTACGATACTTTAAAGGAGCATGGGTAAATGTCATGGAAAAGCGTCTAGTCGTTCGGATGGGACAATAAACCGAGACTGTGCATGGTAAAGATCCCTCGACAGTTTGAAATTGAAAATATGTATACAGTAATGCCGCTTTCCTGGCAAAATTTGCCTCATTAGCCCGCCCTCATTAGCCCATACATGTGCAGAACGTAAAACTCCGTTTCATTTAACTTTTAGACGTAACCATGCCTCCAATATGGAATCAATGCAAGCCTCCATCGAAGCTGAAGCTAAAGGTAAAGCAGATGCTATTAAATCAAAGAAGAAGTTGGAGAAAGACGTGAATGATTTAGAAATATCACTGGATACAGCTAACCATGAGAAAGCTGAATTTGAAAAGAACATGAGGAAATACCAACAACAAGTCACTGTAAGTAATTGTGTATGCTGCTGCTCAGCTCTCTAAAACAAAAACTGCCTCAAGAAAAATTAAATTATATTCATGATCTCCATATCTAAAATGAGCGAAAACATCAGAAATTGCCAATGTGAAAACTGACAAAACTTTGTCGCTATGTGGTCAAAGGGGAGATAACCATACCTTTCACAAATTTACTGAATGACTGCCAAACCTAACTCAATAATTAGATTACATTGCGTTTCGGTTATAACCGAAACGAAATGTAATCTAATTTTAATTAGATTGAGTTAGGTTTGGCAGTTATCAAACACTCTATATTATTTACCACTGAGCATTCTTTTTGCAGGAAATTCAAAGCCGATATGAAGAAGAAGTAAGAGAAAAAGAGCAGTTACGAGAACAATTAGCGCTAGCCGAGAAGAAATCTCAGATGGTCTCGAGTGAATTAGAAGACGTTCGAGCAAATTATGAACAGGTATATATAGATCTTTAAATTAAATTACCCCCCAAAATTACAAATATGTTGCTTCTCAGTTTCGGATATGATATTGGTAACGTTGCTCGGCATAATATTGCTCAGTTAGAAAGATCACAACATTTTGCCGATGTTCAAATATAGGTAATGCTGCATTTTGAGCAAAAATAAATATAACAGAATGGTGTAAGAACTTTGGGATTTCGTGTCAGATCCTAATTACCCACTGTGTGCTGTTTCTATTCATGATAGTGCACATATATGCTAAACAAGTATAAACACTGTTCGGAAACGAGGGAACATTTGCTTTTTCAGGCTGAACGTAACAGAAAGGCTGTAGAAGGAGAACTTGAAGAGGTAAAGGGCCAAATCAACGAATTAGTAGCAACAGCTAACTCTGCACAACTTCAGAAAAGAAAGCTGGAGGGTGACGTGGCCGCCATGTCTGCTGATATGGAAGACATGAGTGAAGAGGTCAGAGCTAATGAAGAAAGATGGAAGAGAGCTGAAGAAGAAATTGGAAAATTAAACGATGAAATCAAATTCGAAAAGGACCACAGTATGAGAATTGAATACCAACGCCTTTCTCTTGAGAACTCCAATAAAGACTTGCAAATAAGGGTAGAGGAAGCTGAAGCCCAATCTGGAAGAGAAGCCAAGAAGGTTGCTGAAAAATATGAACATCGTGTTGCTGAGTTGATAAGAGATTTAGAGCATGAACGCCGACGAAATGCTGATCTTGACAAGCAAGCTAAGAAGAGTGAAAGAAGAATCAAAGAATTGGCTTTTCTTGCTGAAGAAGATAAAAAGAGTTATGAAAGAGTACAAGAGACCGTTGATAAGCTTCAAGACAAGATTAAATTATTCAAGAAACAACTGGAAGATTCAGTAAGTCCAAACGATTTTCAGTCAGACTAACACAGCAAACATGCAAACCAAATGCAATGGCTTACAAATCTTAGAACGTGCTTAGTTACCTGTTGGTGGAGTTTGGGTTTCTAACATGGACAATATTATGTCCAGTTGATTGTTGCTTCTGTTGGTCAATCTTTCCGCAAAAAATCTCAGATTGTTTTCTACATAATAAGTACTTTAATATGTTTGCAGGAGGAAGTTGCCGCTGTTAATTTAGCTAAATACAGAAAGGCCCAGAGTGAACTTGATGACGCTGAAGAAAGAGTTGATATAGCCGAAACTACACTGTCAAAACTCAGAGCTAAAAACAGAAGCTCCGTTTCTCAAACACATAGTATTGTATAATGAGGTAAGTAGGCACAACTTCAGACTCTTGCAAAGAAAGGAAAGCTTGATGAACATACATATTATCGATTGGATTTGTTAGCAAACAATTTTCAACACAGTGTAAAGTAGACGGTCGTGAATACTAAGAAAGGATGCGGGATGAGAAATAATGTCATTCATAGCCGCCTTTTGTTTTTTGAGAGTTGACTAGGTAAAATGGTGAGCGAGAAAATTGAAATAACTAACACCAGCAATGCACTGAGGGTTTGATGATCCAGGGGATTGGACACCATACAACTGTTAAAAAAAATGGTTTTCCTTAGTGCACTTAGTTTAGGTGTAAGTGATTTAGGTAAAACTGCCCGTATCGGAAGAACTTCGGTTTTATAAAAATTGAGCATTGGACAGATCCTCATACAGCCCAGAAAATACATGAACTGGAACTGCTATTAAGTTTCCTCATGAGAGATTGGATATATTAGTCCAAAGGCACACAAATAACATGATGAATTGGACTAATATTATGTAATTTTTCTTTTTCAGACAGTTCTGAGTAGTAATAAAATGGCAATGCATTACGGTGGATAATCAACTGTTCACTATTCGTCAAGGGATCCCAATCCGTCCTTTCGTGAAGGCGGTTAGCGCTTCAGCAATTTATATCATTATTTATTTCAAAGCATTTCATTATCATTCTTTACTTTCATTTCTTTTTGCTCTTACATGATAAACGATAGGCATATGATCAATTCAGCTCTTCCAAAACAAAACGGGGCAAAAGAGTTATTTTTAACGGAACGGATGAACCAAAATGCATAATTCAATATCAATACCTTTTTCCTTTGCGAGGTTGTTGAAAAGAAAATTCCACATTTCTATAAGCGAGTTGTCCCCCTTTATATTGCAGACGATTATTGGCATCAATTAAGTGTAACATATTTTTCTCCTGCCAAAGAGCAAATCTAACGATTACTTACGTACATAGGCGTGGAGAGTTACGGAAGACAGTACATGTATTGCCTCTAAATTAAATTTCTGACCGCTGCCAATGATTCGAATATATAAAACAACCGCTACCAAAAACCATTTCAAAGGCGGCGGTGTAAACCAAAATATTAAAGAAAGTCTCTATGAGCAATTATTGAAGCATTGCAATATTTTTTTCTTTCACATTTATTTCATGCAAAATCGCTTTTATTTATCTGTTAAATATGCAATAAAAAATGTAAAAACTTCTGTGCTTATACTTTCAATGAATGTTCCTAAAAAAAACCTCTGTGAACATGATGTAAAAACCAGTCTCTGAAATGCAAAAGCACGATCTTATTTTGATCCAAGCATATGCAATTTATTTTGGATGTTTGGTTCTTCAATTACAAACCGATTGAGTTAGCAACATGACACTATCAATTAGTGTTAATGGGTATGGAGGTATAACGTTGCCAATATTGTCGATTGTGTCGCAAAGATAAAATACCAATGTCGTAATTACAAAATGCATTTGTTTATGCTGCAAAGTACAATTGTCTATGTGTAAAAATGCAATATGTATAAATATACTCAACAATCCAATGAAATGCAGCTAACAATTTACTCTTTGCATTATGCATTTTGTATTAGGCACTATTGAATTATACATTCTGCATTAGTCACTTTGAATTACGCACTTTGTATTATCAAACCTTGCAGAATAGACTTTTACACAATAGAACATATACCTTATATGGAATGATGACGTATATTCATTTGCATACGTAAAAACGGCGGAGATGTACGGAAATTGATAAATTTGCATGCGCATTGATGATCTTGTTGACACTTAAAGATGGGTTCTCCCTTAAAGATAAATTTCTCTTGATTATTTCAAATTTGGAGTCTTGGGAATAATTTCAAATTGATAGTTAATTAAAAACCCAAGAAATTCAAAAAAAAAAAGGGGGGGGGGGGGGTGCAAACGTCCAATCAGGAGAGAAGTTTAGGTAACCGTCCTCTCCTCGAAAACTTTGTGAATTTTTATGCTTTGCAGTGGTGCAAACTCTATTGAGTTATTGTTACCTGTATTGCTTCAAGGGTGCCCATTGGAAGTCTAGAATATGATTTTCTGGAGTCTTGGAGCCCCCTTTAGAAAATCAAAAAAGAAACTCTCTGAAACGTTATTCTCTGAAGAATTTAAGGTTTATTTGTATAGGGAATGCAGGATCACAAGAAGAAAATGTCAGGAATAAGACGCCTGGAAATGAAAATTTCTGAAATATCTGAGAGATCTAGACTAGACAATGTTGAGAATTAGACGCCATCGAACGCAATCGAACTAACATTTTAAGTTTTATTTGTATAGGGACGCATGGAAACGCTAATTTCTGACATTTTCCATCGAAAATAAGGTTCGAAAATATTTGTATAGGGTCTAAGGAAGGTTATATAATATAGGTCCCTCAGACGTCTAATTCCTGACATTTTTTTCTTGTACCCTATAAAAATTCGTCAGGAAATGACGTTTCAGGGAGTCAATTCTTTAAATTTTCTAGAGGGGCTCCCTAGAAACCACACTACCAATGGGCACCCTTGAACCAATACAGGTAGCAATAACTCAATTTGAAATAATACAGAGATAATTATCTTTAAAGGAGAACCCATCTTTAAATGTCAAAAAGAACTTGTATCAATGCGCATGCATATTAATTAATTTCCGTACATTTCCGCCGTTTTTTACGTATGCAAATGAATATACGTCATCATTCCATATAAGGTATATGTTCTATTGTGTAGAAGTCTATTCTGCAAGGTTTGATAATACAGAGTGCGTAATGCAAAGTGACTAATGCAGAATGTATAATGCACAAGTGCCTAATGCAAAATGCATAATGCAAAGAGTAAATTGTTAGCTGCATTTCATTGGATTGTTGAGTATACTTATACATTTTGCATTTTTACACATAGACAATTGTACTTTGCAGCATTGACAAATGCATTTTGTAATTACGACATTGGTATTTTAACATTGCAACACAATCGACAATATTGGCAACGTTATACCTCCATAAATGGGGAGTTTTATGCTTAAAGTGTAAAGAAGTTTTTTTATGTGATCGGGGACACCGATAGCATCAATTTGCACCATTCCAATTTCCAATCAGACGTTAGTGGTTCAAGCAATTCCACTTAAATTGAGTAATTGCTGACGTCACACTGGAGAAATATACTTGTATCATGAGCCCAACGACGGTGTGAGAATATCAAGTGGAAATTGCTAGAACCACAAACGTCTGATTTTAAAATTAAATTGATGCTATAAGTGTGCCTGAAAATACAAAAAAAAATGTACAAACCCCATTACCATCTCTTAAAGGCATACGATATATCTCAATTGAAACATTTAACAAAATAAAACTTGCCCTTTAACGTCGAAATTAAAAGATACTATACGGGGTGAATACACGATCATGATATTTGACCTACATAATTTACATATTTATACACCATTGCTGCGATTTATAATGTTTTTTCTGAACCTGTTTTATGCACAAAGAAACAGTACTGCTGTATGTTATATGATGATAAGACACATTGGTATCTTGTATACAATGTGCTACTGGGTCGATTGGAATGGTGTGTGCAGTAACTATTGGATCATTTTACACAATGAAAATATACAGATTTAAATATATATCGTTTTATGGTTATTGTATTGGAAGACAAGCCAACTTTCAGAAAGTTCATTTGGCATTAAGTGTAATTTCTGGAGTGTTTGTTGATGGAGTCCAGTTACATGAAGCTCAAAGTTTTGCGGTTTTTGCACTAATTTTGCATCCCATAAACAAAGCTACAAGTACATTGGCCAAATTAAAATAATGTCGGGGTTAGTGGCTGAAACGGTGAGACACTGCACTTAGGGGTGTTTCTTCAAGTTGGGTGTAAGATATCTAGAAGTTTTCTGTTGTTTCAGTATCTTAATTCGCCATGTGATTGTAGGTCAAAATGTCAGTTTGAAGTCCAGCAAGTGAGGGATTTGGGCAACCCATGTCAATTTTGAGAAGAATTTGTCTCATTTTTCATCTTACGGAAGGGTGGATATGTCGCATTCTTTCCCCTCTGCCGTTTAGAAATCTATGAAAATCGCCATTAGTTAGAACAGTTTTGAAGTGTATGTGAGATTTATACGGAGATATAGAAACTGTGATATCTTGCACTACGACCAAATTTTCTAATGGACAGAATGGTCTTAGGTTGTAGGCATCTGCCTATTGTGCCTAAAGGTAAATCCGCCTCTGACACTGGTACTTAACATAAAAGTGCACCAAACTTTCCATCTGAATACCTCATTAATTTGACATATTTTCTGATAGTTCATTTTCGAGTATATTGACAGATTTTCAAAACATTAATGATTCTAGCTACAGCTCATCAATGTATAACATAAACATTAATTATGCTAGCTACAAACATCAAAACATTAATCAAAATCCTATATCTGCACTCATAATACAATAATGATTACCTTTCATTTCTGTACAGCATAATTATCTTAGTTTGGAACCACTGTACAGTTAAGATTGATGCTTGTCTTCAATGTACACATTTTAATGTAAAGCCAGATCAGTTTTAAGTCAATTTCTGATAAAAAAAAAAGACGAACATTTTTATTTAACCAAAGCGTGCTTCAGACACAGAAGAGAGGTACCAACTATTGTTCATCTGTTCAACCAATCATACCTAAGTCGAAGAAACGTGAATATTCTATCTAAGCCAATTATTAGCATCAATTAAGTGTAACATATTTTTCTCCTGCCAAAGAGCAAATCTAACGATTACTTACGTACATAGGCGTGGAGAGTTACGGAAGACAGTACATGTATTGCCTCTAAATTAAATTTCTGACCGCTGCCAATGATTCGAATATATAAAACAACCGCTACCAAAAACCATTTCAAAGGCGGCGGTATAAACCAAAATATTAAAGAAAGTCTCTATGAGCAATTATTGAAGCATTGCAATATTTTTTTCTTTCACATTTATTTCATGCAAAATCGCTTTTATTTATCTGTTAAATATGCAATAAAAAATTTAAAAACTTCTGTGCTTATACTTTCAATGAATGTTCCTAAGAAAAACCTCTGTGAACATGATGTGCAAAAACCAGTCTCTGAAATGCAAAAGCACGTTCTTATTTTGATCCAAGCATATGCAATTTATTTTGGATGTTTGGTTCTTCAATTACAAACCGATTGAGTTAGCAACATGACACTATCAATTAGTGGTAATGGGGAGTTTTATGCTTAAAGAAGTTTTTTATGTGATCGGGGACACCGATAGCATCAATTTGCACCATTCCAATTTCCAATCAGACGTTAGTGGTTCAAGCAATTCCACTTAAATTGAGTAATTGATGACGTCACACTCGCGAAATATACTTATATTAAGAGCCCATCGACGGTGTAAGAATATCAAGTGGAAATTGCTGGAGCCACAAACGTCTGAATTTAAAATTAAATTGATGCTATAAGTCTGCCTGATACACACAAATACAAAAAAAGTGTACAAACCCCATTACCATCTCTTAAAGGCACACGATATATCTCAATTGAAACATTGAACAAATAAAACTTGCCCTTTAACGTCGAAATTAAAAGATACCATACGGGGTGAATACACGATCATGATATTTGACCTACATAATTTACATATTTATACACCATTGCTGCGATTTATAATGTTTTTTCTGAACCTGTTTTATGCACAAAGAAACAGTACTGCTGTATGTTATATGATGATAAGACACATTGGTATCTTGTATACAATGTGCTACTGGGTCGATTGGAATGGTGTGTGCAGTAACTATTGGATCATTTTACACAATGAAAATATACAGATTTAAATATATATCGTTTTATGGTTATTGTATTGGAAGACAAGCCAACTTTCAAAGTTTTGCGGTTTTTGCACTAATGTTGCATCCCATAAACAAAGCTACAAGTACATTGGTCAAATTAAAATAATGTCGGGGTTAGTGGCTGAAACGGTGAGACACTGCACTCAGGGGCGTTTCTTCAAGTTGGGTGTAAGATATCTAGAAGTTTTCTGTTGTTTCAGTATTTTAATTCGCCATGTGATTGTAGGTCAAAATGTCAGTTTGAAGTCCAGCAAGTGAGGGATTTGGGCAACCCATGTCAATTTTGAGAAGAATTTGTCTCATTTTTCATCTTACGGAAGGGTGGATATGTCGCATTCTTTCCCCTCTGCCGTTTAGAAATCTATGAAAATCGCCATTAGTTAGAACAGTTTTGAAGTGTATGTGAGATTTATACGGAGATATAGAAACTGTGATATCTTGCACTACGACCAAATTTTCTAATGGACAGAATGGTCTTAGGTTGTAGGCATCTGCCTATTGTGCCTAAAGGTAAATCCGCCTCTGACACTGGTACTTAACATAAAAGTGCACCAAACTTTCCATCTGAATACCTCATTAATTTGACATATTTTCTGATAGTTCATTTTCGAGTATATTGACAGATTTTCAAAACATTAATGATTCTAGCTACAGCTCATCAATGTATAACATAAACATTAATTATGCTAGCTACAAACATCAAAACATTAATCAAAATCCTATATCTGCACTCATAATACAATAATGATTACCTTTCATTTCTGTACAGCATAATTATCTTAGTTTGGAACCACTGTACAGTTAAGATTGATGCTTGTCTTCAATGTACACATTTTAATGTAAAGCCAGATCAGTTTTAAGTCAATTTCTGATAAAAAAAAAAGACGAACATTTTTATTTAACCAAAGCGTGCTTCAGACACAGAAGAGAGGTACCAACTATTGTTCATCTGTTCAACCAATCATACCTAAGTCGAAGAAACGTGAATATTCTATCTAAGCCAAAGTGGTAATATTCACAGTTCACCTTCGAAATATTATCCTTCAAATCTATGTGTATCCATAATTATCAGCGTTAAAAAAGTTAATAACACGAGACATACATGTATTTGAGTATCAATACAACACAATATTATAAAAGACATATAGAAATAGAAATAAATTTCTTATTTGAGGTATAATTGAAGGATATATGCGATTTCCGTTCAGTTCGAATCCTCCACAAGACTATTTACAGATATTCCAGGTCACAATACATCCCGGAAATACACCTAAGCATGATAATCAAGTACAAAGTTGCCAGTACAATGGTCACTGCCTCTTGACGTCAATAACCACATTATTCCAATCAGAATAATATTCACATAGTTAACATGTATTTATTTTACAAAGAAAGAAAGAGGAGATGTATTTATCTTACCACCTGTCAAAATATCTGTATATTTAAATTAGCAACATTAGACTAATTGATGGCGTGATGGAGACGCAGTGTAGGGAATGTTTCCTGTTATTTCAAACGGTGTTAACGAGATAATAATGTTACAATTAGTTTATGGACACTTCTATAGCACAGAGATAACTATATTATCACCTTTGAGATACACGTACAGTCAAACTTTGTCTAACGGTTACTTTTTCTATTACATCATAGAAATGTATCAGACTGGAAGTCTTAATCTACTCATCGTCTGAACTTCTGTTTCAATTTATGGTTGACCTAGTTTCTCGTCTAGGACTAGCTGACTCCAAGTGCGTGCGCGGACATTTCACACCCAGATAATTCCCGCCCGGACAATTCCCGCCCGACCAATTCATATCAGGACATTTCGCACCAGGATGATTGGCATCAGAACATCTTCCACCCGAGACATTTCACACCCTGGCACTTCACACCCAGGACGATTACCATCCAGGAAAACTGCCACCCAGAAATTTCACACCCGGGCAATTCGCGCCCATTTTTGCTCCCATTATAAAATTTAAAACGGAATGCATGAATTGATAGAAGAAGAAATAAGTTATGATTGTAGATAAATTCTCGCCAAAAAGTCCCAAACGGCAGCCGGTCATACTTTGAGGCAGATTATGGCCCATTTTAATACTACTTGTCCGTTAAAATCCCATTGCATACATTAGTGTAAGAAATATTGGAGCGTAGTCACCTAGCGACACTTATACCCTGGGGCCAGTTCCAGTAAAATTCGTAAGTACAAAATTATGCCGAACTTCCATAGATACCATAGTCTACCATGGCAACATGATTTTGTACTTACGAATTTTATTGGAATGAACCCCTTGTAGATTGTTGTTTGTGTAGGAGACAGGAATATGATTCTTATGGATAGAAATTGTCATGGGTGCGAATTGCCCGGGTGTGAAATTTCCAGGTGGCAATTGTCCTGGATGTGAATCGTCCTGGGTGTGAAGTGCCAGGGTGTGAAATGTCTCGGGTGGAAGTTGTCCTGATGCAAATCATCCTGGTGCGAAATGTCCGGATATGAATTGGTCGGGCGGGAATTGTCCGGGAGGGAATTATCTGGGTGTGAAACGCCCTACTACCCTCTAAGTGATACTGTGGCAGAGAGACTGGATGTTCAGTTCGAATTAAATCGCGTTTATCATGGCTTTTGAATTAATATAACTTCTAGCAGAAACCGGAAGTTATGGGCATATCTTCAATTCAACGCATGCGTACCAAGCATAAATCTTGTGTTATTATTTCCTATCTACATTTCTATGATTACATGTATGCCAATTTGTGCTTTTGCTATGCACTACTTTCAAAATGTCCAGTGCTTTCGAGAATAAGCTCTCTGTTGAATTTGAAACCTCTGCCCTAAGGAGTGTCTGTTGTTGCTAACCAAAACCGGTTCAACAACAATCCAGATTATAAAGATATCGATGTAGAATTTGATGTAGACCCAATATCATATTTTTTTATTGGTCAATAAAAAAAAAACAAAAAAAGGTTTATTGAACTCTACTCTACTGGCACAAAAACTTTAGCATGAAACAGTATAATATGAATTTTATGGTTTTATACACGTTTTATAATTATGTACATGTATAAGTATCATTTATGACGTCTATCTGCATCATTCAAAATATCTGGTAGATGTTAATGGCTCTAGAATGTGTTTACAGAAGACTTTAACCGTATATGACGTCAAAAGGTTATACCTATAGGAATTGCAACACCCACCCAGAAGTCTGACTTAAAATGGTACAAATCGATGTTATCAGTGTCCTGAAAATATTAACATATTTTAGAAAATTTCTTTAAAATCCCTTAAAGGGGGGCGTTTGAATTTTTCGAGGGTCTTGGAAATACGTATACTAGAAATGCACGAATATCGCATAATGCATTCAAATATACCTCTTACTAAACATTTGTCTTCCGATTTCTGAATACATGTATATGTTTTCGAGTACGAAAATACAAATTTTTTACTTTCAAACACTGATAATGATACGCGTGGATTTGAGGGATTAAATTTCAAGGAAAAGCTGAGCACAATATGACTGATAAGTAATAAGCTTAACTAGAAAAAATCACGTTTCTAAGACTAAAGTATTACTGGTCGAACGAACGTTCTACATTTAATACAAAGAAAAAAGTTCTCAGCTAGATCGTGAATGTCCTTATCATATTCAAGGTTAATGAAACATGTGTATAATAATATAGTATGTAAAGGAAGAGAGTCTTACAATAATGACTGTAAATAAAAACCAGCTGTTGGCAAACTTCATATATTGAGTACCGTACTCGTTAGCTCATAGTACATAGTAATAGATAGAAAAAAAAAACTCTCATATCATCCAGATTCGTTGTCTGAATGTTTGTAGGGGTGGGTTTTGCTGGTATTACTAAATTGAGACATGACTTACTTTTACATTCAATTTTGGTTTTCGAAATTAATTATCTAAACAAGATGGATAAAGGATTCAAAAATATTGAAATAAAAATCGACACAAGCAAAGTACAAATTGTAGAGGTGACTTCTCCAAGAAAATAACCAGGTGTTTCGAAAGAGTAAACATAACTTTCTTATATATTTTACCGTGAGTAAAGCAAGAACTTCTTTTTCTAAACATTTATATATATTTTCCTAGTTGTTTTGTATTAGAGTTAAGAACATTAAAAATTTCTTCAGTTTTTCAGTTTAGTCTATAAAATAACTTAGTATCTTTCGGTATATATTTGCATCTGGTTATAAATTGCAATCAACATAGCGGTAACACTAAGAAAATATTGACCGTAAACCCACGTTTTCTACTTGAAATTTGTGTGGTCTCAAGTAGAAAACTTGGGAGGGATAACATCCCATTATAGGCACAATTTACCATTACGTTTAAAACGATCATTTGAAATATCAAAGATCACAAAAGAGATGAAAATGAGATATTGTGGCTTGTGTATATATGACTACGTTTCTGTACTCTCTGGCACAGATCTTTAATCAAGGTGGATACATTTGTTTACGCATTTAAATACACATGTCTGGTACAAAAATCAAATGTTATTACAATTGTAGATTCGTTAGATTCATCAATCTCTTCTTTCATTCGACCTTTTGCTAATCACTTTACGATCAGAGAAATCATTAGACAGCTATGAACTGGATAGGGTACTGGTAAATTAAGAGATCTAACATATTCTACAATATACAAATAATTATGATTGATTGTATATTATTCTGCAAGTTTTCACGTTTTCTGTAAAATCATATTATAGTCATTAAAAATTATGAGTTGTAACATTGTAGAACAGAATAACATTTTCTTACGTGAAAACTACACACGCGGTAAGCAACCATTTTGAATCAAATTTAGTTGAATTGTTATAAAAAAAAAATAGTCTTTCACTATGTGTGTAGTATGGAACAATCGGTTATAGTGTTGATCTTACGTGACGTCATTTATTTGGTGAGGTCGAATAAAGGATGGTCGTTTATTCTTACCTCGATTGGTGAGAAAGGTCAATGATCTACCTACCTAGTACGGAAAATCCGTGAAAGATGAATGTCAAGAGGTTTTGCCAAGAACCAGCTGGTAGAAAGGATTCCTGGGAACCCAATTTGTTATCTTTGTAAAATATAGCAGTATATTTCTTTCTTTCTTACATAGTTACTATTCTATTCTATTCACTTGTACACGTTAATACCAGGTGTTTGACTGCTATTTTGATAGGGTGTCAATTACACGCGAGTGAAAAGTCAATAATACTAGGCACTGTTAGAGGAATTTCCAACCACTCCGAGGAACTAGTAACATCAGCGTGAAATAACACGATGAACTATTTGGACTCTCTGAAATGCGTTCGAGGTGAAACCAAGGTGTTCTCGTTAGGGGACACCAACAACAGTAACTGACGTTAATGCACTTACGTCTATAGTTCTAGAATAAAATGTGTTTGCCACAATTCTTATTATCTATCCATGGGGTTGGGGATATTTAACGTATACAGCTTGTAGTACACGGGGCCTTAGTTTACTGTCACATTAGAAAGACTAGACTCTTTTTATCATGTCTACTCCTCCGACCAGCATCACTGACAGGGGGAAGGTACTTTTCGGGGATTAAAACCTCGAACTTAGCGAGCAAGCGTAAAAGTCACTGAGATTTCCTGTCTACCATGCACACAAATCTTTAATTTTGTAGGATTACTTCCAATTGGTTTTATGACTAACGAGAACAATGTTCTGTGGGTTTTGTTATGGCTGCTATAAAATAAATAGCTGTTTGTGCTCACTTGCTGCCAGTATCAATACAACATTTGATGTGATTTCCCTTTTGATCTGATAACAATGAATATCGTCTCCACATCAAAGATATTCAGTGCTCAGATAAAATTGTAAATGGCCATTTTGAAGGCATCAGAAGATCTACATACAGCCTATCCATTTCAGGATTCTTTCTAAGTGGTTTTGATTCCGATTATACGAGTCTAAAACACCTTTTGCAATCCAATGTATCCTTTGATCAGCCAAATTCAATATTGATGACGTCTAACGGTTAACCAAAGCAAATTGTATATATTTTTCGTTGGAACTTTCTGTCTATCCTAGAATTACTCTCGATGGTCACCTTGTAGAAAATTGTGTATCTTTTAGTCCAGAAATAGCTGGATAAGTTTATTATTATAATTTTATATCTTTTATTTCAAATGTCATTGGCAAGGTCGATCTAGAAACAGAATGTCTTGAATTGCTACCGTATTCTTATGAAATGCAAATAACAAATTTCATTTAAATTGAACCCTGCTATATGGACCCACACCATTATTTCATGCAAAAGATTGTATGCGAATGTAGTCCCTCTCTATGAGAAAGTTATAGGCGGAAGGGTAATTCTACAAAAATAGTAGTTGTGTGAGCAGTCTTGGTCACCTGGTGTTGATATCCGGTAGTGGTCATCATATATTGAATCTTTGAGGAGACAATAAGTATTGGTCAGGCTTTCAAAAGACATATTGGAAAGTTTTCAACGAGATTTCTGGAAAAAGTTATAGAAGGTTGAAAATCAAGATTTAACATTGAAACGTATGGCAAATGAATTGGTGGTGCGAGTCCATATATTCAAAATCCAATTTCTGAATTATCTCCCGTGATCAACTCTGTACTAAATGCTTATTATTTCTTGTTTCCCCATCATTAGTAACGTTTAATACGCTAATTATATCACACAACAAAAGAGAAGGGAACGATCTCCGTGTTATTTTTACTGAAAGTGTTTCTTTACTTATCAAGTCCGGAAAGAACAATTAATACTGCTGACGTGCGTTCGTTAACAGATGTAAGTCTTTAAATTGACAGCTGGTGGGTTCTTTCTGTTCCTTCTAAAGACAAGCTATTACCAAAAACATTCCTAATACACACGTTTAAAGATATGTTCTCACTTCCTACTGCATTTTTATTTTAATGAATTGTATAGGCCTACATATAACTAGACCGACAAGAGAGACAGACAACTAAACAGATTAATATCATGCAAGTTTGTATTATGTGATTTTAAACATCAACTTTGGACAAACCATTTTCAATAATTTCATTAAGTCTTTTGATTGGCTCAAATGCTCAATCACAATTTGACTTCGAAAACATGGCGTCCATCTTTCTAAAAAGAGCACCAATGTTTTAACTCAGATTATAGACAACAATTAGTGGGGTTTTTTTTTGTCGAAAAAAGGCTGCATCATCGGAAAGAAGAAAACGATGTAGGCTAACTCAGCATGTCTTTTGAATTTTCAATTCATCCAACTTTAAAGGGACACTCTGAATTTTTTTTAGGTCAAACATTTTTTTTGCTCAAATTTTTGAAAACTTTACACCAAAATCTGTAACTATGTGCCCTTTAATGTGTCTGAAAGTTTTAACTTAAAAAATCCAGCCGTTAATTTTTAAACGCTAAAAACATGCTAAAAATTTTAAAAACCTTACGTAAGGTTTTTAAGTGTGTTATGTTTTTTGGACGCTGATAGGAAACTACTGAACGGATTTGAGTAAAATAAACGCCTCATTGTAGAGAAATGTCCCTCTTGTGTATTTAACAGGTTTCAGCTAGAAATATTGAGCCATTTAAAGGGAAAACACCAAAACTAGGTCAAATTGCTTAATTAACAATAAGTACCCCCTGTTTGTAATTAACCCTTTAAAACCAAATTCAGTTTGATCAAGAAGATATAGAGATACAATAAGCATACTTTAAAATACTCTCAGGTAGCATTTGCGATTTTTTTTATAATGGAAACTTTTTTCAAAAAAGCAGAATGGCCCTTTAAGGTTTAATTTCTCACTTAACGAAGAAGTAAATTGCCAATCTCGTTTTCAAGACATTGATTTTAAATTCTGCATTCTCTCTTAACTTTGAAGTAAGCAGATTTACATTTATTAACACGGTTTGTAAGAGAATGGTGTTTTAAGAGTTTTCTGTGTGCTTTCTTTAATTTTTTGTGTTAAAAAGTTGATTGAGATAGGTTTTTAGGTAATCTTATGTTTACATCAATAACTACTTGGTCTGCTAACTAATCAACTTAAAGACCTAACATACACTTTATCTCTTTACGCTAGATTTCATCAGAGCTTGGCTGAGCACCAACTACTTGAGGGTGGTCAATACAGCACTTCAAAATACAAGATCTGGAAGTGTTATTTACTCTAGGGTTACTAATCTGGGGGTATCTAGGTTCAAGACGATTCTAGTTAGCAAGGTGACCCATCGAAAAGAGATTTGTTCAAAGATGATAAATCTTTTGATTTATTAAGAACCACACTCTTTTTAAGTAGAACAAAGGCGAAAATCACAAGAGTTTAAGAAAGTATATGTCCTTCGGCACATCCTTAAAATGGCTAGACAAAATCTAGATAAACAGCCAACAAAAATAGTGATCAAAGCCAAAGTTTGGAGAAGTGGCAAACATTAAAAACAGAGTACATCACAAAAGTCGGATCGAAGGTGCGTACAAAGTACACCAATAAGTATGTAATATAAGTCTTCAAGGATACCTAATTGAAATGACAACAACTTACTGGTATACATCATACTTTTCTCTAAATGTTTGATTTAATAAGGACGGGCAAACATCATGGCAATTAATACATGTATACCTTTAGTTTTATTTCCAATAGTTGAGGGATTATATTTTTGACGATCGCAG
Source organism: Lottia scabra (assembly GCA_029955415.1). Classification (NCBI taxonomy): domain Eukaryota; kingdom Metazoa; phylum Mollusca; class Gastropoda; family Lottiidae; genus Lottia; species Lottia scabra. Next base: position 619,951 of record JARJEI010000045.1, on the reverse strand, counting down.
TCTTGATCACACTACTGACAGTGCAGGGCATCGCGGGGCAGGGCGTTTAGTACCAGCATTAATGTACAGTGGTTTTCAATGTACAGACGCTCAGCTGTTAACATCGCAAGCGGAGCGACGCAGCACGGACGAGAGCAGAGCTATCCGCTGATGCAACCGATCCGCCCTGCTCTGTCTGTAGAGTGATCAACACTGTGATCGTCAAAAATATAATCCCGTTAGCACCCTGTTTATTGACCCATTCGAATGACTACCTTGTCAGTACAACTGGGGCATATTTACAATTCAGCAAACTGTCTGAATATCGAATCTTTCAACTATACCGTCTCATTTTGTTTTTTCAATGAAGTCTCAATTTGAGACATTTCGCAAAAAAATGAAAGCAGAAAATATGGCCACGATAGCCAAATTACTGTTTATACCAAAACAGATTTGACCACGCTATGTTTTTATATCGTTAACTCAACTTGTTTATCGGACGTATTGTCCCGGAGGAGAAAGTACTAAATTCTAATAAGTTAATCACATTTTGATTCAAAACATTATCGTATCTTTCAAGAAGGTTAAAATCACAGATAGAATGTTGAACCTATACCGTATGCCATGGGTGTAAATTATTGTTTTTACATGTCTTTAATGTGTTTAACAGATTGATGTGTTGTGACTGGAAGGTACTTTTTATTAGAGATAATTCAGCACACTTTATTAATTTTTTACTTATAATTATGATAAACATTCAATACAAAAGTGCAAATTTGGATAACCATCTATTACAACCGCTGTGGTTTTTTATGCAATTGGCTTTAAGTAATTTCACTCATCGTTGTTTGTGTGATATATCATAAAAGAGATAATTTGTTTAGATAAAATTTACTTAACAGATAAAGAAACGTCGCAAAACACAGTTTAATTAGTCAATTAAACAATAGAATTATCAGAACGCAACTTACGCCCACTTACTACATAAATTGTCAATATATCAAGGAATGTTACCAAAACTGTGGTCTCTTTCGCGTTCACAAGTCATTTATAACATATTATTTTAGGTGTAAAACTTCGTAAATATTTGTCAAATCGATCCGGAATTCAAACTTGTCCAAGATTTTATGGATATTATCCTACACACAAAAGTTTATTAAATTCCTACCACAACTGTGGTCTCTATCACGTTCACAAGTCATTTTTAACATATTTTAGGTGTAAAACTCCGTAAATATTTGTTGAATCGATCCGGAATTCGAACTTGTCCAAGATCTTATGGATATAATCCTACACACACAATTTTATTCAAATCAAACCAAAACTGTGGTCTCTATTGCGTTCACAAGCCATTTTTAACACATTTTGGGTGTAAAACTCCGTGAATTTTTGTCGAATCAAACCCAATTCGAACTTGTCCGAGATCTTATGAATATAATCCTACACATAAAATTGTATTCAAATTCAAGCAAAACTGTGGTCTCTATGGCGTTCACAAGCCAATTGTGGACAGACGGACGGACAGGGGCGACGGCAATATACGACCACATTTCAATGTGGGCGTATAAAAATGATATTAATGTAGACAAAAAATCTAAGAATGCGACGTTTCCTGTTCAGTATATAACGGAAACGATGTGCTTTCCTGTATTACAAGGATTGAATGGTAACAATTTTTATTTTGAATTTTATAGAACTTGTATAGAGTTTTCACCTTTGAAATTAAATAAAGAATATCAAAATTCGTTGAGCTGGGAGATGTTGATGTTTGATACAATCTTGAATGCCAAATGAATAGTATTTCTTTGTCGAACGGTATCTTTTCAGTGTATCGAAAAATGGTAAGCTACATCGATCCGATTGATGCTGTTCAAAGTTATATAAAGTCTCAATTCATTCTCACAAAACACAAACGGATTTTCTGTTTGAAACCCAAAGACTGAGATTGATATCACAAAAATATGGCATATTGGGCTTCTGGTACATTATTTGTGTTTTGTGCAAGGTGTTTGCAGCTCTTCAGAAACTCGGCAGAGTACATTTAGTAAATAAGTATAGTGTATTTTGGCATGCAAACATTATAAAATTGGTACTTACTCTTAGTCTCAGAATGATAAGCCTGGCTTAGAAATAATTTCCATTTTCTATCAAAGAACCATCTGTATATCATCACTATCTATAATCTGATAACTTCTAATCAAATCAAAAACTTTCGTGTTTTCAATATTTCTGAAAATAGAAACATATAATGAATCATAATTATATATTCGAATTTTCGAAATCAATGTAGGTCATAAACAATTTTAATAAAACTTTCAGATAAACAGATTAACTATATATACAAATTATCCATTCTCTTCAAAAAATGATTTTTAAATATAGTCGTAAAAGGAAAAAGATAGAATGACGAAAAAAAACATAACTGATAAACAGAGAATATTCATAACGTATAATAAAAAAACGAGAACAAAGATAACAGCACAGAGAAAATTCATATTGTTGTTGACTCTGATAAACAGAGAATAAGCATACCGTATTGTCTGATAAACAGAGATTACTCATATCGTACAATTTGATAAACAGAGCATATTCCTCACGTATTCTCTGATAAACCGAGAATAGTCGTTATGAACAGTCTGCATACGTATAAAAAGATTAACAGAAAAGTCCTAACGTATAATGAGATAAACCGAGAACAAAGACCGTATAGTCGGATAAACAGAGAAAAACAATCAATAGCATAGATTACTCGCTGTTTTCTATCTGATGATAAAGCAGAGAAACAATAGTCTGGTGAGCAGAGAAAAACTTTACAGTATAGTCTGAAAAAACAGAAATTAATCATACCGCAAAGTTTGATAAACGAGAATAAGCATAATATACATTATCATAACGATAACAGAGATTCTTAATTCTGTCTTGTCTGATAAACAGAGAATTTTCAAATTCAAAAATATATGCAGAACAAATAATCACAATCTCATCCGTTACTTATGAAGTTGCAGATTACCCTTCTCAAAAGTTTCTGCCAAAATGAATTTTTACAGCGCTTTCCCTCATAATTAATTGGCATGATATCTTAGAGAAATTATCTTTAATTGGTAATAAATAATTCCATTTTATCAATATCTAAAGATAATTATATGCAATTAAACTATACCGGCACGTTTCCCACGTCTAAACACATTGATGTAATCAAAACAGATAATTATATAAGATTGCACTGTAATCTAATAGTTAATTTATAAACTTTATTTTGATAATCTTTCAGATAAACCATGATTTTCTTGCTTATTGTGGTAATTTTTCAATTAAAAGCAAATTCCTATTTGGATGTCACAATTAAGGCAGTGCATGCTCTATGTTTATCAACTCAAGTTAAAAATGCAGGATTGTAAGCAGTCCAAGTCAAAGCTCAAATCGAAAACCTCACAGAAGCCATGCATATCCACTTTTCCACACATTTTCGTAAATGCTGGTTATCAGAAGGCTTCATTGTGCACCAAATTCTGAAAACCAGCGATCGCCGGTAAAATTATACGCCAAAACTATAGTCAGACCATAAAAAAGCATAATTCACTTCAATCTGCAGTTAAGCGTTAGCACGGAAATTTAATCCCAAAATTATTTACCTAAAAATCAAAACCTCTCCATTGCTTTCACCAGTCATTGTTGATGCATGCAGGGTTAATAACTAAAAGAAATCGTGAAATTTGAAATTGCCATTTGAATCTTCCGAGTATTCATCATCATTATACATAAACATATCGTTGGTAATATTACAATCAGAACTATCGTTGCCATGACTTTTACAGGCCTAACGTTTTTGATTGAATCCAATCTCATTCTCTGACAGTGAATGTTATGACCGCAGAACAGACAGACAGACACATTTTTATTATGGGCGTATAAAAAAGTCGGCATTCATTTTTTTAGAAACACCGATTAACAACAAATTTGGGTACCATATTTTCAAACAAGAAAGAGTCATTGTTTTTTCTGCAACTGCATGCAATTCATATCAATTATTTTTACTGATGTATGCCAATTTATACTAAATGTGCATGCAGTTTGAAAGAGTAAGCGAACTGCAGTATCACGCAAAATCAAAGCAATTACACAACACAAGTATCACCAAATACGCATTAGGAAATATCAATGTTGAGCAAGCTATAAATTAAAGCTTCTCGGCATGTCTTTTGGAAAGAACATTAATACCATCTACATAACGAACACATGGTGAAAACAGTTAGTCATCTCCTCAATGCTATCAATATTAAGGCGTACATCTCTAAATATAAAATCGAACACGCCACCTACCTTTCCCTCTCTTCTCGCTACCAATCTTATCCTATTCTGACCAACAAGAATATACTACCGTACTTTTTATTCTTTCTTTATAAAAAATATGTCCACTATCAGATTCCTTTCTTAGTTTTCTGATGTAATTGAGTACTCATCAATCAATTGCATGTTTCTTTGTGAATTAATTCTTCAATGCAGTGTGTTATCATTATTAATATATACGATAATTTATATGATGATATCGTTCACAATTCTATCATGAGGCGTCTACGTTTTTGATCAAAAAATGTTTTTGAGGCAAAATATCTTTAAGGTCAAAATATGATTATGATCAGTATATTACATATGTTGTCGGGATATCTAACGTTTCTTGTTCTTTGGGGAACGATTACAAATATTTATATAAAAGGTTATACTATATATAAGACCAAGTGTTATGGCTTTTATTTGGAGCTTGAGATAAAAAGATTCTTCTTTTTGTTTAAATGTCCATTGACTTCAGTACAATTTTCTAGTAAGCAAAGTCAAATCTGATTGACCTCTAATATCAAACCTGAAATTGCAAGAGCTCAATTATTTAATGTGTGATTACCCAATAATGCCCGGTTCGAGAATAAGAACCTTCCGTTTTCCTAATTACTGGAACAAGCTTATTGTGACGTTCAGGACTGCGTGATTAGAATCAACTTACTGACCAAGTTTAAATCTTTGCCAACTAGGTTTTGTATTCATGCAATTTTGGCTACAATAAAGTTGTAGGTGTGTTTCTATATGCCCTAGTACCACGAGTTGTTGGCCGGAAACCAGTCCAGTTCTTCTAGAGGATGAATGACAATTCAAGGAGAATTGAGAATTTAAGCTTCAATTTCAATCTTTTCGGATTTTGCAAGAGGGGTGGGGGGGGGGGGGGAGGTGGTCAAATATAATTCCAGGAGGCACCGATATCCTCCCCCAACACCTGCTACCCCACAAATTACTTGATAGCTGGGGAGGTTCATCAATGAAAATACGCCAAGAAGGTTCCTGCAGATTGTTCTTAGATCAATCGTTCACCTCTTTCATCGGATTGACGTAGCCTGGCGTAAATCTTTCTGTCATGTCTCATAAAACTTACAGGTAAATATCTGGATAGAGTCAATTACAAGTAAGACAGAGTAATTTGTGTAACCAGTGATTGAGTTATGAGAAGAAAAATTCCTAGCGGGCTCCAGATCATATCATATAAAATAAACAACTAGACCAAAACTATTTCCTCTGACAAATCATTATAATAAGCAGACGTTATCATTAGTTCTGACATTTTGGTCTGAAATTCATGGGCCATTTTTGCTGGCCAGATGTCGGAAGAAAAATGGTTCTTCTTCACTATCAGTTCGGCACGAAACAGACGCATCAGATTTGAAATTAGTCGGATAATTACACAGACTTGTAATAATACAGAGATATTAGCACTCTTTCAGAGAAATTGGTACAAGTTTAAGATAATCAAAACGGGTTTCTGGGCTTTTGGTACTCGGTTTCAAATTGGCACGGGTTTTAATGAAATTGGTCCTGATTTCAGAGAAAATGGTACTGGTTAGGAGTAACATGTCTCCGGTTTCAAATTGGTACTGGTTTCAGAAAAATTGGTACTAGTTTCAAAGAAACTGGCACCTATTTCAGAAAAAATGGTACTGGTTTGCTGAGAAATTGGTACCCGGTTTCAAATTGGTACGAGTTTCAGAGAAATTGATACTGGTTTCAGAGATATTGGTAGGGGCAAATCCCATTTGTACTGGTTTCAGAGAAATTGGTACCAGTTTCAGAGGAATTGGTACTGATTTCAGAGAAAATGGTACAGGTTTCTGAGTAATTGGTACTCGGTTTGAAATTAGTACTGGTTAATGATAAATTGGTACTGGTTTATAAAAATCGGCAGTGGTTTCTAAGAATTTGCTACTCAGCTTCAGATGTATTGGTATGGGTACAAGTCGAAACATATTGCGTATCAGTCGTATCTTATCATGCATAGTGGAATTCTTTAATTGCTAGTCAAGGGAATCTATTACGTAAATTTTGCAAGCTTATCCAACGAGGGAGTACTGTTTCCGAAAATAGCCAGATGAAGCACATATATTACATTGAAGAAAACAGCCGGTCCCGTTTGTTTCTTGGTGAAAATAATGCAATCAAGGTTTTGAAGGTGAAAGAAACATGGTTATGATGTTGATAATACGGTAATTGTTTTTGGCATTGCCTAGTGGTGTTGTACAATAAACATCAATATCATCACAAAAACATAAAATATGCTATGTTAGATGCAATTGTTGTCTCAAAATTATTTGTGTCACACTAATTCAAGTAGCTAAATTGTCCCGAACTAAAGCAATTCTGTTCTAAACTAGGACAAAAGCTAATTTTTCTCAGATTATCAAGGTGATTTCAACCTTCAATCCCAAAATATCGTTGGGAATGCACAAAATAGATGCTATTTTTCCGTATTTTTTTCTAGTTGGAGGATCTATGTTAAGGCCCTCGACGTACTTGGGCCATTCTGGTTCCCTCCCCCACCATACCCCAATATTTCTGACAAAGCCACGCCCTTGCAAAAAGACGGGATGCATTATTAAAGGGCGGATAGTATGATTGCTAGAACAACTGGGCGTAGCAAATGGGTCGGAGCTGTAGTCTAACAATACAAGAACATATGGAAAATCATGTCCCGGTGAAATGCAGGATACATAAATGGTGGAGCGTGCATTACAGAGGTATATCTTTAATTTTATGTTTTCAATTACGATTTTTCATTAGCATAGTTAGGCTCCAAGGAAAATCATTTCGATGTTTTCCACAAGAGATATAATTATAAGGATTATTGCCTTAGTACAAACACGCCTCAATTTAATCCCTTCAAAACATAAGCAAAGCCATCTGTGAAAAACACAAGCTACTCTCATCGAATTTATATCATACAGAAAGAAACCTCCAGAAGAAAGTCTAAATGACCATTTAATGAATATCGAATGTAATTAAAACGGGTTCTTTGATTTTCCACTGCAAAAACTTTGAGTTTTGCGTCCTTTTTTTGCACCTGAGCACAGGAAAACTTCATCCAATGTGGTTAGTTTTGTCAGGAGAGAGGTACTACCCTTCGATTTGAACCTGTGCATGGATCTTTATCATGTAGAAGTGAACGGGGCCTCGGCTTATTGTCCCATCCGAACGACCAGGTACTTTTCCCATGACGGCTCCTTCTACCTGTATTACTAATAGGGAGGAATTGGATTGAAAAATCTGATCTCATTATCGAAAGCTGAACCTTCAGCAAGCTTCTAGCTCACTGAGCAGCTTAATTTTTCACCGAAGAGAAATTCTTCCACATAAGGTTCGAAATGAAGCATTTAGGCTATACAAAAGTGAAACAAAACAAGCGCAACACATTAAGAAATTAACAGTGATCAGAAATGATTTATCAACGAGTAAAAATTAAAAAAACCCTAACATAGTTTGTCTTCGTTCAAAAAACAGATACATGCATATAATATGGCAATCTGTCAGACGTTTGAACAGAAGGTTTCAAACTTAATGAGTAAACCATTACTGCATGTAATGAGCTTAGAGTACTATCAAATAGAGTAAGTTACCGTATTAATTGCATTTTCCACAGCCGTGGATTTGTCCGTGAATGAAGGTTAGCCATCGTCTATAGTTTCACTTTCGCCTTATATAGAGGATATGTGCCTTATTGAATTTTGACTGGTTGAGTTCTGTAGGTGTTTTACCGTTAGCCAATCAAGTAAGGTACCGGTCTATCATTGCGCGATACAACTCCAACGAATTTAGATGGTACTATTTGGTTAGTGTTGAGTTTATAGTTAACAGAACGGCCGTGCAAGGTAAGATAAACTTAATTCTCAAAATTATAACTGAAAGTAGTGTCTATGAGTATTTTTTTGGTTTTAAGGTTTGTAGTTATAGTGATTTAATTGTTGTTTCTAATATTTTGAGATGAATACGTCGTAAATTTGCATGCGAAAAAGATGATGATGTTAATGATGGAAGAAATAGAATATGTGCTTTTAAAGATAGTTTTACTATCATGGCATTATTTAATAAAAGGTTTATATCTGAAAACCGCACAAGAGTAGCTCTTTCAACACTTTTACGTCGATTTATCCGTTGATTTTGAGTTAAAAACAGAATTGTCAATCGCTTTTCTGCATGTAAACTTTTTTAACGAGCTACTAAACTGTATTGTTTCGATGGTGACTAGACATTTAAGCTTATGTCTGAGGTAAAAGCTGGACGATGCTTATCTTAAGTGAGAGCAAGCGAATATCGGACAGGCACCTTTCAATTATGACACGAAAATTAAATCATGTTCTACATGCATCTTGCAATATTTGAAATTTGAACCTCCGATGTCTCAAACATAACGTCATTGATGTAACAAAATACAGGTAATCTGTACTCAGGGCTCGGAGCAAGCTGTTAAATCTGGTATTTTGATGAAGAATTGACGGTTTTACACGGGGATGGGGTGGTTTCTTGACGTCATCATGCAATGAATGAATCAAATCGATAAGAACTGATTGTTTACTTAAACGGCTTTAATTCCACCTGCTTGGTTTACACCCTTCATTTTTGTACAGGAAGGTGGGAATTATGTTACAGAAGATCTATCACGATAATACAAACCTTAAATATTTAGACAGCTTTCACCTTTAAAAACCAGAGAAGTTCAATACTAAATAGTATATTGACGAGCCGTACAGATACCGCCACGTTGCATTAATATATAGTACAGTTTAGTGCCAACGTCTGCCAGGGCTTTCACCTTGGTAACACAGTACCATATAACCGGAGGCTACATTATTATAGTTAAGTATTAATTGAACAGACACGAATGGTATCGCATATTTATCACCGCCATTGGCATGGCTGCCAATTTTTTATGAAACGTCTTAAAATAAACTTGGTAAAGGTCATCAGAGAAAATGGAATAAATTGTTTTGAATCACAGCTTCCAAACATAGATACTTTGATTATTTGCCCAAAGAAAATAATATAGTATTTGTGCTGAACGAACTAGTTTCTTAAACTTAAACAAATTTTTTTACAAGCTTTATGATCCGTTCAGATAACCTGATAGATAAGATGATTTGCATATCAAAGTAGGTACAAAATCGTCAAATGCTTCTAAACACTTTAGTGCATGCATACATGAAGTGATCAATGTCGTGTAAACTTTTTCTGTTCGGTAGCTAATAACAAATAATGATGATGCTGCATATATATTAGTTCGTACCTAATAAATTTCAATGCCATCAGTTTTGAAAACTTTGAAGCATACAACGATTAAATGGGAATTCCAAGGCGATATTAATGAGAGGCACTACAGGAGTTCTAATCAACTTAATGAACTCCATATTATTGTTTCTTAAGGAACATAGAACATAATTTTATGTATCCGATTTAATAAAGTACATTGAGAAAGTTTGTATCCTCAAGGACAATTGAAAGGCAAACTCTTATATTTTTATGTAACAGCAAAATATAAGTCTATTCTGTATTCCTTACATGATTGAACCTTCAGTTTATTTTAGTTCTTTTTTTGGTTAGATCATCTAATTTGAGCAGGAGCCTTCAGGAATTTTTTATCCTCAAGAGCAATTGAAGGGCAAACTAGCATATGTGTAACATTAAAAGTATATTCCTTACATAACTGAATCCTGTCTTTGGTATGACCATCCCATTGAGCAGGAGCCTTCAGATAATTTTATCCTCAAGGGCAATAGAAGGGCAAACATAGCATATGTGTAACAGCAAAAGATTCCTCTATTATGTACTCCCTACCTTGCTCAAGTTCATCTTTGGTTAGATCATCTAATTTGAGCAGAAGCCTTCAGAAAAATTTACCCTCAAGGGCAATAGAAGGGCAATCTTTCATTTACTTAACAACAAAAGTGTATTCTTTATAACTGAATCCTCAGTTTACTTAAGTTCATCTTTGGCCAGACCATCAAATTTGAGCAGGAGCCTTCAAAACATTTGATCTTCAAGGGCAATTAAAGGGCAATTATTATAATATGTAACACCAAAAGAATGTTGTATTATGTACTCCCTTCACAGCAGAGCTCTAAGTTTCTTAAAGTTCATCCAGGTAAAACCTTTCGAGATTCACCTGTGAGTGCGTTCAAACGATACATTCATTCTAAGAATGTCGGATTCGCCATTCCGGTATAATGTAATAGTCTATACATTGAGCTAAAATAAATAACAAATTGGCACGATGGAACCCAATAAAAGACCACTGTATTTACACTAATGTAATATTATAAGATGGGTATTTTCATAGTTGTCATGTTTGACAGCCAATCTTTCTATTTGATGGAAATCTGCCAAATTTGTGCACATTAAAAGGTCAAAGTCAAAGTTTTCAAGAAAGCGCTATGAAATTTTCTTTGATCAACAGAAGAGAAAATTGCCGCAAATAGATTCCAATATCCTATTACTATAACATGTTGATGAAGATTGACTTCCAAGGTCAAATTGTAAATAAAACTTCTTCAAACAGCTTTGTTGCTTGTTGCTTTTATGATTATGCATTATGGTTAAAGGGGACCAGTCTTCATTTTTATTGGTTGATTTGGGTCTTGAATATACTTAAGTATCCTTCAGAGGCACTAGAAATGTACGAAAATTGCATATTTCCTTCAAATATATCTTAAATTAGACATTTCTCCTTCTATTTCTATAGATGACTTTTCTATATATTGCATAGTATCGCTAATGTGTAGTAGGGCATTATAACTTTCAAATGCTAATAATTATGGATGCAAATGGATTTGAAGACTCAAATTTCAATGGTGAGTTGTGATAACCAGTACTAAATTGCTGAGCTAAAAAATCCCCGTTTCTGAGACTTGGAAGAATCGACCCATGAAAATGAAGCCTGTGCCACTTTAACGGTGCTTATCAGTGCAACAAGTCAACTCTGAAGTTTCTTTATTATGACATTTTGATATGAGATTTTTCAACCCGGCTTCTCCTGCTGATGAAGATGAGCTACAACCACTAACCATTTAGTCTGATCTCTTGATATTTTTGTTTTGTTTTTAAACGTCACCAGTATACAGACCCTTGAATAATTGTCCAAATCAGAGGACTGAACTCTCCGTAAATGACAGTTCTTACGGCATGCATCACGCGAAGAAAAAAGACTTTATTTGTTTTCGGTGCACTGCTTATATACTTTCCATTTATATTTATTTATATATTCATATATTTAACTGCAAACAGTATTCGACCATCTGGGCCTCATCGGTGTATTGCTGGTACTGGATAGAGGTTTGAATATTTATATTTACACAACTCCGTTCTTTCTATTTTTCAGTTTGGCTGTCCCTCAACACCATCGACATCAAATAAACAGTTTCGCTTTTTGTCTGCAATCGACATCTGGCAGTAGCTAACCAAGATGTCTTACGATCCCAATGATCCCGACTTCCAGTATCTTGCCGTAGATCGCAAGAAGTTACTCAGAGAACAGACACAATCTTTTGATGGTAAAAAAGCATGTTGGGTCCCAGATCCAAAAGAATCTTTTCTACCAGCTGAAATCCAAAGCAGCAAAGGTGATGAGATCACTGTCAAGATCACCACTAATAATGAGGTAAGAGTCAACTGATGTTTTCAATCTGATTTCATTGTTATGTATTAAGACATAAAAAAAAATGTTCATTGGCAACACTTTTTCATCAGTTCCCCGACATCCAATCTAAATAGCTTTGATGTATTTCAGACGAGGACTGTAAAGAAAGATGACCTCCAGCAAATGAATCCACCAAAGTTTGAAAAGTATGAAGATATGGCTAACTTGACCTATCTTAATGAAGCCGCTGTACTTTACAACTTGAAGGCCCGTTACCAAGTCGGCCTTATCTACGTAAGTAGTCCAACAATTACCAAATATTAACCATGTCTATGCCAATAACAAATATTCAATAACATAATATTTATATCTGGTTAAGTAACTAAATCCCCTCTTTATGAAATACAAAATCATTTCAAGCTTTCGGCTACATTGATTTGGCACTAAGAACGCAAAGCATTTTCGCAATGTTTTGATAATCGGTTAGCGTTCTATAACAATATGCTATTCGATTATTCGATGCATTCATTAAATTGTTAGTATTGTTATCGATTCTCATTAAATTCATATTTCTTTCAGACATATTCTGGTCTTTTCTGTGTTGCCATCAATCCTTACCGACGTCTTCCAATTTACACAATGAGTGTTATTGATAAATATCGAGGAAAGCGAAAGGTTGAGATGCCTCCTCATTTGTTCTCCATCGCTGATAACGCCTACCAAAACATGTTGCAAGGTGAGTAGAACACCAAAGCTATGCAAAATAATTGACTAATTTTCCTATTCAAAGTATATTAATAAATGCAAAATTAGCTCAATTGGTACAACTTGATACCCCCACACACACACTTACTTCATCAACAACAGTAATTGTGTTGATCAATGCATGATCTCATATTATCATGTTTTTGATAATTATTCTATTTATGAAAGATAATTAAGCAATTTTTATATTTCAGATCGTGAAAATCAGTCTGTGCTTATTACGTAAGAAATCTTTCCTTAAATTTTATTTAATATCTTTTTATGTCTTAGAGCAGTAATTTACAACTAAAACAATACATGGTTAAACAAAATATCTGCTAACATTTGTCCAGTTCAAGTCACTTTTGTCTATATTGAGTTAACGTTGTAATGAATTGAGACGAATTTCGTTAATACATGTACAAGTATTTTCCAGTGGTGAATCTGGTGCTGGTAAAACTGAAAACACCAAGAAAGTCATCATGTACTTTGCCCACGTCGCTGCTGTAGCAAAAAAAGAAGAAGAGGAGAAGAAGGATACTAAAAAGGTAATACACCATGCGACGAATCTTCCAAGGAGAATCCGTCAGTGAGGATTGTTCTCACCCAAAACCTAAAGTCAGAAAAACAAACTTGATGCCGCGTATCAAATCAGCCCTTCTGTCTAACATGCGCTTCGTCCATAAAATATTTAAAGCTGATGACGGAAAAGATGCTTATCCACAAGTAGTTTGAATCAGTCAACAATATACGTCCAAAGCAGACTTTAATCTGAATTCACTCACTGCTTATGAAATGATTACATTAAAATTATACATTTTAAGACTTTGTCCGTTATCCTTTATGGTTTGAGAAATATTCCTGACGTGCCTGCTTCTATATTACAAATAATTCATATTGTATGTCCACAGGGTACACTAGAAGATCAGATTGTACAATGTAATCCAGTACTTGAAGCTTACGGTAACGCCAAGACAACCCGTAATAACAACTCTTCTAGATTCGTAAGTACAGATATAAAGACCCGAAAAGACATGATACAAAATAAAACTGAGTATACAGTAATGCATGGTAATGAACAGAAGAAGCTAGATTAGACAATCTCTTTTATTTTATTTTATTTTTCATTTTCGAAAGTTTTTATTTTTGATAAGTAATAATATAAGTATCAGAGTTTAACATGTATAGTGCAGTAACTGCAGTACTGGGATCTTATTTTAGTAACTAACCTATAGAGCATTTGATATACATGTATATGGAACTCTTTACAGTTTTACTTAAATGAAAAAAACGTCAATACGAAAGTGTCAAACTACGAGCACTGCTAAATAGAACCCATAGTCCACGCACATACCCCTCCAAAAACTTCAAAATCCTGACCCATGAACCTGAAAATGACCCATTCCCGTTCCTTTACCCATAGAATCCCAACAGAAGATAATTCTGCCACACGACCTCTTCACTAGATATACTCTTTACCTTTCCGTTACAGCACCAAGAACAGTGTGTGACTGACCCTTTACCTAATTTCAATAATAATCCTGCCCTTAACCTAATAGCTCAGCCTAAAATACCCTACAGTCCAGTAATGGACAGAAGTCATCTATAAGAGCACAACCTACCCTTACCCAGTAAGTAGTGTTGTACTTTGCATGCTTTCAAATCTAGTGATATGTTTCATCAGATATTTGAAAGAAAGGGCACAGCTTAATGAAACTCCCTATGATTCTTTTGTACAAACCATATAGATGTCTACCAACATGTTGTTGGATATTTGTTTGTTTGTATCTTTGTTTTTCTGTCTTTAAAGGGATTGTAAAGAGGTTTTCTAAACTTTGTATGTGTATCAGGGAGCCTCATAGCACCAATTTGCACCAAAACCAATTTTTAATCAGATTGTGTTTCTTGTAATTCTACTAAAACTAAGCTACTAAACTTTTGATGGTTTTTTTCACTATGTTTGTATCATAAGACTTTTGTGTCCCCGATACACCTACCAAACGAGAAAACCTTTTTACAATTCCATTAATTTGTTTTGTAAGTCTACTTTTATTATTCATTTAGGGTAAATTTATCCGTATCCATTTTGGTACCCAAGGTAAAATCTCTGGAGCTGATATTGAACAATGTAAGTTATATATAAATATACATATCTCTTATCTTGACAAGAAATGTGTCATTAAATGAGGCGATGCCTGTTAACAAAGCTTTGTGCTAACTGTAATTTTAGACACCAATTTAAAAATGCTACTAAGTTTTAACGATCCGATTAATATTTACAGATCTGTTGGAGAAATCTCGAGTAACATTTCAACAATCTGCAGAAAGAAACTACCATATTTTCTACCAACTTCTTTCGAACTCAATCCCACTTTATCCAGGTAGATAATACTAAGTATTATTATCCCTCAGATGAAAAAAAGTCATAATTTGATCTCAGCAATGCTTTGGGGATTGGGGGGGGGGGGGGGGGTAGGGGGTATCGACATCTTACAAGGTCATTAGAGTATATCCATAACTCAGGGAACAATTCCCCTCCTAAGAAGAAGATTGTCACATCGGAAAAAATTGAACATCCATTTCATTGACATCATCTTTCATTACCCCTTTGGACATTAAAATCTGGTAACGTGTTTATTATAGTCCTATCCAAAATGATCCATATTGGGAAGACCAATATAGATCACTTTACTTTTGTACTATCAAGAGCGATGAGCGATGACAGATCAACAGAAGGTTTGGATTGAATCTAAAAACTGAACAAAAGTGCGACTAATTAGGTTTAATATGTGAACGTATCTTTTCAGAAAAATTATTGTTGAGTCCGGATCCAGCACTTTATGCATTTATCAACCAAGGTTGTATTACTGTGGACAACATTGATGATAACCAGGAAATGTTGGATACAGATGTGAGTACATGTATTTATATTAGTAAACCCTTTCTGCTCAATTAACAATAGATCAACACCTTCGAAATAAGCTTATTGAAATATCACAAAATGTCTCAGGGACACGGAAAGCATCAATTTGCGCCATTCCAATTTCCTTTCCGACGTCTGAGGTTCTTGCAATTCCACTAAAAATAACGTGCAAATTAATGCTATCAGTGTCCCTGATACACATACGAAGTTTAGAAATATGCTTTACAATCTCGTTAATTACTAAATGGACAGCATACACATTGAGGTGCATGAAATCATTTCAAAATTACTTAGCTATGATATTCATGATGTGATCATCTTTAATTTACAGAAAGCTTTCGATGTTTTGGGATTCAGTGAGGAGGAAAAAATGGGTTTCTTCAAGTGTACTGGAGCCATCGTTCATTTTGGTGAAATGAAATTTAAACAGAGACCAAGAGAAGAACAAGCTGAAGCTGATGGAACAGCTGGTATGTTTTTATGTTTCTTAATTGTGCTGCATTGGGTTTTCAAAGATTATTGCACGTTATTCATCTGTTCACAGATATTGCTCATGTACATCCGAGACAGGTATATTAAGTTGGCTTACAAGTCTCCCATCGCATGTCATGTTTACCTTGCCTTTAATTCTAAATAAAAGGATAAGACTAATGGTTCGAATTTTGGGCAGTTTATACTTTCTACTCATTTAATTTGCAGAAGCTGAAAAGGTCGCCTTCTTATTGGGTATCAACTCTGGTGATTTAATGAAAGGTCTCCTGAAGCCAAAGATTAAAGTCGGTAACGAGTTCGTCACCCAGGGACGTACCATGGTTCAGGTCGTCAACTCGGTTGGAGCTTTAGCCAAATCCCTCTACGATCGTATGTTTAAGAACATGGTTGTCCGTGTCAACAGAACATTGGATACCAAGGCCAAGAGACAATTCTTCATTGGTGTACTGGATATTGCTGGTTTTGAAATTTTCGATGTAAGTTATGAATAGAGTTGATTTTGCTGTACACGGTACTGTTTCCACCCCTTAGGGCTCATTAGTGCAGAGCTGAATATGGTTATATGTAACTAATTCTATATTTGAGAAACATGTACTGCATGATGCCAACAAGTCAGAGCACTTTGAATACTGTTGTGGTTGTCCTTTTCAGTTCAACAGTTTTGAACAGTTATGTATCAACTACACCAACGAACGTCTTCAACAATTCTTCAACCATCACATGTTTATTCTGGAACAAGAAGAATACAAGAAAGAAGGAATTGAATGGGAATTTATTGATTTCGGTATGGATTTACAGGCCTGCGTTGATCTGATTGAAAAGGTATGTTCCCGTATATTTGTTCATGATAATCAAATTTTCTAGTGATTCAATAGATAGTATAGATGGTATTCTATACAATGTTTAACTTTCAAATTTCATCAATTTTCAACATGTTTCTGTTCCAGCCTTTAGGTATCTTATCCATCCTCGAAGAAGAGTGCATGTTCCCAAAAGCTAGTGATAAATCATTCATGGACAAACTGTACTCCAACCATCTTGGAAAATCACCCAACTTTGGTAAACCAGTCGGCAAGAAAGTTAAGGGTGAAGCTCATTTTGAACTTCATCATTATGCTGGTACTGTACCATACAGTATTACTGGTTGGCTTGAGAAGAACAAGGATCCTTTGAATGAAACTATTGTTGAATTGTTGATGCATTCAAAGGAACCACTAGTACAATCCCTGTTCGCTCCTGCTGGTAATTATATTTCTAGATATTGGGAAAGGGAGAAAGGAGACGGGTAAACTTTAATCTCTCAATTGACAATCCTGTGATTGAAAAAAAACTTCATTTAGAAATTGTTAGAGGGCAATGAAATTTAATCAGATTTGATTCTGTTCAAAACTCAAGATCTAAATTGACAAATAATACTCGAACATATTCCTATGTTATAACGCTAGTGTATGAGGACAAAAAGTAAACTAATATAAGGTATCGCATACATATATTGCCATATTTTGTAGATCCTGCTACTGCCGGTGCCACAACAAAGAAGAAGAAGAGTTCTGCTTTCCAGACCATCTCTGCTACCCACAGAGTAAGTAAATTTGATTCACGAGTAGTTATCACTTAGATCGCAAAAGAACAGTTACCGTGATACAAGTCGCTTTTTAACCATACAGAGTGTTATCAAGTTCACAAAAGAAGCTCAAGTTGATGACTATATTTAGCTTTTGTCTGCAAAATCACTGACACAATATCTGTGTTTCTCCTTCAGGAATCTTTGAACAAATTGATGAAGAACTTGTACAGTACTCATCCTCATTTTGTACGTTGTATTATTCCTAATGAATTTAAACAACCTGGTGAGGTCGATGCTCATTTGGTTCTTCACCAGCTTCAATGTAATGGTGTATTGGAAGGTATCCGTATTTGCCGAAAAGGATTCCCCAACAGAATTGTGTACGGAGAGTTCAAACAAAGGTAAATGTTTTTTGCGACTTTTTTAACTTCAGGGAATATTGATTTATTAAATAGATATGGAATTATGAGTCACAATAATTGTGTTTTAGTCTGAGATTAACATCGTAATGTGCTTTTCAGATACTCTATCTTAGCTCCTAATGCTATACCTGATGGTTTTGTTGATGGTAAAACTGTTGCTACCAAGATTCTTTTGGCTTTGGAAATGGACACTGCTGAATACAAACTTGGTATCACTAAAGTCTTCTTCAAAGCTGGTGTTTTGGGTTATCTTGAAGATCTTCGTGATGAACGATTAAGCTCCATCATCTCTATGTTCCAAGCTCATATCAGAGGTTATTTGATGAGAAAGGCCTATAAGAAACTTTGTGATCAACGGTACTTATAACCTTTCTATTTGTAGATGTGTACTAACATAACTTGACATTCAATTTACTATACCAGAGAAACAAGGATATGAACAAATGATAGATTTCAGAGAATGGTTTCATAATTTTGTCATTTTGTTCTGCACACTATTTAGTTTACAAAGCCATAGCTGATTACTTATACTTAAGTTCATACTTATTACATTGCATAATACATCACGTATCTTTGTAAGACTAAATTAAGCATAATATATTTTCAGAATTGGTCTATCTGTCATCCAAAAGAACATCCGTAAATGGTTAGCTATGAGAAACTGGCTTTGGTGGAAGATGTACGTCAAAGTAAAACCACTCTTGAACGTTGCTCGTGCTGAGGATGAGATGAAAGTTAAAGAGGAACAGTTTGAAAAAACCAAGGTTGAACTTGAGAAAACAGAGAAAATCAAAAAGGAACTCGAAGAACAGAATACTGTATTACTTCAACAGAAGAACGACATGTTCATTCAACTTCAGGCTGAGCAAGACAATGTTGCTGAATGTCAGGAACGAATTGAGAACTTCGTCCGACAAAAGGTCGATTTTGAAGCCCAGATTAAGGAGATGGAAGAAAGACTTCTCGATGAGGAAGACGCTGCTGGGGAGATGGAAGAAAAGAAAAAGAAGTTGGAAAAGGAGAACAGCGATCTGAAGAAAGATCTAGATGATGTTGAAAACAGTTTAGCCAAAGCTGAACAAGAGAAACAAACTAAAGACAACCAAATCAAAACACTCCAAGATGAGATGGCCCAACAAGATGAACAGATTGCCAAACTTAACAAAGATAAGAAGAACATGGATGAAAACAACAAAAAGCTCATGTCAGACCTCCAAGCTGAAGAAGATAAAGTGAATCATTTGAGTAAGCTGAAAACTAAATTAGAACAGACCCTGGACGAGGTAAACGTTTCTTCCAAGGCTAAAATGAAATGATAATAGAGTCTTCATGGGAAGCAAAATGTCATGCAGTGTACAATGGAGAACATTTTCCGGGGCATCTTATTTTCGATTTTCAAATGTCGAGGTATCTTTAAAGTGTACAGCTTGTCACATACAAAGACTCGATTTATTTTCCCTTTCTAACTACTGTGTGCTTTTTCCAGGCCCTCTGATTCATTGATTTTTATTCTTTCTTTTAAGATCGAAAATAACTTAGAACGGGAAAAGAAAGTTCGAGGTGACGTTGAAAAGGCGAAACGAAAGGTTGAACAAGATCTGAAAGCAACACAAGAAGCAGTAGAAGACTTAGAAAGAACCAAACGTGAATTAGAAGAAAACGTCAGACGAAAGGACACCGAAATCAATGGTCTTAATACTAGACTTGAAGATGAACAGAGTTTGGTTGCTCAGCTTCAAAGAAAGATCAAGGAACTTCAGGTATATATAATGATTTAAAACATCTGGATCTGCCTACCTACCGTATATCACGAAATGGGTTTAGTTTTTGTGCTCCCATTGGGGATTGATTTGTTTATAACTGCCTTCAAAACTCAAATTTCTAAATCGCGTACTGTTAAACTGTTCTTGTTGATTAGTGTTATTCAGCATACTGTTGACTTTTGGCTTGCATTGTAATATAACTTAGTACATGTAGTTTCATTTATTGTAGACGTACGTATCAATGATTTCTTTTTGCTTTATATTAGGCTAGAATTGAAGAGCTTGAAGAAGAACTTGAAGCTGAAAGACAATCTCGTTCTAAGGTAAGTATTCCGATTTTGCTTCAGTTTGGGATCTAATCTCAGGTCATCTTGTGTTATCTGGTGGACAACGAATCATATAGCTATAATCTATATAGCATTCTGATAAATTTATACAATTTTATATTTGAAAAGAAACGTTTACCATCCACTTCGACCACTTATACGATAATCTCAGATTATGAACTATTTGAGCTTAGGTCATCAGTAATAGTGTTCACAACAATGAGACTATACGATATATAGGAAAGAAGGAAAAAAATATTTGAAGGGATTATGCAATATTCATGCAATTTAGTACTTCTGAAGACTATGACATATATTCAAGGCCAAAATCAACAAAACGCGATTGTTCCCATTCAGCGCCAACAATGATAGAAAGTGGTTTTTCCAACTATTTTTCGATTTTGTTAAAAATCTGGTTTGTGTCTTCCAGGTAGAAAAGCAGCGTAATGAATTATCCAGAGAAATTGAAGACATCAGTGAACGACTTGATGAAGCTGGTGGAGCTACATCTGCCCAAATTGAAATCAACAAGAAACGTGAACAAGAATTATTGAAACTCAGACGTGATCTTGAAGAAAGTCAGCTTCAACATGATGCTCAAGTTGCTAGTCTCAAAAAGAAGGCACAAGAAGCTAACAATGAATTATCTGACCAAATTGATCAACTTCAAAAGGTCAAGAGCAAGTGAGTAATGCACTTTTTCAAATAGTTGATGTCTGGGATTGCTAGCATGTCACGGACCACATAGACTTTTTTATTACCAAATAGCGTTTAGAGCCATATTTCCTTCAACTCATCCAATCCATAAAAGGAAATGAAATGTGTGACGGTGAAAGAGTTATCATGCTATGGACAAGGGCAAAGGATGTTCCAAATGGCTTACCTAGGCTATAATCGTAATTTGAGTTATTTGAATGAATTACGTAATTTTGTCATAATCATACTTGTGGTCGTTTTGTAGATTGGAGAAAGAAAAGAATCAAATTAAAGCCGAAGCAGAAGATGCCGTATCTCAACTTCAACACGCTAGCAAAAATAAGGTAAGCTCAATATCAATCCAGTTATTTTGATGGAAGCGGGCGTAAGGGCGGTTTTGGGATACAATCTTCCAGCAAAAAAAAAATTTCTTCAAATAGCGTATATAATAAGTATATCGGGATCATTAATAAATAATTATTGACATTCGAGAAATAAATATACCATTTTTAAGAGTACTTCATATTATATATTTTCAGGGTATGTCCGAAAAGATGTCTAAACAAGTAGAAGCCCAGATTGGAGAATTAAACGCTAGACTGGAAGAGGCCAATAGAAATGTCAGCGACTTACAGTCAAGTAAGGGAAAACTTCAGCAAGAAACTTCCGAACTTACTCGACAACTTGAAGAAGCTGAACACAGAGTTGGAGAATTGTCTAAAGAAAAGAGCAACCTTCTCAGCAAACTTGAAGAATCACAAAGAAATCTTGAAGATGAAACTAGACAGCGACAGAAGATGCAGAGTGATCTCCGAAACTTTCAATCTGAAGTCGAATCCCTTCGTGAACAACTTGAAGAAGAACAAGAAGTTAGAAGCAGTCTTCAACGACAACTCTCTAAAGCCAATGGTGAGGCTCAACAATGGAGAAACAAATATGAAGGCGAAGGAATGGCCAAAGCAGAAGAACTCGAGGAGGCTAAGTAAGGATTGTTTATTTTCTATGTTTACTATTAGCCTGTAACTTAATCTTGAGAATAATTTGATTGACAATTCATTTGGGAGATGATAAATCGTGATGGCATCTGCTATACTATATAAGTCTATAATCAAAACTGCACAGTCAATGAAGGCACACGAATGCCTTCAAATATCACCATAGTTTATGGTCCATAGAGTCTGGACCTTCATAAAACAACCACCTTCACAAAGCAGCCGATTTAAACTATTCCTCTGACCTAATGCTTTTTAATTTTCAGACGAAAGCTTCAACAAAAACTGGCTGACGCAGAACAAAATGCTGAAGCTGCCAACATCAAAGTTAATAATTTGGAGAAAACCAAATCTAGAATGCAAGGAGAACTTGAAGATTTGGTTATTGAAGTCGAAAGAGTAAGTTGGTTGAAATATTCGCAAGATAACGGTTGTAGCGTTTCCACCAAATCGGAGCTTTAAAAACGAACACAGACGTCAATGTTAATGTTCATCCCTATTCTCACTGAGTTGATTTCTCTCAAACTGAACACAGATCTTTTCCCAAATTTTTCTTTGATATCATCAAAGATGAACGACAGGTAATTGTCCTGGCATGCATTCAAGGATATGATCACTACCGTATTAGAAAGAAAAATAATAAATGAATCCAGATTGAATTTCTATCCGATTTAATGATAATTGGGAAGGACACTACATTCAATTCTTGCTTTCCAGGCAAACAGTAATTCTAATATATTAGAAAAGAAACAACGCAACTTCGACAAAACCATTCATGAATTGGAGTCTAAAAACCGAGACGTTCAAGCAGAACTTGAAAACGCCCAGAAAGAATGTCGAAGTTATTCTGCCGAAATTTTCCGTATCAAAGCCAGAGAAGAAGAGGCTAATGACAGGTGTGAAGCTATGAAGAGAGAAAACAAGAATTTGGCAGGTAATATAATATGATTTATAAAGGTTAACAATTCCTTAATGATAAACAGACATAGTATCATTTGAATTTATCCTAAGGTTATGACATACATATTCCTTGGTCCCTATTCCAAAATTCTCAAGAGACACTTTTCTTTCCTTTAAATATCATTTTGATGACTTTAACAATGATTTTGTTAGAGACTGCAGCATTCTTTTTTTACAGATGAAATCAAAGATCTAACAGATCAACTCGGCGAAGGTGGACGAAGCGTTCATGAAGTTGAAAAAGCCAAACGACGTCTCGAGATGGAAAAGGAGGAACTCACAACTGCTCTTGAAGAAGCTGAAGCCACTCTTGAGCAAGAAGAGGCTAAAGTTATGCGAGCTCAGCTTGAAATTTCGAACGTACGCCAGGACATCGACAGACGACTTCACGAAAAGGAGGACGAATTCGAAAACACAAGGTAATTCATCATAATCACGTTTATCGGGAGAGTTGGATTTTTTAAACATAAATAATGCCAAGCATAATTGATAAGTTTGCTCCAAAGTATTTGAGCGTTGACAAATAATATTTAATTGTTCAAATTGTAGACGAAACCATCAAAGATCTCTTGAATCCATGCAAGCATCTCTGGAAGCCGAAAGCAAGGGTAAAGCTGAAGCTATGAGAATAAAGAAGAAACTTGAATCTGATATCAACGAATTGGAAATTGCACTTGATGCTGCTAATAGAAGTCGAGCTGATATGGAGAAAAACGTTAAGAAATATCAGCAACAAATTACGGTTGGTACCTTTTGTTACTCTGTTCAATTCACATAAATGCTGGCATTGATCATATATCAACACTCGTTGATAAAAGTGGAAAAACTCCTCGGCAAGCCTCGGGTTTTTTCCACTTTATCAACTTGTGTTGATATATCTGATATCAAAAGACACTCGGGTGAGATTCTCTATATAGATTGATACATTTATTGATATTCATAACCGATAGATTACCCAAGATCATATAATTGATAGTGTTCAAAATACCCCTTATACAGAAAGCTTCTTCAAAACCCTTAACACAAAGAGTTTTCATAAAGATCCAAAGAGTACATTTGAACGGTTACATGGTATAAACCTTGATTTTCGACAGTTTAGTGATCTGTTTGCTAGACGTTAATACTGTATGAACTATTTCAGGAACTCGAGTCTCAAGTTGAGGATGAACAACGTCAAAAAGAAGAAGCGAGAGAAGCTTACAACATGGCTGAAAGACGTAACGCTGCTATTGCTGGTGAAGTTGAAGAACTTAGAACTATTCTTGAACAGGTAGGCAGATATAATTGAATTTGCATATTTAACACTACATTATTGGCAGGTTCGAAAAAAGCACATATGACAAACCACTTGTAATACATTGTGCATTCTTATGGTTGAGCGAAAGATGGAACAGTTTTATATTTTAAACATATATATTAAATGACCTGGTGGCACACAGTTACAAAATTAAACTATTTTTTTTCAGGCTGAGCGAGCAAGAAAGGCTGCTGAAAACGAATTGAATGACGCAAATGATAGAGTCAATGAATTGGCAGCACAGACCAACTCCGTCCAAGGGCAAAAGAGACGGTTAGAAAGCGACATTGCTGCCATGCAAGCTGATTTAGACGAGATGAATAATGAATTAAGAAATTCTGAAGAACGTGGAAAGAAAGCGATTAATGATGCAGGAAGATTGGCTGAAGAACTTCGAAATGAACAAGAACACAGCTTACAGATCGAAAAAATGCGTAAAGTTCTTGAAGCAACCAACAAGGAACTCCAAATACGCCTGGATGAGTCTGAAGCTAATGCTCTTAAAGGAGGCAAACGATTACTTGCCAAACTGGAATCAAGAGTCCGAGACCTTGAAGGCCAGTTGGAGACTTCTCAAATTAAATACACTGAAAGTGAGAAGAACATCCGCAAATCTGATCGTCGTCTAAAAGAATTGATGTACCAAGTGGAAGAAGACAAAAAGAGTCAAGATCGTCTTCAGGAACTCGTTGATAAACTTAATGGTAAAATCAAAACCTACAAGAGACAAGTCGAAGAAGCTGTGAGTACCTTAGGCATAAATTCTGGTCACATATTTCTATGTTTCTGTCTATGACCGCAATCATATTGATAGTAGTGTGGTGGGGGTGTCGCACGCGAAGTACATGATTATTCTTCTCGAAACAACCGATTGCACTTTCCTTTGGAGTAGTTAAGAATTCCTTTCTATTTTTGCCATGTTTTGGATGCGATTTTGATTAACGGAATTGTTTTTCTTGTACAGATTTTTTTTTACCACAATCATTTTGATCTCATAGATCATTTTGTTCAATCGCTTACACAGTCGAAAGCAGTCGAAAAATGGCAGCAGTTTTCGAACTGATGGTCAAGTTATATGTAGAAAAGCTTCATTGGTCATACAAATTCTATATTTCAGGAGGAAATTGCTGCTGTTAACTTGGCTAAATTTAGAAAGGTCCAAAGTGAGTTGGAAGATGCTGAAGAGAGAGCTGATTCAGCTGAAAGCCTTGCTGCTAAACTAAGAGCTAAGAATAGAAGCAGTGTCTCTCAAAGCAGAGCGCCTTCTACATCTCGTGTTGGAAGAGCTGGTTCAGTTACACAGAGTAAGTATGAACTGGTTGTATCTCATGATTTTGACCTGTATAGTAGTAGCTGGTTGCTAATACGTTTTGATTATTATGAACGGTCTGACCAATGACTTTCAAATAGAAACAACAAGTGGTTGCCTAGCAATATACGCCCACTTACTACATAAATTGTCAATATATCAAGGAATGTTACTATCTTAATTTTTGTTGGATGGTGTTCAGATTTGAATTCATCCAATATCTTGTTAATATAAAGCATCTAATTTCATAACTAATAAAACTCCGTAAATATTAGTTGAATCGATCCGGAATACAAACTTGTCCAAGATTTTATGGATATTATCCTACACACAAAAGTTTATTAAATTCCTACCAAAACTGTGGTCTATATTGCGTTCACAAGCCATTTTTAACACATTTTGGGTGTAAAACTCAGTGAATTTTAGTCGATTCAAACCCAAATTCGAACTTGTCCGAGATCTTATGAATATAATCCTACATATAAAATTTTATTCAAATCCAACCAAAACTGTGGACTCTATCGCGTTAACAAGCCATTTTTAACGTATTTTGGGTGTAAAACTCCGTGAATTTTTGTCGAATCAAACCCAAATTCGAACTTGTCCGAGATCTTTTGAATATAATCCTACACATAAAATTGTATCCTAATTCAAGCAAAACTGTGGTCTCTATTGCGTTCACAAGCCAATTGTGGACAGACGGACCGACAGGGGCGACGGCAATATACGACCACATTTCAATGTTGGCGTATAAAAATACTGCTTACAGTTTGAAAAATGCTGAAACATTCCATCGCCAATGGAAATCATAGCGCTGTTAAAGATTGTCTTTAATGGATAGCATAGAGTTGTGATAGGAATATTATAAATAACATGGTGTGATAGGAGCATTATAAATGACCTAACTAAAATATTTCTTTCTTTGGAAGATTTTAATGTCTCTGCTCTTTTTATTTTTCAGATTTTTAAAATGGTTACCATATGATATTTTAGTAAAATAGAAATAGAGTTAACAACCCTTTTCGTCATGTCCCAAATTTTCAAGTTTATGGTTGAATTTTGAAAACAATGTGAATTTTTACTGAAAAAATACCCAATATTTGAAAAGATACAATGAACCAGTTACATGAACGCTCTGAGAACAAGTTAACAAGTATATTATGGATTGGAACGATTCAATTCCAGTTGCAAAAGAACAATTATTGTAAACATATCCCGATATTTAATGATAATTTATTCGTGAATATTTATTCCTGTTATTAGTACTTTTTTAGTATTTTTGAATATTAAGTTTTACCTGTAGTATGTGTTGATATGATGCAATAAAAGCATTCCCGTATTTGGTTTGTTTTGAATGTAATGAAATTCAAGAGATAGTAAAGGGTTTTTTATCAGGGACACTGATAGCATCAATTTGTACCATTCCATTTGTCAACCAAACACCTGTGGTTCTAGCGATTCCACAAAACTAAGTATTTGATTGTGCCTTAAGTGATAGAGGCACATTTTGCGATAGTAGTTCCAGGGATTTTGCTTAAACTGACAAGACAGTCTGTGATACAAGGGTTGTATCCCATTAGTACACGGTTAATTAGGCACGGCGCAGTCTGTAGCACACAGGCCCTTGATTTATATTGTCCCGCCAGCATAACTAGAAGCTTTTTCCATGTCAGCTTAACCCAGGTCTCAACCACTGTTAGGGAAGGGGGTGGGGAACCAGGTTGAACAATCCGAAGGCAATATCTCGACCTTTGCATTATTTCGATTTAACTGTGTACCGAAAAGAACATCTATCTACGATCGATATCGGTCTCCAAATCAACAGAAAAATACCTGATGAAGTTACAACCATTTTCACTTTTAATACGAAATACCTTGTACCTAAAGTGCTATAAAACTATAAAACTCTGTCACGATACCACAACTTGGCTTACTGTTGTACTAATGTCAACTCTAGAAAAACATTTTTCTGAATCTTATTCGTTTTCCCTGCCTTTGAGTATACAATGGCTGACATATAAAAATCTAGTCGCCGATCGGACAATAAATCGAGGCTTATAGTCGACAGTTAACAATACAATAAAGAGTATACTTATGCTACTTTTTCAGCAAAGTTTTCCCTATAGAATACTTAATGCCGTTGCCTGTCTTCCCATAGCCAAAACAGGTGCAGTAAGACTAAAATGTCATTAAATTTCTTAATAATGTACATGTGGGTAGCTAAATGCTGTACTATTGTCACTTTAGTTTCTAAATAACGAAGGGAGGTGGATAATACTAACTATTCAATGCCCAACTCGTAAAGGAATACTGTCTCTTAGAATGGTCAAACAATATAAATTCTCATTTTGGCAAAATAATTAGAGTAAATATTCATCAGTACAAAAACAAAACCTCAAACATCCATTTCACTTTGTAATTTGCATAAAATTACAAGTTATAATTGACAAAACACTTTTAAAAAAATTAGCGTACTAACAAATCAATCATCGTCCATTGACCAATCAGACTACAATAAATTACTTAGAAACGAAAAGCGGGAGTTACAAACAGATTAATTACTGAACAGTCAATCATATTCAACCTCTTAATCTCATTAACTTGTAACCAAAATAAACACGGACAATCACTGTAATCTTGGAAACCAACCCTGTATAAATTAACCCTCCAGTCAACTAAAGATATCAACATTTGAGTTGGCTACTGTTAGATTACGACAGTCTACAAACAATCTTCTCTCTATCATTTTTGTAGTTTTACTAGAACTTTTTATCTAAAAATGGTGAGTCGACACACTTAATAAATTTTGGACCTGCAAACAGTACTTTTAGGTTTTCTGGGCTTATTCATTGCAGTGCCGATACCAGAGTTTGTGTTTTACTATATAACCGCCTGATATGATCCCACACTGCTTCGGACAGTGAATTTACAAGCCGTGCCGAGGAACGTGCCCACATCTTAGACTATCGTCTCTGTCTAATTTTGAAAGTGTAAGTCATTTTTAGTTTGCATGTGTCTATTTTTTTCTTTTCTAGCGTGAGTGTATCTCCATCCATGTTGGCCAAGCTGGTGTCCAGATGGGCAATGCCTGTTGGGAGTTGTATTGTTTAGAACATGGTATTCAACCTGATGGTCAGATGCCTTCAGATAAAACTATTGGAGGTGGCGATGATTCCTTCAACACCTTCTTCAGTGAGACTGGAGCTGGTAAACATGTTCCAAGAGCTGTATTTGTTGATCTGGAACCAACGGTTGTAGATGAAGTTCGAACTGGTACTTACCGTCAACTCTTCCATCCTGAACAACTCATCACTGGTAAAGAAGATGCTGCTAATAACTATGCCCGAGGCCACTACACTGTAGGTAAAGAACTCATTGACTTGGTTCTAGACAGAACCAGGAAGCTGGCAGATCAGTGCACCGGTCTTCAAGGATTCCTCATCTTCCACAGCTTTGGTGGAGGAACCGGATCTGGTTTCTCTTCCCTGTTGATGGAACGATTGAGTGTGGATTACGGCAAGAAATCCAAGTTGGAGTTCGCTGTTTATCCTGCCCCACAAATATCAACAGCCGTGGTAGAACCCTACAACTCTATCCTTACAACCCATACCACACTGGAACATTCTGATTGTGCTTTCATGGTGGATAACGAGGCTATTTATGATATCTGCAGACGAAATCTTGATATTGAAAGACCAACATACACCAACTTGAATCGTTTGATTGGACAAATCGTTAGTTCAATCACGGCTTCACTCCGATTTGATGGTGCCCTCAATGTCGATCTTACTGAGTTCCAGACCAACTTGGTACCTTACCCACGTATCCACTTTCCTTTGGCTACCTATGCTCCAGTCATCTCTGCCGAGAAAGCTTACCACGAACAACTTTCTGTAGCTGAAATAACCAACGCCTGTTTTGAACCAGCCAACCAGATGGTCAAATGTGATCCTCGTCATGGTAAATATATGTCTTGCTGTATGTTGTACCGAGGTGATGTGGTTCCCAAGGATGTCAATGCTGCTATTGCTACCATCAAGACCAAGAGAACCATCCAATTTGTCGACTGGTGTCCAACTGGTTTTAAAGTTGGTATAAACTACCAACCCCCAACTGTTGTACCAGGAGGTGATTTAGCCAAGGTTCAGAGAGCTGTTTGTATGTTGAGTAACACGACTGCTATTGCTGAAGCTTGGGCTCGTCTTGATCATAAATTTGATCTGATGTACGCCAAAAGAGCTTTCGTCCATTGGTATGTTGGTGAAGGTATGGAAGAAGGTGAATTTTCCGAAGCTAGAGAAGATTTAGCTGCTCTAGAGAAAGATTATGAAGAGGTCGGAGTTGATTCTGTTGAAGGTGAAGGGGAAGAAGGAGAGGGAGAAGAATATTAGTTTAATGATTTATTTTTTAATAAATACATGATTTATTTTGTTTGTGAATTATAATAAAGCATACACCGCATTGAACTTATAACATTATTGAATTAAAACATTATTGAATTAAAACATTATTGAACTTATAGCATTATTGAATTAAAACATCATTGAACTTATAACATTATTGAATTTATAACATTATTGAACTTATAACATTATTGAATTAAATCATTATTGAACTTATAACATTATTGAATTTATAACATTATTGAATTAAAACATTATTGAATTTAAAACGTTATTGAATTTATAACATTATTGAATTTATAACATTATTTTCTGATGCCTTGCATTTAAGACAATTTCATTTGAAATGTTACTTTAAAGTAATAAATATTGAGTTTAAATATTGCAGTTATCGATATCGATATTGAAAATATGACACCAATGACAACGATTTCAGAAAAAAAAATGTCTCAAAATCGGACAAAATGCAGCCCCTGTCTAATTTAAATCGATATGATCAACTTGACAGAAGGACATGTTACTTTCGAAAGCACTGGTGTGTCATTAATCAGACCATTTTTCATTGACTTAAGGGGACTCAAATTTAACGCTTATAATAATTAGGAAACGTAATACAGAAGGATAACGTCAAATAATGAAAATGACGTCACGTCATTATTCCGCCTTTGAACATTCCAAAGAGGAAGACGCTTTTTGCAGTTTGCTCTGTAATTTTAAGAGAATACAGCAAAAAATCGTACATATTAGAGAACAATGGCTCTCAGCAGGCAATCCGAAGAAACAACATTTCTTTATGCATGGATTCCGTATTTTGCGTTTATAGTGGCACAAATGCACCGAAAACTCAAAGAGAAACAGCGAGGTAAATATTCTTTTTTATTCACACTTCAAAATTAACTCTTACGAATTACATTGTTGCTGAAGATCTTAAATAACCTTGCATTCGTTAATCCTCGGCAGTGTCCTTATTGGCTTATAGGCCTAGCCGAATTTCAATCGGAAATCCTCGACCCTTTCCATGAATCTCATACGGTAATCCTCAGCACTTTCAGTGAGGTTGAATCTGAACCGAATCATAGATTTCGTTTTGTCTTTTAACTTAAGATGGGCAATGATAGAATTGGCAAACTTTTTTTTATAATAGAGGACGAACAAGAACGTACAACAGTCTAGATTTCTTGAATCGAATTAAATTATTTTTATGTCAAGTAAACCATTAGGGGCTGCAGTGGCTCAGTGAGTTAGATGATTGCACTCTTACCTGAATGTCCAGGGTTATATCCTGTCATGGGAGATGATACCTTTAAGAGCAGGCTAATACCGCTGTCCTATCCTAATTTCCCTCATTGCACACTCATGTCGTTCACCGTCCCATCAGCACAAATGTAGGAAGTTAAGACAATTTAATTTTCTTTTTTAGGCAGACCATTTAGAGATGGTTTTAACTTAAGGAATCCTCATGCAAGTTCCACTAAAAAAACAATGAAACCCAAGTATAAAAGGAGACGAATAAGTGCAAGAGCTCTCCGTAAAGCAAAAAAAAATCTGAAAACAGTACCGCACCCAAAGGACTTTCCAAAGAAACGTCGACCTCGTCGAGCAGTTAGATCAAACACTCAAGAATGCAACAACCAAGATCCACCCACAATAACATGTCCTCCCAGTTTAAGTCCAGAAATCATTTTCAATTGGCAAACTCCAGGATTAAAACTATATGCCGACTATTTGAAGACACGTGACTATGACCTGACAGACCGTGTAGAAATACAACCAAGAAAACAGAAGCAAGGATTTTTGGCGGTAAGAAAAGAAAATTTCATTAAAGGGATGTTGAGTGCTTCGGAAAAACTGATAGCCTAGCAACAACCACAAACGTCTGATTGAAAATTGGAAAGGCGCAAATTTATGGTTTTAAGAATAAGTTTCTTCGATACACAAAATATATGATTTTTAGAAAATCATTTTTACAATTCTTTAAGACAATATTTGATTCATACTTATTCTTTTTGAACACCCCGTCAGTTAGGCAAATCCATATAAAATGAAGTTTATAATTTTTTTTTCATCTTTCTCAAAACAATGTTTCATTTGCCTATTTCAGAAATTACAATTCTGGAAAAAACACAAGTCCGATGAAGATGTTGGTAGAATTGATTCGCAGAAAAATAATAAAGGTAAATCTAAATATTAACATTCATTCATCCAATGATTCAAATGATACTTGATGTCAGAAATAAAAAATTTGAACCCGCATCAACTATTTTATTGTTAGGAAACGGACAAATGAAGATGAACAGCTGGTGGACATCGGAACAATGGGTTTCCGCATGTTTTTACCAAACTCACCATTGGATTAAGGCGATTTTTTTTTCGCATGAAATTGAATGTCATACAAAACATTTCCATTTGAAAAAGCCATTAAACCAAATTCCTGAGGTCGTAGGGCCCCAATATTCCTGTCAATCATTGGAACTCGGAGGTTCACCAAGGACTTTATGTCCGTACCAATCAACCACTGCCTACAGAGGAATCGTCCAATAATTACATTTTTTTATTATTTCAGAAAAGAATAAGTCTAAAGGCTGGAGACATTTCTGCTGTTTTTAATCTTTTCAAGTGGATAAATACAACACATATACAACACCAGAGAACATTTCTTATTGTTGCTATATGTTATAACTTCAGTTTTGTTTGGAAATCTTCAATAGACTTACACTTTCTAAACCAAAATGGTTATAAAACAATCTAAGTAATAATGTGGATGTCAACTTAGTATGTAAATAACTAAATAAATTCCTGTTTTATGAACAGAAATAAAAAATTATTATATTGCATGTTGTTTGAAAGCGGAAACTGAAATGAACTACGTATAACGGAATGCTATCTTAATCTAGACAGGGGTGGTTTAACCTCAAGACAAAGCAAGCAGCTACCTTTGGCCCATCAAAAATTCAGCACATTGAAAATTGGAACCATAAAAAAAATTCTCACAGTAACCGAGAAACATGATTTACACGTTAACACCTGGGTTTTCAACTGGTTTTCTCAAGTGCCTCCGATAACGCACATGGAAATGACCATGTCCCCTGCAATTTTGAAGCATGATAAAGTCATAGCATTTTGCGTTTTAATACGTTGCTGACAATGGACATGCATGGCATGCATATCCACCCAGATAATACACAATATTAGAATTGTTTTTATACTTTTAGTTCAGTTTGTCTCCCCTGAAATTTTTTTTTAAATTTCTTGTGGTATACGTCGTCAACAAAAAAAGATATGCAAGGAAATCAACCATTTAGAAACCAACATCTAACTAGCATATTTGGGTTTAGCTTACTGTTAGGAGTGAATGACGGAGAATTTTTTTCTCAAGTGGGGAATTGGATCAATAAGGTTCATAAGCACTGAATTAGAACATAATGGGGCCCTTTAAAGAAGAGAAAAGTAAACGAGAACCCTGTCTGGAAAGACCACAGATGAAAGGAAATCAACCTAACTGTCTTTAGGTATAAATTATAATTGACAAAACGCTTTTAAAAAATTTTTTAAGCGGTTTTCAATTGTTATATTTAACGTGTTTTTCCGTAGATGAATACATGTTCTTTTTTGTGGTAATTCAAGAGGTAGTATTCCTTAATCAACGTAAACCCGTAAACGACAGTTAGCTTACTAACAAATCAACCGTCGGCCATTAACCAATAAGATTACAATAAATTACTTAGAAACGAAAAGCGGAAGTTACAAACAGATTAATTACTGAACAGTCAATCATATTCAACCTCTTAATCTCATTAACTTGTAACCAAAATAAACAAGGACAATCACTGTAATCTCTTGGAAACCAACCCTGTATAAATTAACCTTTCAGTCAACCAAAGATATCAACATTTGAGTTGGCTACTGTTAGATTACGACAGTCTACAAACAATCATCTCTCTATCATTTTTGCAGTTTTACTAAATCTTTTAATTAATTCAAAATGGTGAGTCTACACTTTCTATAAATTATGGACCTGCAAACAGTACTTTTAGGCTTTCTAGGCTAATATTCAGCGCACTGACGATACCGGAGTTTGTGTTTTACTATATAACCGCCTGATATGATCCCACACTGCTTCGGACAGTAAATTTACAAGCCGTTGATCGAGGGAACTTGTCCACATCTTGGACTATCGTCTCTGCCTAATTTTGAAAGTGTAAGTCATTTCTAGTTTACATGTGTCTAATTTTTCTTTTCTAGCGTGAGTGTATCTCCATCCATGTTGGCCAAGCTGGTGTCCAGATGGGCAATGCCTGTTGGGAGTTGTATTGTTTAGAACATGGTATTCAACCTGATGGTCAGATGCCTTCAGATAAAACTATTGGAGGTGGCGATGATTCCTTCAACACTTTCTTCAGTGAAACTGGAGCTGGTAAACATGTTCCAAGAGCTGTATTTGTTGATCTGGAACCAACGGTTGTAGATGAAGTTCGAACTGGTACTTACCGTCAACTCTTCCATCCTGAACAACTCATCACTGGTAAAGAAGATGCTGCTAATAATTACGCCAGAGGCCACTACACTGTAGGTAAAGAACTCATTGATTTGGTTCTAGACAGAACCAGGAAGCTGGCAGATCAGTGCACCGGTCTTCAAGGATTCCTCATCTTCCACAGCTTTGGTGGAGGAACCGGATCTGGTTTCTCTTCCTTGTTGATGGAACGATTGAGTGTAGATTACGGCAAGAAATCCAAGTTGGAGTTCGCTGTTTATCCTGCTCCACAAATATCAACAGCCGTGGTAGAACCCTACAACTCTATCCTTACCACCCATACCACACTGGAACATTCTGATTGTGCTTTCATGGTGGATAACGAGGCTATTTATGATATCTGCAGACGAAATCTTGATATTGAAAGACCAACATACACCAACTTGAATCGTTTGATTGGACAAATCGTTAGCTCAATCACGGCTTCACTTCGATTTGATGGTGCCCTCAATGTCGATCTTACTGAGTTCCAGACCAACTTGGTACCTTACCCACGAATCCACTTTCCTTTGGCTACCTATGCTCCAGTCATCTCTGCCGAGAAAGCTTACCACGAACAACTTTCTGTAGCTGAATAACCAACGCCTGTTTTGAACCAGCCAACCAGATGGTCAAATGTGATCCTCGTCATGGTAAATATATGTCTTGCTGTATGTTGTACCGAGGTGATGTGGTTCCCAAGGACGTCAATGCTGCTATTGCTACCATCAAGACCAAGAGAACCATCCAATTTGTCGACTGGTGTCCAACTGGTTTCAAAGTTGGTATAAACTACCAACCCCCAACTGTTGTACCGGGAGGTGATTTGGCCAAGGTCCAGAGAGCTGTTTGTATGTTGAGTAACACGACTGCTATTGCTGAAGCTTGGGCTCGTCTTGATCATAAATTTGATCTGATGTACGCCAAAAGAGCTTTCGTCCATTGGTATGTTGGTGAAGGTATGGAAGAAGGTGAATTTTCCGAAGCTAGAGAAGATTTAGCTGCTCTAGAGAAAGATTATGAAGAAGTTGGAGTTGATTCTGTTGAAGGTGAAGGGGAAGAAGGAGAGGGAGAAGAATATTAGTTTAATGATTTATTTTTTAATAAATAAATGATTTATTTTGTGTGAATTATAAGAAAGCAAACACAAATTGAATTTATAACATTATTGAATTAAAACATTATTGAATAAAAACATTAGGCTATTGAATTAAAACATTATTGAACTTAAAACATTATTGAACTTATAACATTATTGAATTTATAACATTATTGAATTAAAACATTATTGAATTTAAAACATTATTGAATTTATAACATTATTGAATTAAACTATTATTGAATTTATAACATTATTTTCTGATGCCTTGCATTTAAGACCATTTCATTTGAAATGTTACTTTAAAGTAATAAATATTGAGTTTAAATATTGCAGTTATCGATATCGATATTGAAAATATGACACCATTGACAACGATTTCAGATAACAAAAATGTCTCAAAATCGGACAAAATGCAGACCCTGTCTAATTTAAATCGGTATGATCAACTTGACAGAAGGACATCAGACCATTTTTCATTGACTTAAGGGGACTCAAATTTAACGCTTATAATAATTAGGAAACGTAATACAGAAGGATAACGTCAAATAATGAAAATGACGTCACGTCATTATTCCTCCTTTGAACATTCCAAAGAGGAAGACGCTTTTTGCAGTTTGCTCTGTAATTTTAACAGAATACAGCAGAAAATCATACATATTAGAAAACAATGGCTCTCAGCAGGCAATCCGAAGAAACAACATTTCTTTATGCATGGATTCCGTATTTTGCGTTTATAGTGGCACAAATGCACCGAAAACTCAAAGAGAAACAGCGAGGTAAATATTCTTTTTTATTCACACTTCAAAATTAACTCTTACGAATTACATTGTTGCTGAAGATCTTAGTTAACCTTGCATTCGGTAATCCTCGGCAATGTCCTTATTGGCTTATAGCCGAATTTCAATCGGAAATCCTCGACCCTTTCCATGAATCTCATACGGTAATCCTCAGCACTTTCAGTGAGGTTGAATCTGAACCGAATCATAGATTTCGTTTTGTCTTTTAACTTAAGATGGGCAATGATAGAATTGGCAAACTTTTTTTTTATAATAGGACGAACAAGAACGTACAACAGTCTGGATTTCTTGAATCGAATTAAATTATTTTTATGTCAAGAAAACCATTAATTAGGGGCTGCAGTGGCTCAGTGAGTTAGATGATTGCACTCTTACCTGAATGTCCAGGGTTATATCCCATCATGGATGATGATACCTTTAAGAGCAGGCTAATGCCGCTGTCCTATCCTAATTTCCCTCATTGCACACTCATGTCGTTCACCGTCCCATCAGCACAAATGTAGGAAGTAAAAACAATTCAATTTTCTTTTTTAGGCAGACCATTTAGAGATG
Source organism: Lottia scabra (assembly GCA_029955415.1). Lineage (NCBI taxonomy): Eukaryota > Metazoa > Mollusca > Gastropoda > Lottiidae > Lottia > Lottia scabra. The sequence goes on along the minus strand of JARJEI010000045.1, from coordinate 583,176 downwards.
GTTTTAACTTAAGGAATCCTCATGCAAGTTCCACTAAAAAACCAATGAAACCCAAGTATAAAAGGAGACGAATAAGTGCAAGAGCTCTCCGTAAAGCAAAAAAAAATCTGAAAACAGTACCGCACCCAAAGGACTATCCAAAGAAACGTCGACCTCGTCGAGCAGTTAGATCAAACACTCAAGAATGCAACAACCAAGATCCACCCACAATAACATGTCCCCCCAGTTTAATTCCAGAAATCATGTTCAATTGGCAAACACCAGGATTAAAACTATATGCCGACTATTTGAAGACACGTGACAATGACATTACAGACAGTGCAGAAATAAAACCAAGAAAACAGAAACAAGGATTTTTGGCGGTAAGAAAAGAAAATTTCATTAAAGGGATGTTGAGTGCTTTGGAAAAACTGATAGCCTAGCAACAACCACAAACGTCTGATTGAAAATTGGAAAGGCGCAAATTTATGCTTTTAAGAATAAGTTTCTTCGATACACATAATATATGTTTTTTTAGAAATCCTTTTTACAATTCTTTAAGACAATATTTGATTCATACATATTCTTTTTGAACACCCCGTCAGTTAGGCAAATCCATATAAAATGAAGTTTATAATTTTTTTTTCATCTTTCTCAAAACAATGTTTCATTTGCCTATTTCAGAAATTACAATTCTGGAAAAAACACAAGTCCGATGAAGATGTTGGTAGAATTGATTCGCAGAAAAATAATAAAGGTAAATCTAAATATTAACATTCATTCATCCAATGATTCAAATGATACTTGATGTCAGAAATAAAAAATTTGAACCCGCATCAACTATTTTATTGTTAGGAAACGGACAAATGAAGATGAACAGCTCGTGGACATCGGAACAATGGGTTTCCGCATGTTTTTACCAAACTCACCATTGGATTAAGGCGATTTTTTTTTCGCATGAAATTGAATGTCATACAAAACATTTCCATTTGAAAAAGCCATTAAACCAAATTCCTGAGGTCGTAGGGCCCCAATATTCCTGTCAATCATTGGAACTCGGAGGTTCACCAAGGACTTTATGTCCGTACCAATCAACCACTGCCTACAGAGGAATCGTCCAATAATTACATTTTTTTATTATTTCAGAAAAGAATAAGTCTAAAGGCTGGAGACATTTCTGCTGTTTTTAATCTTTTCAAGTGGATAAATACAACACATATACAACACCAGAGAACATTTCTTATTGTTGCTATATGTTATAACTTCAGTTTTGTTTGAAAATCTTCAATAAACTTACACTTATGATAAAGTCATAGCATTTTGCGTTTTAATACGTTGCTGACAATGGACATTGCATGCATATCCACCCAGATAATACACAATATTAGAATTGTTTTTATACTTTTAGTTCAGTTTGTCTCCCCTGAAATTTTTTTTTAAATTTCTTGTGGTATAATCTCTTGTCAACGAGAATGCTGTACATAAAGGCCTCCTTCGCAGGGAATCAAACCTAATTTTCAAAACTGGCATAATACACACAAATAAACGTAGTCAACAAAAAAAGATATGCAAGGAAATCAACCATTTAGAAACCAACATCTAACTATCATATTTGGGTTTAGCTTACTGTTAGGAGTGAATGACGGAGAATTTTTTTTCTCAAGTGGGGAATTGGATCAATAAGGTTCAGAAGCACTGAATTAGAACATAATGGGGCACTTTAAAGAAGAGAAAAGTAAACGAGAACCCTGTCTGGAAAGACCACAGATGAAAGGAAATCAACCTAACTGTCTTTGGGTACAAATTATAATTGACAAAACGCTTTTAAAAAATTTTTTAAGCGGTTTTCAATTGTTATATTTAACGTGTTTTTCCGTAGATGAATACATGTTCTTTTTTGTGGTAATTCAAGAGGTAGTATTCCTTAATCAACGTAAACCCGTAAACGACAGTTAGCTTACTAACAAATCAACCGTCGGCCATTAACCAATAAGATTACAATAAATTACTTAGAAACGAAAAGCGGGAGTTACAAACAGATTAATTACTGAACAGTCAATCATATTCAACCTCTTAATCTCATTAACTTGTAACCAAAATAAACAAGGACAATCACTGTAATCTTGGAAACCAACCGTGTATAAATTAACCTTTCAGTCAACTAAAGATATCAACATTTGAGTTGGCTACTGTTAGATTACGACAGTCTACAAACAATCATCTCTCTATCATTTTTGCAGTTTTACTAGAACTTTTATCTAAAAATGGTGAGTCGACACTCTTTATAAATTTTGGACCCGCAAACAGTACTTTTAGGATTTCTGAGCTAATATTCAGCGCAGTGCCGATACCAGAGTTTGTGTTTTACTATATAACCGCCTGATATGATCCCACACGGCTTCGGACAGTGAATTTACAAGCCGTGCCGAGGAACGTGCCCACATCTTGGACTATCGTCTCTGTCTAATTTTGAAAGTGTAAGTCATTTTTAGTTTAAATGTGTCTATTTTTTTCTTTTCTAGCGTGAGTGTATCTCCATCCATGTTGGCCAAGCTGGTGTCCAGATGGGCAATGCCTGTTGGGAGTTGTATTGTTTAGAACATGGTATTCAACCTGATGGTCAGATGCCTTCTGATAAAACTATTGGAGGTGGCGATGATTCCTTCAACACCTTCTTCAGTGAGACTGGAGCTGGTAAACATGTTCCAAGAGCTGTATTTGTTGATCTGGAACCAACGGTTGTAGATGAAGTTCGAACTGGTACTTACCGTCAACTCTTCCATCCTGAACAACTCATCACTGGTAAAGAAGATGCTGCTAATAACTATGCCCGAGGCCACTACACTGTAGGTAAAGAACTCATTGACTTGGTTCTAGACAGAACCAGGAAGCTGGCAGATCAGTGCACCGGTCTTCAAGGATTCCTCATCTTCCACAGCTTTGGTGGAGGAACCGGATCTGGTTTCTCTTCCCTGTTGATGGAACGATTGAGTGTGGATTACGGCAAGAAATCCAAGTTGGAGTTCGCTGTTTATCCTGCCCCACAAATATCAACAGCCGTTGTAGAACCCTACAACTCTATCCTTACAACTCATACTACACTGGAACATTCTGATTGTGCTTTCATGGTGGATAACGAGGCTATTTATGATATCTGCAGACGAAATCTTGATATTGAAAGACCAACATACACCAACTTGAATCGTTTGATTGGACAAATCGTTAGTTCAATCACGGCTTCACTTCGATTTGATGGTGCCCTCAATGTCGATCTTACTGAGTTCCAGACCAACTTGGTACCTTACCCACGTATCCACTTTCCTTTGGCTACCTATGCTCCAGTCATCTCTGCCGAGAAAGCTTACCACGAACAACTTTCTGTAGCTGAAATAACCAACGCCTGTTTTGAACCAGCCAACCAGATGGTCAAATGTGATCCTCGTCATGGTAAATATATGTCTTGCTGTATGTTGTACCGAGGTGATGTGGTTCCCAAGGACGTCAATGCTGCTATTGCTACCATCAAGACCAAGAGAACCATCCAATTTGTCGACTGGTGTCCAACTGGTTTCAAAGTTGGTATAAACTACCAACCCCCAACTGTTGTACCAGGAGGTGATTTAGCCAAGGTCCAGAGAGCTGTTTGTATGTTGAGTAACACGACTGCTATTGCTGAAGCTTGGGCTCGTCTTGATCATAAATTTGATCTGATGTACGCCAAAAGAGCTTTCGTCCATTGGTATGTTGGTGAAGGTATGGAAGAAGGTGAATTTTCCGAAGCTAGAGAAGATTTAGCTGCTCTAGAGAAAGATTATGAAGAAGTTGGAGTTGATTCTGTTGAAGGTGAAGGGGAAGAAGGAGAGGGAGAAGAATATTAGTTTAATGATTTATTTTTAATAAATACTTGATTTATTTTGTGTGAATCATAAGAAAGCATACACCGCATTGAATTCATAACATTATTGAATTAAAACATTATTGAATTTATAACATTATTTTCTGACCATTTCATTTGAAATGTTACTTTAAAGTAATAAATATTGAGTTTAAATATTGCAGTTATCGATATCGATATTGAAAATATGACATCAATGACAACGATTTCAGATAACAAAAATGTCTCAAAATCGGACAAAATGCAGCCCCTGTCTAATTTAAATCGGTATGATCAACTTGACAGAAGGACATGTTACTTTCGAAAGCACTGGTGTGTCATTAATCAGACCATTTTTCATTGACTTAAGGGGACTCAAATTTAACGCTTATAATAATTAGGAAACGTAATACAGAAGGATAACGTCAAATAATGAAAATGACGTCACGTCATTATTCCGCCTTTGAACATTCCAAAGAGGAAGACGCTTTTTTGCAGTTTGCTCTGTAATTTTAACAGAATACAGCAGAAAATCATACATATTAGAGAACAATGGCTCTCAGCAGGCAATCCGAAGAAACAACATTTCTTTATGCATGGATTCCGTATTTTGCGTTTATAGTCGCACAAATGCACCGAAAACTCAAAGAGAAACAGCGAGGTAAATATTCTTTTTTATTCACACTTCAAAATTAACTCTTACGAATTACATTGTTGCTGAAGATCTTAAATAACCTTGCATTCGTTAATCCTCGGCAGTGTCCTTATTGGCTTATAGCCGAATTTCAATCGGAAATCCTCGACCCTTTCCGTGAATCTCATACGGTAATCCTCAGCACTTTCAGTGAGGTTGAATCTGAACCGAATCATAGATTTCGTTTTGTCTTTTAACTTAAGATGGGCAATGATAGAATTGGCAAACTTTTTTTTATTATAGAGGACGAACAAGAACGTACAACAGTCTAGATTTCTTGAATCGACTTAAATTATTTCTATGTCAAGTAAACCATTAATTAGGGGCTGCAGTGGCTCAGTGAGTTAGATGATTGCACTCTTACCTGAATGTCCAGGGTTATATCCTGTCATGGGAGATGATACCTTTAAGAGCAGCCTGTTGCCGCTGTCCTATCATAATTTCCCTCATTGCACACTCATGTCGTTCACCGTCCCATCAGCCCAAATGTAGGAAGTAAAGGTAATTTAATTTTCTTTTTTAGGCAGACCATTTAGAGATGGTTTTAACTTAAGGAATCCTCATGCAAGTTCCACTAAAAAACCAATGAAACCCAAGTATAAAAGGAGACGAATAAGTGCAAGAGCTCTCCGTAAAGCAAAAAAAAATCTGAAAGCAGTACCGCACCCAAAGGACTTTCCAAAGAAACGTCGATCTCGTCGAGCAGTTAGATCCAAAACAAACAATAGCAACAACCAAGATCCACCCACAATAACATGTGCCCCCAGTTTAAGTCCAGAAATCATTTTCAATTGGCAAACACCAGGATTAAAACTATATGCCGACTATTTGAAGACACGTGACTATGACCTGACAGACCGTGTAGAAATAAAACCAAGAAAACAGAAACAAGGATTTTTGGCGGTAAGAAAAAAAAATTTCATTAAAGGGATGTTGAGTGCTTCGGAAAAACTGATAGCCTAGCAACAACCACAAACGTCTGATTGAAAATTGGAAAGGCGCAAATTTATGCTTTTAAGAATAAGTTTCTTCGATACACAAAATATATGTTTTTTTAGAAATCCTTTTTACAATTCTTAAAGACAATATTTGATTCATACTTATTCTTTTTGAATACTCCGTCAGTTAGGCAAATCCATATAAAATGAAGTTTATAATTTTTTTTTCATCTTTCTCAAAACAATGTTTCATTTGCCTATTTCAGAAATTACAATTCTGGAAAAAACACAAGTCCGATGAAGATGTTGGTAGAATTGATTCGCAGAAAAATAATAAAGGTAAATCTAAATATTAACATTCATTCATCCAATGATTCAAATGATACTTGATGTCAGAAATAAAAAATTTGAACCCGCATCAACTATTTTATTGTTAGGAAACGGACAAATGAAGATTAACAGCTCGTGGACATCGGAACAATGGGTTTCCGCATGTTTTTACCAAACTCACCATTGGATTAAGGCGATTTTTTTTTCGCATGAAATTGAATGTCATACAAAACATTTCCATTTGAAAAAGCCATTAAACCAAATTCCTGAGGTCGTAGGGCCCCAATATTCCTGTCAATCATTGGAACTCGGAGGTTCACCAAGGACTTTATGTCCGTACCAATCAACCACTGCCTACAGAGGAATCGTCCAATAATTACATTTTTTTATTATTTCAGAAAAGAATAAGTCTAAAGGCTGGAGACATTTCTGCTGTTTTTAATCTTTTCAAGTGGATAAATACAACACATATACAACACCAGAGAACATTTCTTATTGTTGCTATATGTTATAACTTCAGTTTTGTTTGGAAATCTTCAATAGACTTACACTTTCTAAACCAAAATGGTTATAAAACAATCTAAGTAATAATGTGGATGTCAACTTAGTATGTAAATAACTAAATAAATTCCTGTTTTGTGAACAGAAATAAAAAATTATTATATTGCATGTTGTTTGAAAGCGGAAACTGAAATGAACTACGTATAACGGAATGCTATCTTAATCTAGACAGGGGTGGTTTAACCTCAAGACAAAGCAAGCAGCTACCTTTGGCCCATCGAAAATTCAGCACATTGAAAATTGGAACCATAAAAAAAATTCTCACAGTAAGAAAGAAACATGATTTACACAAGGCATTCCCCTCCAAAAGATGCACCTGCCGTCAAAGAGTAAACACGTTGACGTAACTTATATTGTCGTGAAAGGGAAATAAGTCCAGAAAGACTTCAGAAGAAAGGAAATCAACTTAAATTTTGACAATTTCTTGTGGTATAGTCTCTTCTCAGCATTGTCAACGAGAATGCTGTACATAGCATAGAGTTTTTGGGTTTAGCTTACTGTTAGGAGTGAATGAGTTAGGGTAGAATTCCTGAAACCTCTATTTAGAGGCAGGCGCTAATTTCGTTGGTTCTCAGTGCCATATTCAGGAAATTCGTGAATTGTCAATCCACCACTTAAAACAAAAAATAAGCCTTTTATTTTAATTTCCCTACGGCCAAAGAAGTCGTTATCCATCAAATGTGGTTTGACACCAACGATTTGAAAAAAAAAATGATTTAAATCTAACTTACCTCTTCTATTAGAAACTGAAGGCTTTAACCACATAAACATTCATTGTCTGTTACACACAATAGTCCATAACACTTATCGAAGTTAGTTCTTTCCACACTTTTGCAGAGCATCAAAAATCAAAATCACATAAGTGTTCAGCTTACAAAAACATCAAAAACGACACTGTAAAATATAAAAGAAGAAACTGATATTCGTAAAGGACTTGATTAATGAGGCTACCTATCGAGTATAGTTTATCATTCTTTGGTTATATCATTCCAGATTGGCTAGCTTATTCTTCTGCCAATATTACCACCATTATGTAAGCCAAACTTAGATACACCATTGCAATTGCCAGTATATATGCCAATTTTTAGCTTCTTTGTCAAAAGCATCAAAAACAATATTTAAGAAATAATTGAACTTTTCAAAATATATTATTTACATTGAATTTTGTTTACATTTCATTTAAAAAAAATGAAGTTTAAAATAAAAATGTAGTCGGAAACATGTTGAGGAACAAACGAACGTCAGCATGTCTGCAGAAGCATAAAAAGTAAAATACTGGCGCATGGCATAATATGTAAATACAGGTATTTGCCATCGTAAAAAATGAAAATACATGGACAAAATGGGCCACGCTCGGCAGTGGATGACGGTCAGCTGGATTACACGTGTCAACAGTAGGAGGGTAATATCGTAATTAATTAAATCATAATCAAACGGTCCTTAAACAAGATTAAGTTGTGGATTAAGATTATAGATTAAGGACTGAATCTTGCCGCTCAAATATCAAGATATGAACTTTCTCCGCTACTCTCATCAACAATTATGATTTTGCGTACGAAAATTCAAGAATTTGACATATTTTAAAAGCCATTTAAAATTAACAATGTAACTTTCGGGCGCTCTAAATTTCGAAGTCTTTTGCATCATTGGATGTTTTTAACTGCCAGGCTTTTGTTTAATACTTTTTCATCATGCCATGCATTTCTTAAAAAAAATAACAAATGAAATTGTAGGACCTTAAACCTACGAAATTAATTTTAAAATAAATTTATCATTATCCTGTGCATGATAGTACGCCGTAAGCTTAATCGTGAGTGAAATCAGTCTCCCCCCCCCCCCCCTCGCCCAGCCCACTGCACTTTGTACCCCTCTAAATGATATCGATGAAAAATGAGATACTCAGAGATTATCATAATGAAGCAAATCAGCACATTTGTTATTATTTGTATAATTATAAACATTAGTCCAACATATTGATACCCCATGTTGTTATTATTATAGTTACTATTAATTATTACACAACCGAAGACCTACCATCTCTGATCATTCTAGATATCATATCCTTTTTAAGAAATTCCGCTTTTACAATATTAGAACCTTTCTGATTGGTCCTGATTAACCAATCAGTGACGTGGTTTTATCTGACATCGGCATGGTGCCGGTACCTTTCTGCCTTTAAATATCCGTAAAATGTAAGATTCAGCACAACTGACTTTGCTCTGTAAGTATTCTTTCTTGTACCATCCATTTGTTGATATCGCCGAATTATTTCTTGAGCCAAGCTTAAAGAGATTGTAAATAAGTTTTCAAACCATTTTAATTGCATCTGAAGAACTGATAGCATCGATTTGAACGATTCAAATATAATTTCGATTTTTTTTTTTTTTTTTGATTTTTGCAATTTCACTAACTAAGCGTTTTGGTAAACTGTTGCAAAGGTCCTTAGCTATATTATTAACAGCTTTAGCGTTTGTAAATATTTTGGGAAAAATTGATTTTTTAACATATTATTTTCTTTACAGTGAGTTGTCTGGAAAACTTATTCGGTCAGTGTCATTTCTCGTTTGGGTTTTGAAACAGAACTTCTATCAAGATGGCTGGCTCTTACGATCCCAATGATCCCGATATGAAATATCTGGCTGTAGACAGAAAGAAGTTGATGGAAGAACAAACTAAAGCTTTTGATGGTAAAAAAGCTTGTTGGGTTCCTGATCCTCAAGCCTCTTTCTTACCAGCTGAAATTGTTAGCAGTAAAGGTGATGAAATCACAGTTAAAATTACCACCAATAATGAGGTAAGATTTTTAGTTTAAAAAACGAGAGTATATTGTACATGACGTAATTTAATGAAAATATACATTGTAAACTACATGTTGTTAGGAACGCATATTATATTGATTAAAGATTAACTATTAAAAAAAAAATCTGAAAACGACATATTGCACTCTTCAAAATTCATTTTCCAGCAAAGAACAGTGAAGAAAGACGCACTTCAACAGATGAATCCACCAAAATATGAGAAAATAGAAGATATGGCCAATATGACCTTCTTGAATGAGGCTTCAGTTCTTCATAATTTAAGATCCCGTTATACATCTGGACTTATCTATGTAAGTACTTTATCCGAATCTCCACTTTACCAGAATCCGAAATAGAAATCAGACATCGATATTCGATGATATATCATAACCCTTTTGCTTCCAACCGTGGTATTTCATGTACACAAACATTAAAATGATTCGGTCAAAATAGTTCGCCTTGCTGCCTTCCAATATCATCTTCATATCTTATAATAACAGAAGAGAGATACTATTGCTACATTTACAAAATTTCTTTAATTTCTTTTACATTTCGACTATTTTTCTCTTCTTTCAGACCTATTCAGGATTATTTTGTATCGCTATTAATCCTTATAAAAGATTACCTATTTATACATTGAGTGTTATCGCTAAATATCGTGGTAAACGAAAGATGGAGATGCCACCTCATTTATTTGCTATTGCTGATAATGCTTATCAATCTATGGTACAGGAACGTGAAAATCAATCAGTTTTGATTACGTAAGTATACCATTGATGTTCGATAAAATATTGAAATTGCGTTAGTCAAAATCAGATTTTTTTCAACAAATAATGAAGAAACAAATTTATATGTTAATCGAAACCTTAAATCCAGTGAAATAAATCAGGCGTCAGTAATTAAACGACACAGATCAAACTTAAAATCCATTTGAACTTGCGATGCGAAAAGGAGTAATGGGATATTTTGAAAATTTTATCAAGCTGTGATATCTTTCAGTGGTGAATCTGGTGCTGGTAAAACTGAAAATACCAAGAAAGTTATTATGTACTTTGCTCAAGTTGCTGCTATGGGAGCGAAAGGTGATGAAGAGGAAGAAAAGAAGGACGACAAAAAGGTAAGAAAAGCAATCAGTATTGGCTCTTTTCTTGATATGTATGTTGAGCAGTATCTGACGAATCTCGTGAATAGCCCGAAATCTAAACTATAGCGTCATTTTGTCAAATAATATTAATTGTGTTCATTCGCAAGTTCATTTCTTCATAACGTTTTATCACTATTTATCAGTTATGATTTCCTTTGAATTCCAACAGGGTACATTAGAAGATCAGATTGTACAATGTAATCCAGTACTTGAAGCTTACGGTAACGCCAAGACAACCCGTAATAACAACTCTTCTAGATTCGTAAGTATTACCAAACGTAATTTTCTTTTCAAAATTGTACATTCAAACTGATTATCTATTAACTGCAATGTCTGTCAAGTGCTTAAGTGTTGCAAATAGCAAGAAGAATACACTGTATTGTCAAAATATAAATTCTGAAATATTTACATGCGTCTTAACTTAAATCGGAATACATGCACATCTATCCTCTTCATATTTATGATATACAATGATATATTCTAGGGTAAATTTATCCGTATCCATTTTGGTACCCAAGGTAAAATCTCTGGAGCTGATATTGAACAATGTAAGTAAAGGCTATCATTATCTTTCTTTAACCTTAACACATTCGATGTCGAAAAGTAAACTAATATTTTGATGTGAACTTCTTACAACCAATTTGAATTTTAAATTCAATAAAAGTTTTCAATTTTTGGGTTTTGGTATTTGTATTCAATTGTATTCTTATAAGCATCACGATCAATCTCTTTACAGATTTATTGGAGAAATCTCGAGTAACATATTGTCAACCAGCTGAAAGAAATTACCATATTTTCTATCAACTTTTATCTAACGCTATTCCTTCTTATCATGGTAAGTCAATTCTTCAAAACCTGCATTCTAGTTCACCAAATCCAAGTTATGCTCCAGCTAAATAGATGCTAAACCATAAATCTTGGACTATTCAAGATTACGTCCCTAAGAATATCTCTATTGTCATTTCAATCCATGTTTAGGATCAGATCTTTGTATAAAATATGTTCACTTTATTTATGCTCTATTTTACAGAGAAATTATTGATCAGCCCTGATCCAGCTTTATATTCATTTATCAACCAAGGTTGTTTAACTGTTGATAGTATTGATGATACACAGGAAATGAAAGATACTGACGTAAGTAATTCTTAATGCCAGAAATATTCAACACACAGCATCCATTAACATTTATATTAACCAAGTTAAAGAAACAACTTAAATTAACCTACAACAAGCAAATATGTGTTCGCTTTTCTTAATACACAATACCAACGTCATATAAGTTAATTAGATTATTCTTCGTTTACAGAAAGCTTTCGATGTTCTGGGATTCAGCGAGGAAGAAAAGACCAGTTATTTAAAATGTACTGGTTCTATCATCCATTTTGGTGAAATGAAATTTAAACAGAGAGGTGAACAAGCTGAATCTGATGGAAATGCTGGTAAGTGATTTTTTTATATTGCAAATATACCAAATTATATTGTTTTACCGAACAGAAGCTTCTGAATAATCTTATTGTAAGAGTAACAGTAAACGCCTGAACCAAATTGAATACAAAAGTAATGCATACACTGTCTTCTTTCGAGATATGGTTTGTAAAGACTTTATTCCTTTCCTTTTGTTTTGTAGAAGCTGAAAAGGTAGCTTTCCTCTTGGGTATCAACCCTGAAGATTTATTGAAAGGTTTCTTGAAACCCAAGATCAAGGTCGGAACAGAATTTGTAACACAAGGTCGTACCAAGGATCAAGTTGTTTATTCAGTATCCGCTTTAGCCAAATCTCTCTACGATCGTATGTTCAAGAGCATGGTTGTCCGTGTCAACAAAACATTGGATACCAAGGCCAAGAGACAATTCTTCATTGGTGTACTAGATATTGCTGGTTTTGAAATCTTTGATGTAAGTATTGTGAACTGTGTATTCTGTGGATATAATGAATTCAATTCGTACCTGTAGATAAAGCCCCTTTCAATATTCAAAATAGCAATCCAATATTAATAAGCATTAACTAAAAAGATCCCTGTCTGAGTACCATACAGATGATCGATACTGTCTTGAAAATTTTCTTATATTATTAAATGTTTTGATGATATCCGAATTTTTCTATTCCAGTTTAACAGTTTTGAACAATTATGTATCAACTACACCAACGAACGTCTTCAACAATTCTTCAACCATCACATGTTTGTGTTGGAACAAGAAGAATATAAGAAAGAAGGAATTGAATGGGAATTTATTGATTTTGGTATGGATTTACAGGCCTGTGTTGATCTGATTGAAAAACCTTTAGGTATCTTGTCCATCCTTGAAGAAGAATGTATGTTCCCTAAAGCTAGTGATAAATCATTCATGGAAAAACTCTACCAAAATCATCTTGGTAAATCACCCAACTTTGGTAAACCAGTCGGCAAGAAAGTTAAGGGTGAAGCTCATTTTGAACTTCATCATTATGCTGGTACTGTACCATACAGTATTACTGCTTGGTTGGAAAAGAACAAGGATCCATTGAATGAAACCATTGTTGAACTGTTGATGCACTCCAAGGAAGCTCTTGTCCAAACTCTCTTTGCTCCTTCTGAACCTGCTGCAAGTGGTGGACCTGCTAAGAAGAAGAAGAGTTCTGCTTTCCAGACCATCTCTGCTACCCACAGAGTAAGTATATGCTCCCAAATGCAATAACTATTTACTCAGACTGTAAACCTGATGGGAACAGCATCACAAATCAATTCATAATTGAATTATGTCAGACCTGAATATATCATCATTAAAATCAAGCACTAAGCAACATTTTTTCTCTCTTTTTAGGAATCTCTAAACAAATTGATGAAGAACTTGTACAGTACTCACCCTCATTTTGTACGTTGTATTATTCCTAATGAATTTAAACAACCTGGTGAGGTCGATGCTCATTTGGTTCTTCACCAGCTTCAATGTAATGGTGTATTGGAAGGTATCCGTATTTGCCGAAAAGGATTCCCCAATAGATTAGTTCACTCTGAATTCAAACAGAGGTGAGTTATTTTTGTCATTTCTAGTTCCAAATTGTTCCTGAATAAAGAACTAATTGATAGACTAGAAAAATAAAGCAAACAAGAAATAACACTACATGTAGTTTGGGTATATCTGCCAATATCTGGGTATTTTCTTCATATCAAATTTTTGATTCACTTATTTCAGATACTCTATCTTGCCAAATTTTCCAAAAATGTTCCCTTATACAAAATAACGATACTTGTTCTTTGGATGCTTCGAAGAATCAATCAGAGACTCAATGTCATAAGTCAATACTAGAACTAGTCTCACCATTGTGCAATTTACGTTTTTATTCACCTTTTTCAGATACTCTATCTTAGCTCCTAATGCTATACCTGATGGTTTTGTTGATGGAAAGACTGTTGCCAGTAAAATTCTTGCCGCTTTAGAGATGGATCCTAATGAATACAAATTAGGTTCAACCAAAGTCTTCTTCAAAGCTGGTGTTTTGGGTTATCTTGAAGATCTTCGTGATGAACGATTAAGCTCCATCATCGCCATGTTCCAAGCTCACATCAGAGGTTATCTGGTACGAAGAAATTACAAGAAATTATGTGATCGAAGGTAAGTTCCTTGTAAATCATTATTTATTTATATGAGTCTCAATTTGATTTATGCAAAGAACATGCAACTTTAGAAGATGGATTGAAACTAACCATACCATACCATAATAGGAATTAAACTTTATCTTTTCTTTTTTAGAATTGGTCTATCTGTCATCCAAAAGAACATCCGTAAATGGTTAGCTATGAGAAACTGGCTCTGGTGGAAAATGTACGTCAAAGTAAAACCACTCTTGAACGTTGCTCGTGCTGAAGATGAGATGAAACAGAAAGAAGAACAGTTTGAAAAGACCAAGGTTGAACTGGAGAAAACTGAAAAGATGAAGAAGGAACTTGAAGAACAGAATACAGTTTTACTTCAACAGAAGAATGATATGTTCTTAGAACTACAAACTGAACAAGATAAAGTGGTTGAATTCGAGGAGAAGGTTGAGAATCTTATCAAACAGAAAATTGATTTTGAAGCTCAAATTAAAGAAATGGAAGAACGATGTGTGGATGAAGAAGACGTCGTTAACGATCTGACTGACAAGAAGAAGCAGCTTGAAAAGGCCAACGATGACCTGAAGAAGGATCTTGAAGATATGGAAACCAACTTGGTTAAATCCGAACAGGAGAAGGCTGCTAAGGAACACCAAATCAAAACATTGAGTGATGAAATTGCTAAACAAGATGAACAGGTCGCCAAGTTGAACAAAGACAAAAAGAATATGGATGAAGCCAACAAGAAATTAGCTGACAGTCTTCAAGCTGAAGAAGATAAAGTCAATCATCTCAACAAGATCAAAACCAAATTGGAGCAAACTCTTGATGAGGTTGGTGAAGCTTTTCAATTTTTGTCATTTCATTGCATCAATATTTACCTTCGTTAATTTTTTTCTGAATAATAATGTTCCTTGAGTGTACAGCAGCGTCTTTTGGTTATATCAGGATGTGATATTCTTGCTGTTGCACAATAGAACTTCAAAGGTTTTAAATCTTTATACCAGATACCACATGAACTTTACTTTTTGCATTGGGATCCATGTTAGTTATTTGTCTATTTAAATCTATAACCGTTAAGGTTTTAACAAGTTTAAGTCAAGATACAGAATTCCATCAAACATGCGACGATTGTGTCATGAGTTGAATCCCTCATTTCAGTTTGAGAATAATTTGGAAAGAGAAAAGAAGATGAGAGGTGATGTTGAAAAAGTTAAGAAGAAGTTAGAACAAGACTTGAAGATGACACAAGAATCAGTTGAAGATTTAGAAAGAATCAAAAGAGAATTGGAAGAAACCATGAGGAAGAAGGATGTTGATATCAACTCACTCAACTCTCGCGTTGAAGATGAACAGAACTTGGTTGCTGGACTCCAGAAGAAGATCAAGGAACTCCAGGTACGTCTTCATCCGTTCTGGATACAAATTTCAATTTCTGACAAAACAAATTCTTTATTACACAGAATAATGTTGTATACACTGTAATAACAACTGTATGTCTCTTTCTAGGCTACCATTGAAGAGCTTGAAGAAGAATTGGAACACGAGAAACAAGCAAGAGCTAAGGTGAGATTTATAAAAACTCAGTGGTAACCGCAAGGTTGATGTTCATGAATGCGAAATAGCAACATCTCTCGCTAAGTACACAAGAAATTGGTCTTTATGGCCTACTCCCTCTTCCAATTTACTGTATTCTCGAACTTTCACACCTGAAATTTCCACGTGTCTACTGTCTATTAAGTTATGCATCGAATTCATATATCATTTTAGGCCGAGAAACAACGAAATGACTTGAATCTAGAAATTGAAGAAATCAGTGATAGACTTGAAGAAGCTGGTGGTGCAACTCACGCTCAGGTTGAAATTAACAGGAAACGTGAACAAGAGTTATTGAAACTGAGACGTGAACTTGAACAAAATCAACTTCAACACGATACCCAGATTGCCAGTATGAGAAAGAAAGCACAAGAAGCCAACAATGAACTCACTGATCAGATTGATCAACTAACTAAGATCAAGAGCAAGTAAGTACCTTGAAAATATAACTCATACCGGTATCTATACTCCAAACTCCAATATAGGAGGGACAAACGAAAACAATTTACATTGATGACATGGATGAATGCCCAAATAGTGAAATGAAGTTTCCACTATTCTAAAATATTTAAAATCACATTTCAGATTGGAAAAGGAACGAAACCATGCCAAATCTGAAGTTGAAGACATCGCAGCTCAACTACAACACGCTAGTAAGAACAAGGTTAGTATTGCATTTTGCTTATTTGAGAACTCTTAGCCATGTTCAAATCATGCACAATAAATTACTGCAATTGACATCGTATGGGCATTGTATGATCATTTTACAATATTTTCAATTCATTTCTTACCAGGGTATGTCCGAGAAGATGACCAAACAGGTTGAAAACCAAATCTCAGAATTAAACTCGAAGATTGAAGAAGGAGTCCGAACTATTAATGAAGTTCAAGCCAGCAAGAGCAAACTCCAAACTGAAGTCAGTGAGCTTACCAGAGTTCTTGAAGAAAATGAGCACAAAGTCAGTGTACTCACCAAGGAAAAGGCAACTTTCCAAACTAATTATGAAGAAACAAAAAGAAGTCTTGAGGAAGAGACACGATTAAGACAGAAACTCCAAAGTGAAGTCCGAACTCTGATGTCAGATTGTGACTCTCTTCGTGATCAGATGGAAGAAGAACAAGATAACAAGAGCAATCTTCAGAGACAGTTATCTAAGGCTCATTCAGAAGCTCTACAATGGAGATCCAAATATGAAAGTGAAGGACTTGCCAGGTCTGAAGAACTGGAAGAAGCCAGGTACGTCTACTTTCTTTAAACTAGCACTCAACACAATCACTATGTCTTTGGCACACCATAGATAGACTTGAAAATAAGCCCAAGAGTTATCCATTATTGATCACAACCAACATTTGTTCTTATTTCAGACGAAAACTTCAAGCCAAACTTGCTGATGCTGAACAAAACTTGGAAGCTGCCAACATCAAGATCAATAATCTAGAGAAAGTTAAATTCAGAATGCAGGCTGAACATGAAGATCTTATGGTTGAAGTTGAACGAGTAAGTGATTTCCCTGTCTTTTCATATTACTTCACTAGATTTCTTGCCTATTACAATATGTCCATAAGTCTAAATGCATTAATGTTCAATAACAATTATGTTTCCTTTTCAGTCGAATACCGCCACTACCATATTGGAAAAGAAGCAGAGATCTTTCGATAAAACCACCTCTGAATGGCAAGCTAAGATCCATGATATGCAATACGAAATAGATAACGCACAGAAGGAAACACGAGCTTTATCTGCTGAACTCTTCCGAGTTAAAGCCAAGGATGTTGAAACTATTGATCGTATGGATGGATTGAGACGTGAAAACAAGAACTTAGCTGGTCAGTTAATTTGCGCGGCACCATCATTGATGTCAAGTTCCTCTTTCTTGCTGATTTAAGCCTAAGTTTTGTTCTTTGTTTAATTTCAAGGGAAGCTTGTATAGATTTGATTGCTTATACACATAAAACATTTGACTCAGAAGGATACTTAATTTTGTTTGCTCTAATAACGCTTAATAATTTTGGTGCATTTGCTTTGGTTTACACTTATATCATAATACAGTGACACATTATATTCATTGTTTATTTCAGATGAAATCAAGGAACTGACAGACCAGCTCAGTGAAGGAGGACGAAGTGTCCATGATGTAGAAAAGGCTAAACGTCGAGTCGAAATGGAAAAGGAAGAACTTCAATCTGCTCTAGAAGAAGCCGAAGCAGCACTTGAACAAGAAGAAGCCAAGGTTGTTCGAGCTCAACTTGAAATGTCCCAAGTACGACAAGAAATTGATAGAAGAGTCAACGAAAAGGAAGAAGAATTTGAAATGACAAGGTACTGAATCAAATTCTTTGAAAACAGAAACTTTCAATACAGATAATCAAATCGTTGACGTTTGGTAGTAAGAAATTGATTTAAAAGATTAAGGTGATAGTTCATAGAAAGCAATATAGCATATACATCCGTAAACAATGAAAACGATACTTTCTCGGAAAATTCTATACATAAAATATAGAATAATCATTAAACCAAATGTTCCATTCCAGACGAAATCACCAAAGAGCAATCGAATCCATGCAAGCTTCTCTTGAAGTTGAAATCAAGAACAAGACTGAAGCTATGAGAATCAGAAAGAAATTGGAACATGACATCAATGATTTAGAAATCGCTTTAGATGGTGCCAACAGAAGCCGAGCAGAATCTGAGAAAACCATCAAGAGATACCAACAGCAAATTACTGTAAGTTAAGTTCACAAGCTAAACAATTACATGCATATGACAATAGCAATTTGTTTACACAGTCAGTTATGAGCTCCCTGACCTTCTTGTCTACCGAGGATCACAAAATGCAGTTTTCACTTACCAAATAACCACAATTCGTAACGTCATTCTATCATTTAACAGGAACTCCAAACTACTATTGAAGAAGAACATCGCCACAGAGATGAAGCAAGAGAAGCTTACAACATGGCTGAAAGACGTTGTGCTGTAATTGCTGGTGAAGTTGAAGAACTCAGAACCTCTCTTGAACAGGTATGTTTCCGGTGATGAGTTAAACGTGGTCATTCTTTGGATATTTGCAACCGAGAGCAATCAACGATTACATAATGTTTTCTTTTGTCAAATGGCATTGCCAAAATATCATCCTATCCTCGAAGGTTCCCCTTTCATTTCTAACAAGTAATATTTTTTTTAAGGCTGAACGAGCACGTAAGATCAGTGAAACTGAAGTTATGGAAGCCAATATTCGAGTTACAGACATCACTACCCAGATGAATTCCATCAATTCTCAAAAGAGGAAGTTAGAATGTGATATCGCTGCAATGGGTTCAGATTTAGACGAGATGCACTCCGAAATCAGAAATGCCGAAGACAAATGTAAAAAGGCCGTACTTGATGCTTCTCGACTTGCTGAAGAACTCAAAAATGAACAAGAACATAACTTGCAAATCGAAAAGATCCGTAAGAGTCTTGAAGCCACTACTAAAGATCTTCAAGTACGAATCGACGAGGCTGAAGCTCAAGGTCTTAAAGGTGGAAAGAAGGCCGTCCAAAAACTCGAAACCAAACTCAGAGAATTACAGACCGAACTTGAAACAGAACAGATGCGTCATTCAGAAACCGAGAAGACTATGAGAAAGATTGAAAGAAGACTCAAAGAAGTCCTCTTCCAAGCTGATGAAGATAAGAGAATTAAAGAAAGACTACAAGAATTGGTTGAGAAACTCCAAGATAAGAACAAGACATACAAGAAACAAGTTGAAGAGGCTGTAAGTGTATTTAATACATGTACATATTTTAAAGCATTGCATTCATGATTATCAACGAGGCTTTCAAGCAGAAACATGCGTTCACCCATAACGCAAGTTTTCCGATTGAACCGACTATTTTGGAAGGGGGCGGGGGGGGTCTAACATAAGCCAAGATTCATTTGGAATACAGATGTATTGTATATTATGGGACACAAGTAAAATATCATTTCGGCATCGAAAACATAAGTTGTGGATGCGGTTGTTATTTTCTTTTTCTAAGAATTAGTCATCATATAATTATTAGTTTCTAAAATCCTCAAATTCATGTTTTACAGGAAGAAGTTGCTGCTATTAACTTGGCTAAATTTAGAAAGGTTCAAAGTGAGCTAGATGATGCTGAAGAGAGAGCCGAAGCTGCAGAAAGTGTAACCAATAAACTCAGAGCTAAAAACAGGAGTTCTGTTTCTCAGTCTCGTGCCAGTTCAGTTACTAGAACTGTCAGATTCTCATAAGGTAACTATAATTTTTTTAGACATATATTATTTGATTGCAGCATAAACATGAAATATTGGACACCGGCGGCGAACATTGGACACCAATGTGTGCATTTCTGAACATTATGGTTAACGATTCGGTCAATCTTTTTTTCGTCTGTGATATTCTCTCAAACTTTACTCATGGCTGTTGTTAATTTAGATCATTTATCAAATAAACATTTGTCTTCCAGAACTTCAACATATGAACCAAATGAATATTGAATAATAGCAACAGATTTTTAAGCAGTTCAAAGAAAAATAATACCAAGCAGATTTCAAACAGACTACTGAAAACATATTTAAACATAAATTATTAATTTATTGTTAACTTTATGTTATTTATGTTGTCTTTATTTATGTAATTTATTCATCATATTAAAGACGTTATGACTACAAATATTGTTGTATTTCTTATTACTTTGTTATAACAAACTGAAAACCTGAATCTCAAGGACATTATTCCTATGGCAAATATGGCAATTATACCTAGGAATGTTTGATGTAATACTTCTTTGCTGAGTCGACAAACTGTAGGCCTAGGAAGAGCTCTCCCTGTAATATCAAATAACGTTTAAAAACCGAAAAAGCAAGAAAAAGGAAAGTCTCTCTTCTGACAAGCAATGGAGATCAACAGTGACGTAGCCAGGTTTTCGAAACTGGGAGTGCAATGGTAAATATGACCGAAAGAACATAATATTGAAATTGTGAGCGGAGCGAATAACCTGTGGGGTTCAGAGGCCCACCTGGTCTAGCCCCCGAAAGCTCTGGGATTTTAGCTATTTGACACCCTGCAGAAAGGCTATTTGAAGCTATTATTTTTGGATTTTTTTTAATGTTTATGCCTGAGGCCGGTCGGTTCAACTTTACCCACGGCACTTTTTCAACCGACGGATATCAATAATGGGGGGGACATTGCAGATCAATGAGATCATGTTTATATCAACGTATTTCGACCTTATAGGAACTGGGGAGATATGGATTCACCTGAGTGAACCTTTGAAAGGAAAGCTAGATAGGAACTGACACATACATAGTTGCCACACGACTATCATTAAATAATACTAATACCCTACAAATACCAGCTTTTCCTGCTATTCGACGTTCTTTATTGAAGATGCTGTAAGCAAACATGATACATGTACAACATAAACCAGTTCATAAGCTTATTCATATGGATTACCTCTGATGAAGCAACATGAGCGCAAGCAGACTTCCAAATGTCGTAGTATATCCAGTCATATCCAGTATCCTACCCTACAACTTGCTTTGGAACATTTTCCTTACAAAGTGCTATATTATCAACTTCACAAATACTAGCAAAATGCCTCATACATGCAAATCTAAATCTAGTCTTCCCAGGACATATACTAAATTACCAGTTACAGTATGGAGATGTACGTTTTTAACATCAATGGTCAAAATTTTCCATTAGTGCCCATATCAAGAAACACATTAAAAAATTTTTTTATAGATATAGACTTTTATATATTATTTTAAGTTCAACGTTTCATTACACATACAACAGGGCCGTAGGAAGCAAATGAAAACTGGATGCATTTCCGAACAGAATTCTCGTTGAGAATGCACACCTCGTCAATAGGGTTTGGGATTTGAATCACACGAAACTTTAGAAATAAGATTGGATTCTCTTGCAGCAGGCAATTTGGACGGATTGTACCCTATGAAAATTTTGAAAATTCCTTGCATCTGAGGCCTTTCCTCTCGTTGACAACGCTTGCCTCTTGTGTGGGATTTATGGGGGAATAACCCGAGAAAATAAGAGCTGATTTCCAAACATCTGAGGCCTTTACAAACTGCAAGCGATGTAATGTTTTAAAAGCTCTAATCCCAAATTCCATTATAACCAAAACACATATCACGGATATAAACATATATATTCTATTTACAAGAGGTTTACATTTTGGAATATATTAACATGTAAAACATTACAACGGTTTGAAGGGATTGTGCCATAAGAAAATTTGGAAAATTAAAGCATCTAATACCTTTCCTGGCAGCTCTCTCGTTGAAGAATATGATGCCCGACTGACGGTAGCATCTGTGAGAGGATTCAGGCAGACACCTACCCTAAGAAAATTTTGAAAATAAGGATAAATGTCCTTGCAATTCCGGGCAGCATTAACGTTATCTTACAGACGATAAAAATGAGGTCATGTTTATGTTAGCTTCGTGGCAAAAAATCTGGGGGGGGGGGGGGAGGAGGAGGGTTAACCCCCCTATCCCCCCGGTTCCTACGGTCGTGTACAAGTAACCTTCTCAAGTGGTATTTACTGTGGTAATCCATTAAAAAAAACTAAGTCTCCTTAATTTAATTACCACTTGAAAATGTTAACTGTATGTTGCGCTGAAATAATAAATATAACGCTATATCCATAACAATTATTGGGTTTCTTTATGTGAAGTGATTCCACATACGGATTATAGTCCCCCACCACTTCAAAGGAATACAACCTCTTAGAATGAACAAAAAATCTAAATATTCAAACTTGGTCCATACGAGTATATATATTCATCAGGGGACTTACCTGGTGGCATAACTATACAACAGATTACCTAAATTATCTGATAAATCCAGAAAACTATGTTTATATACAATAAATGAAAAATGCTTACTCAAATTTTAAACATTTTTCAATTATAACCCATAATTGTATGGAAAATTACATAAATAACTCAACAACCGTTCATTGAATGACCGTCAAATTCGAACTTGTCTAAGATCCCATCATAAATTAATAACCACAAATTTCATAATAATCGAATAAAAACTGTAGTCTCTATTGTATTCACCAGCCGGCCGTGGGCGTATAAAAATTAATGTGACCGACCCATCTATACACAGCTTAGTATTTCGTGCCAACCTCTCGGAACGGGGGCTATCATTAATAATAAAAGAGATATCTCGGATATAAAAAGTAATAAATAGAAACACAAACAATTGAAACATAACATAAATACAAACAGACAAACAAGAACACAGTTACATACAGTGGCATATTTATTTATCGCCGATTGAAAGAAGAAATGTCGTTTTCGTCAAACCTGTCTTTTGAATTAAACATTCGAATGCTAAGAGGGATAAAAGAATGAAGGGCTCTGTTACTTTTTGCAAGAGGGGCTAGAAATCTCTGACCAGGTAGGGGGAATGTAATTATCTGATAAAACATGTCGTGGAGAAGTTTCTCGGTTTTTTTAACTAACTGACTGTCGAAGATTGTGTTCAGTGATTTACGTTGTGTTCTAGTTAATTTGCTGCATATATTAATAAGTTTAGTAAGCTTGTTTTTATTGACAGTAGAAAGATTTCCGTACCAACAGAGAATGTTGAAAGTCAGAACACTTTGTTTAAACGATGTGTAAAACATATTCATGATATGTTTATTGATCTGAAATGAATTGAGGCGACTTAAAAAATATAAACGTTTGAGACATTTTTTCTAAATGAAATCAGTGTTTGCCGTCCAAGTTAGTTCCTATAAGTATTTGTACTGGTCAACAATATCAATTTCACAGTTGTTAATCACAATCGGTTGGAGAGGATGTTTTTGTTCCCGAAATCAATTACCAATTCTTTGGTTTTATTTGCGTTTAAATGCAAGAAATTATCTTTACAATATTGTACAAAGTTTTGGATCTCGCTGCGGTAAAGGATGGCCGATTCGTCATTGCCGAGCTTACTAACAAGAGACGTGTCGTATGCAAATGTGATCATGAGGCAATTGTTCGCTTGGCTTCTGCAACTATTTGTATACAAAATGAATAAGATTGGCGATAGAACACAACCCTGTGTGGAGCACCTGTCGAGGATATACTTGATTCGGATTTGGCTTGTTTGACTGTCACAAATTGGCAACGATATACGAGAAAAGATTCAATCTAAGGCCAAACTGGTTCTTAGGTTGACAACTTCTGAGATTGAAATACCATATACAAAAGGCAAAGACGCAAGCCTCTCGTGGTGGCTTTGAAGGGTTATTCCCCAAAAAGATTTTAATACATATACTTGATAGGGCACATTCTGACTAATTTAAGGACAATTCATTCAGATTGAAAACAAGATGCATACACAAACCCGTCAACTATCAATATCAAATAGGTTAATCTAATCATATAGTTTGTATTGATTTATATTTATATTTGATTAACAGATAATTAAAAGCCTATTTTCAAAATTTAAAAAATCTTCACAAACGAATAGATCAGCAATTCATTCTTAATGGAAAATTCTGCATAAAAATACAAAAGCAATCAACGTTCTTCACCTTCTCAAATTTCATTTCCATAATATGGCTGCATATGTACGTATAACAAATTAAACCTGCTGAGCATTGCAGATGTCCTTAATAATGATATTGATGTTCCCTGATGTTTAAGATGTACATAATGATAATAATTATGTTAATGTTATGCAATCATATACATTTTCTTATCTATAGCAGATACTGTTTCATCCGATCAGAAGCCAAATGTAGCTGTTAGCATCATTCTGATTGGCTTTGGTGAATACTTCTACCAATCAGAATCGATGTTTATCTTACACGGCATGGTGCCACCCAGATCTCATCCTTTAAATACGAAGGCATTTCTTCAGATTCAGCAGAACTGACTTTGCAGTGTAAGTATTCGAATGGTATTTCTTCTATTCTTGTAGTGCTTTAGAATTGGCAATTTGTAAGTGATGATCCTGAATTACTCTTGCCGTTTGCCTGCTTATATAAACATGACTTTTCTAATTTCAAGTTGGAGTTGCTCTGAAGACGTTTTAACTTATATGTTCATTGATTGACTTATTTTCCTTTCAGCTACAAGTCATCTAAAAAGTCAACTATATTTACTTGGTTTTGAAACAGAACTTCCACCAAGATGGCTGGCTCTTACGATCCCAATGATCCCGATATGAAATATCTGGCTGTAGACAGAAAGAAGTTGATGGAAGAACAAACTAAAGCTTTTGATGGTAAAAAAGCTTGTTGGGTTCCTGATCCTCAAGCCTCTTTCTTACCAGCTGAAATTGTTAGCAGTAAAGGTGATGAAATCACAGTTAAAATCACCACCAACAATGAGGTAACATACATTTCTATTTAATTCGATTCTCTATTTTTTATTGTCTTTCTAGACAATCCTGAATTAGATCCTTGGAGAAAACTTTCATTCTTCATATAATTACAATATACAACAATATAACAGCAATAACTAGAAGAAAGTCTATATAGCATACCATTTCATTTATTTAAACGTACACAATGTTACTTTGTAAAACATTCAATTCTTTCTAAATTGTCCTCAATTCAAGCATTACAATTTTGTATTTTAGCAAAGAACAGTGAAGAAGGACGCACTTCAACAGATGAATCCACCAAAATATGAGAAAATAGAAGATATGGCCAATATGACCTTCTTGAATGAGGCTTCAGTTCTCCATAATTTAAGATCCCGTTATACATCCGGACTTATCTATGTAAGTTAATAGCTGGCACATTAAATCAGTTCTTTACATTACTTGATTTCCAAGTACACCAAAAGGACACGGCAAAAGTTTTATACCAACACCGCCACAAAACGTCAAAACGTTGAGCTGCAAAATCGAACAGAAGGTTATTATTTCTGAATTCACAAAATTTGTCAAACTTCACATTCATTTACATTTCAACTATTTTTCTCTTCTTTCAGACTTATTCCGGATTATTTTGTATCGCTATTAATCCTTATAAAAGATTACCTATTTATACATTGAGTGTTATCGCTAAATATCGTGGTAAAAGAAAGATGGAGATGCCACCTCATTTATTTGCTATTGCTGATAATGCTTATCAATCTATGGTACAAGAGCGTGAAAATCAATCAGTTTTGATTACGTAAGTATTTTATTCAGATTCAGAATATGCCACCCATAATACTTTTTTGAAGAATTTATATATTCTTGCTTTATTTTATTGCAATTAAGAACCATTTAGCGTATACACAAAGCTACGAAAGCCTATACATGTTTTGATGAAACATGCTATCACTCTAAAGTTCTTTTTTATATCGTTCAGTGGAGAATCTGGTGCTGGTAAAACAGAAAATACCAAGAAAGTTATTATGTACTTTGCTCAAGTTGCTGCTATGGGAGCGAAAGCTGACGAAGAAGAAGAAAAGAAAGATGAGAAAAAGGTAAAAAAAATTCAATCATCGAAGCTGAGATAGTACAGTAAGAGAACCATAATATTGTTGGAAGTTACGAGTTTACCGCTACTAGTAGGCCTATATCTAACTAATAAACCCCATGAGACTAATGATAATTAGATTAATGTTAATCAATCGTGGAATACCGGGGATTACCGATTACTGTTATACGATACAGATAAACATCTACACGTGTCGTCCACATTGGCACGTAGCTAAATTTTTAATGAAATCTTTCTTTGCAAATATTTTACAGGGTACATTAGAAGATCAGATTGTACAATGTAATCCAGTACTTGAAGCTTACGGTAACGCCAAGACAACCCGTAATAACAACTCTTCTAGATTTGTAAGTATTATCACAAAAGTTTTCATTCAAAATGACTTATAATTATAGTCTGTCAAAAGTAATTAGTTCTTCAAATAGTCAGAAAAATATCGTCAAAAGTTAGATGCAAAATATTAACATGCGTCTTAACTTAAATCGGTATAAATGTACACCTATACTCGATATATTCATAAAATATGTAATTATATATTTCAGGGTAAATTTATCCGTATCCATTTTGGTACCCAAGGTAAAATCTCTGGAGCTGATATTGAACAATGTAAGTATTTTTTTTTTTTAAATTCTGAACAATAATAACTTAAAACTTATAACAATTCCATATTTGGATTTATGTTAATTATTTCTAAAAAAGAAATTAAAGCGGCCACCATCTTAAATGTTTCTATGTGCATTCATTCATATTTTCATTAAAAAGATCTCGTCCAATCTCTTTACAGATTTATTGGAGAAATCTCGAGTAACATATTGTCAACCAGCTGAAAGAAATTACCATATTTTCTATCAACTTTTATCTAACGCTATTCCTTCTTATCATGGTAAGTCAATTCTTTAAAACCTGCATTCTAGTTCACCAAAGCTTATTCTTACTGAAGTCTATGCTTAATGTACTCGTCCACAGTTTACCAAATATGGTCAAATTATACTCAGATCTTCCTTCATCGACAAAACCGGCGCAAAACTAAACTAAATATCAATCCAGATTTTATTCTCTCAACAAATATCTATGATATTGTTTATTTGTCTATTTCAGAGAAATTATTGATCAGTCCCGATCCAGCTTTATATTCATTTATCAACCAAGGTTGTCTAACTGTTGATAGTATTGATGATACACAGGAAATGAAAGATACTGACGTAAGTATTCACAGTATTCTAAAGGAACTTTAAAGAGTAAAGCCGCCAACTATAATCCAGAGGACAGTCTTCTGTAAAGTACACTTGACTCATTTAATTAGCAGCACTCTATATACTAGTACACGTATTAATTATGCTCCATACCAGTACGAAGTAGGATCTCGATAATAATGTAATAAGAATCAAATACTTTAAATATCAAGCATTGGCTTAAGACTTCATTTTTCATTTACAGAAAGCCTTCGATGTTCTGGGATTCAGTGAGGAAGAAAAGACCAGTTATTTAAAATGTACTGGTTCCATCATCCATTTCGGTGAAATGAAATTTAAACAGAGAGGTGAACAAGCTGAATCTGATGGAAATGCTGGTAAGTGACTTCATTCTGTTTTCATAACTGGCTTTTCAATAGCTTTTTAATATACTGAAAGATCTTGTATCAAAACTTTAAGCAGGAGATGAGCAGACTAATTGTAACCAATTTGTATCTTGTAATATGATCACATTGCTATTTATCCACATTTCATCGTCTTATTATTTAAGCAAAGATTTCTTTTCAATATGTAATTAATAAGATTCTCTCTTCCTTTTTGTAGAAGCTGAAAAGGTCGCTTTCCTTTTGGGTATCAACCCTGAAGATTTATTGAAAGGTTTCTTGAAACCCAAGATCAAGGTCGGAACAGAATTTGTAACACAAGGTCGTACCAAGGATCAAGTTGTTTATTCAGTATCCGCTTTAGCAAAATCTCTCTACGATCGTATGTTCAAGAGCATGGTTGTCCGTGTCAACAAAACATTGGATACCAAGGCCAAGAGACAATTCTTCATTGGTGTACTAGATATTGCTGGTTTTGAAATCTTTGATGTAAGTATAGATATTTGTATACTTGTATTCTATTGGTATTGTGAAAACTTGCACCATTTGCCATGTGGTGAATAGCAACAACCATCTCCAGAGAATCCTGCTTGAGAAACACAATGATGATTTTTACTATCTTGATAGTTTCTTATAAACTCTAAGTAAACATGATATGTAATAAATTTTTCTATTCCAGTTCAACAGTTTTGAACAGTTATGTATCAACTACACCAACGAACGTCTTCAACAATTCTTCAATCATCACATGTTTGTGTTGGAACAAGAAGAATACAAGAAAGAAGGAATTGAATGGGAATTTATTGATTTTGGTATGGATTTACAGGCCTGTGTTGATCTGATTGAAAAACCTTTAGGTATCTTGTCTATCCTTGAAGAAGAATGTATGTTCCCTAAAGCTAGTGATAAATCATTCATGGAAAAACTCTACCAAAATCATCTTGGTAAATCACCCAACTTTGGTAAACCAGTCGGCAAGAAAGTAAAGGGTGAAGCTCATTTTGAACTTCATCATTATGCTGGTACTGTACCATACAGTATTACTGCTTGGTTGGAAAAGAACAAGGATCCATTGAATGAAACCATTGTTGAACTGTTGATGCACTCCAAGGAAGCTCTTGTCCAAACTCTTTTTGCTCCTTCTGAACCTGCTGCAAGTGGTGGACCTGCTAAGAAGAAGAAGAGTTCTGCTTTCCAGACCATCTCTGCTACCCACAGAGTAAGTATTTGCTCCCAAAACCAATAACCATTTACATAGTCTGCAAAATTATAATGACCAGCACAATGAATCAATTCATATTCAATTGAATATTGACAAACCAGAATATATTAATAATAATATCACATATTCAAGCACCAACATTAAACTTCATGCGTTATTTCTTTCTTTTCAGGAATCTTTGAACAAATTGATGAAGAACTTGTACAGTACTCATCCTCATTTTGTACGTTGTATTATTCCTAATGAATTTAAACAACCTGGTGAGGTCGATGCTCATTTGGTTCTTCACCAGCTTCAATGTAATGGTGTATTGGAAGGTATCCGTATTTGCCGAAAAGGATTCCCCAATAGATTGGTTCACTCTGAATTCAAGCAAAGGTAAGTGAGATATAGCCAAGTTCTCTTCTCTTTTGTTTTCAAAAGCCAGACATTGCAATCAGAAGAGGCTAATGAAATTAAAATTGTAGAATCTCAAACTCTTTATTTCTACTATAAAATTCTTTGATATCGAACAGATCATTTGATTAATGCTATTATGCAATCTTTCATTTTTTCATTTCAGATACTCTATCTTAGCTCCTAATGCTATACCTGATGGTTTTGTTGATGGAAAGACCGTTGCTAGTAAAATTCTTGCTGCTTTAGAGATGGATCCCAATGAATACAAATTAGGTTCAACTAAAGTCTTCTTCAAAGCTGGTGTTTTGGGTTATCTTGAAGATCTTCGTGATGAAAGATTAAGCTCCATCATCGCCATGTTCCAAGCTCACATCAGAGGTTATCTGGTACGAAGAAATTACAAGAAATTGTGTGATCGAAGGTACATATTGTATTCATATTATCATTTTTGGGATTTAGTAAAATTTGCATGTAATCTACATATTATATAAGTCAAAGTTTTCTTTTTCATCTGCAATAATGAAACCTAATCTTAAGCCTAAATGAAAAAAAAAATCCTAAAACTTAGTTATATTTTGCTTTTTCAGAATTGGTCTATCTGTCATCCAAAAGAACATCCGTAAATGGTTAGCTATGAGAAACTGGCTCTGGTGGAAAATGTACGTCAAAGTAAAACCACTCTTGAACGTTGCTCGTGCTGAGGATGAGATGAAAGTTAAAGAAGAACAGTTTGAAAAAACCAAGGTTGAACTGGAGAAAACTGAAAAGATGAAGAAGGAACTTGAAGAACAGAATACAGTTTTACTTCAACAGAAGAATGATATGTTCTTAGAACTACAAACTGAACAAGATAAAGTGGTCGAATTCGAGGAGAAGGTTGAGAATCTTATCAAACAGAAAATTGATTTTGAAGCTCAAATAAAAGAAATGGAAGAACGATGTTTGGATGAAGAAGATGTCGTCAACGATCTGACTGACAAGAAGAAGCAGCTTGAAAAGGCCAACGATGACCTGAAGAAGGATCTTGAAGATATGGAAACCAACTTGGTTAAATCCGAACAGGAGAAGGCTGCTAAGGAACACCAAATCAAAACATTGAGTGATGAAATTGCTAAACAAGATGAACAGGTCGCCAAGTTGAACAAAGACAAAAAGAATATGGATGAAGCCAACAAGAAATTAGCTGACAGTCTTCAAGCTGAAGAAGACAAAGTCAATCATCTCAACAAGATCAAAACCAAATTGGAGCAGACTCTTGATGAGGTATGTGGGTGTAGTGTACACACTTTGAAAGCAATTTGAAAGAAGTTCTGTAGCCTTTTTTTTTCTTTGGTGAAATGTTCTGATTTCATATGCACCATTCCCGTTTCACTTCGATGTGTGCGAGTCCCATTATTTCAAAGATATTTCAAATCCCATTCTTATATCATTCGTCAATGTAAGTTCAGTATATAATTATCTAATTACTCTTCAGTTTGAGAATAATTTGGAAAGAGAAAAGAAGATTAGAGGTGATGTCGAAAAAGTTAAGAGAAAGCTAGAACAAGATTTGAAGATGACACAAGAATCAGTTGAAGATTTAGAAAGAATCAAAAGAGAATTGGAAGAAACCATGAAGAAGAAGGATGCTGAGATCAACTCCCTACATTCTCATGTTGAAGATGCACAGAACTTGGTTGCTGGGCTCCAGAAGAACATCAAAGAACTTCAGGTATGTAGTTTAGATAATTATTCAACACTAGTACCCTAAAACCCGACGAGGTTCCTTCCTCTGATGCCTAAGTAGGTAAGCCGGTTAAGCAAAATGATATCGACGTCGTCATAGTTTGGAGTAAATTTTGAATCATTTGAGTAACATATTGCTAAATTTAATATCCACTGCTTTTTGTTTTAGACAACAATTGAAGAACTTGAAGAGGAACTTGAGCATGAAAAACAAGCACGTGCTAAGGTAAGATAGATTCACTTTAATTGATTGAATTAGAGAAAAAAAAACTCTTTCTATACAGATGTCCATAATTTGAATGGCAAGTTACACAAATATATAAGTATATCCATTTCAACCACGAATTAAAGGTTAAAGTTCATTGAGTCGCACAACACTAGAAACAATCTATACATCCCTTTCAGACCGAGAAACAACGTAATGAGTTGTCTTCGGAAATTGAAGAAATCAGTGATAGACTTGAAGAAGCTGGTGGTGCAACTCACGCTCAAATTGAAATTAACAAGAAACGTGAACAAGAGTTATTGAAGCTGAGACGTGAACTTGAACAAAATCAACTCCAACACGATACCCAGATTGCCAGTATGAGAAAGAAAGCTCAAGAAGCCAACAATGAACTCACTGATCAGATTGATCAACTCACTAAGACAAAGAGCAAGTAAGTTATATTATTATGTATTTTCTTAAATATTTCAAAACTGAAACGCGCCATGAAAATATTTGAATCGAGGGCCCTGCCCCTGATACCAAAGGTTCATTGAGTATAGCCTACTTTGTTATATGATTTTACCATAAGTTATGAATAATCTTGTATATTTCAGATTGGAAAAGGAAAGAAATCATGCTAAATCGGAGGTTGAAGATATTGCTGCTCAGCTACAACATGCCAGTAAGAACAAGGTGAGTAAATCAAATTACATTGGTGCTTTATCGATCGAAGGGTTGTTACCCTCACATCCAAATTCAAACTGATATCCTACAGCCAATGCCGAATCTTGGAGGGCAAAATCATTCGGATAGTTCAATCAACTAAACTTAAAGCCATTTCTCCATACTTTTCTTCATTTTTAGAATGCTAACAATAGTCATATCCATACCTTATATTCTTACAGGGTATGTCTGAAAAGATGACCAAACATGTTGAAAACCAGATCTCAGAATTAAACGCCAAGATTGAAGATGGAGTCCGAACCATCGACGAGATTCAAGCCAGCAAGAGCAAACTCCAAACGGAAGTCAGTGAGCTTGTCAGAGTTCTTGAAGAAACTGAACATAAAGTTAGTGTACTTACCAAAGAAAAAGCAACATTCCAAACCGAATTCGAAGACTCCAGGAGAAACCTAGATGAAGAAATAAGACTCCGCCAGAAACTCCAAGGTGAAGTCCGAACTCTCATGTCCGACTGTGATTCCCTTCGTGATCAGATGGAAGAAGAACAGGACAATAAAAGTAATCTTCATAGACAATTATCCAAGGCTCATTCTGATGTACAGCAATGGAGATCCAAATATGAAAGTGAAGGGCTTGCCAGATCCGAAGAACTCGAAGAAGCCAGGTATGCTTTATCTATTCACACGGCTTATTCTTGACAGTCAAATACATAAATAGTCATTTTTAGTGCAATTTCACTGTCTATTTGCAATCATTACTGATGAACAAGGTCCAACTGCCAAAATGTGCAACCAACAACCAAGCACATGGATACAACTCTATAATTATTCGTTGGCTATTTATTTTCAGGCGAAAACTTCAAGCTAAACTTGCTGATGCTGAACAAAACTTGGAAGCTGCCAACATCAAGATCAATAATCTAGAGAAAGTTAAATTCAGAATGCAGGCTGAACATGAGGATCTAATGGTTGAAGCTGAACGAGTAAGTTGTCACCATTTCGTATATACATGCCTCAGATAATCCTTTCAGCATTTCATTCCCATTGAAGATCAGAAATTGTCTTGAGATTTTCTGTTGATGCAATTCTTAACCTGTACCATTAATCTTTTAGGCCAATACCGCAGCTGCAATCTTGGAAAAGAAGCAGCGATCCTTCGATAAAACTACTTCTGAATGGCAAGCTAAAATCCACGATAGTCAATACGAAATAGAAACTGCCCACAGAGAATCACGAGATTTATCTGCTGAACTATTTAGAGTCAAGGCCAAAGAAGTTGAAACAATTGATCGTATGGATGTGTTGAGACGGGAAAACAGGAATTTAGCTGGTAAAGTACATCTTTCATATCGTTAGTTTGTATTCGTATTTTTGGAAAACTCAAATAATGAGTAACTAACACAGGACTTCATAATAATGTTCATATGCGGAATTCATATTGTCTACTTTCTTTTAGATGAAATCAAGGAATTGACAGACCAGCTCGGTGAAGGAGGTCGAAGTGTCCATGATGTCGAAAAGGCTAAGCGACGTGTGGAAATGGAAAAGGAAGAACTAAAATCTGCTCTAGAAGAAGCTGAAGCATCTCTTGAACAAGAAGAAGCCAAAGTTATCAGAGCTCAATTAGAAGTTTCTATGGTTCGACAAGATATTGATAGACGAATTCATGAAAAAGAAGAGGAATTTGACATCACAAGGTAACATGGTGTTTACATTTATAGTACATATATATTTAGGACACTTATAGCTTCTGTTCCACAATACCTTAATTTCTTCTATTCGTGGTTTATGTACTTCTAGAATGAAGACACCCAACTATGACGTCACTTTCGCAAATACTATTCAAGCAAAGACAAAAGCGCCATTGAATCATTTTCAAGATTGACATATACATTCAATGCATCTATTGCTCTTTTTAGACGTAATCACCAACGAGTCATTGAATCAATACAAGCTTCTCTTGAGGTTGAAATCAAGAACAAAACTGAAGCGATGAGAATCAGAAAGAAATTGGAACATGATGTCAATGATTTGGAAATAGCCTTAGATGGTGCCAACAGAAGTCGAGCTGAATCTGAGAAAACCATCAAGAGATACCAACAACAAATTACTGTAAGTATCTCAGATAATAGTTTGTTTTACTATTGGATGTAAAAACAAAAACAAAGATTCTTCTACATCTTCAATGAGTTAACTCATAAGTATGAATTGAAATGGTAATAGACTTATGTTATTAAAGGTTGCATCTGTGCGTACTCAATACCTTCCGTAATCCGACATTTTATAAAGTACCAATGCATTTCGGATTATTCAAAGTACACTGTCTTTCCATAATCAAAATGTGAAATGTGTATATAAACTTTACAGGAGCTCCAAACAACTATTGAGGATGAACAACGCCAGAGAGATGAAGCTCGTGAAGCTTACAACATGGCTGAAAGACGTTGTGCTGTTATTGCTTGTGAAGTAGAAGAACTCAGGACTTCACTAGAACAGGTATGAGGATTTTGATAATAGGAATTCAATTCGTATCATGTCACATATGAATATCCATCAAAAAGATATTGAATGGTATTTGCCATTGATCATGCTTATGGATTAAAGTAATTAATAACACGAAATAATCATTATGGGATATCTCCTCCAAAGGATGTGGCTGTGATAAACTTAATTGTCAGGTGGTAGCAGGTGGTCCAAGATATTCAAGACGCCAAGCAACGTTTAAAATATTAATGATATTATTTTTCTTTATAGGCTGAACGAGTAAGAAAGATCAGTGAAGCTGAAGTCATGGAATCCAATATTCGAGTTACCGACATCACTACCCAGATGAATTCCATCAATTCTCAAAAGAGGAAGTTAGAATGTGATATCGCTGCCATGAGTTCCGATTTAGACGAGATGTATTCAGAGATCAGAAACGCTGAAGACCGATGTAAAAAGGCCGTCCTTGATGCCGCTCGACTTGCTGAAGAACTCAAGAATGAGCAAGAGCACAGTATCCAAGTCGAAAAGATCCGTAAGAGTCTTGAAGCCACTACTAAAGATCTTCAAGTACGAATCGACGAAGCTGAAGCTCAAGGTCTTAAAGGTGGAAAGAAGGCCGTCCAAAAGCTCGAAACCAAGCTCAGAGAATTACAGTCCGAGCTTGAAACCGAACAGATGCGTCATTCAGAAACTGAGAAGACTATGAGAAAGATTGAAAGAAGACTCAAAGAAGTCCTCTTCCAAGCTGACGAAGACAAGAGAATTAAAGAAAGACTCCAAGACTTAGTTGAAAAACTTCAAACTAAGAATAAAACTTACAAGAAACACGTTGAAGAATCCGTAAGTAGTATAACGATTTTCTTAATTTTTGCGATCTGATTTGCAAGAATTCATAGTACTGTCAGGTTTTAGCAGTCACATCTACTTATACAAAGACACTTCGCTTAGCCTTATGAAACAAACACTATGGATTGGTGCCCTACTATTTCATAACATTGGATAATCGAACTGAAAAACACCGAATCACTTATGAAGACTCAAAATCAGGAAAATTAATAGAAAATTTAGTTGACCTTTTTATTTATTCTTTACAGGAAGAAGTTGCTGCTATTAACTTGGCTAAATTTAGAAAGGTGCAAAGTGAACTTGAAGATGCCGAAGAGAGAGCTGAAGCTGCAGAAAGTGTAACCAATAAACTAAGAGCTAAAAACAGGAGTTCTGTTTCTCAAACTCGTGCCAGCTCAGTTACAAGAACTGTCAGATTCTCATAAGGTAAATATTATAATGAAATTCTTCCCCATACTGATGAACTTCTAGTCATAATATTAAACATTTTCATTCTTTTAATTTTGTCGCTATATTACGCTGCAAAACTATTTAACTTCGAAATATTCCTTAAAATGGCCAATTTTAGTCTATCGCATTCTGCTTACAACATATCATGCCCGATTCTCCGATACGATCTCTAATGACCGCATTCTTGTATGTTTTCAATATGATTATATTTTGTAATTTGTATGTTTCAGAGTATCGGCTTCAAGAACAACGTCAACACTTAGCTTTTACTGTTAACAATCTGGAAGTTATTTATTGTTGATTAATGTTATTTATCTTGTCTTTATTTATGTTATGTAATTTATTCTTATCAATTAATATAATAAAGATGTCTGATTTCAAAATACTTGTATTTTCTTAAATCGTCTCTACAAGATTTGAGAAAAAGTCTTCAAAGATGACCAATAATCTTGAAAATTATGAGAAATATTGTCAACTCGCTGATCAGAATACTGACATGACCGAAAATTTGTTGAGGCTCATTTGAATAATTTCAACAGTCAAAATTTATTGTTATGAGAAAATATCTGATGAACGTGAGATTTTGTGTGAACAGAGGACATAGTTATCTTCCAATGCCATATAAATAAATGAAGTAGGAAGCTGGTGAAGACCAGTATGTAATGTTAAAGAAAAACTTTTCATAACTTCTTGGATGAAGCCTGTGGTTACAGTGACCAGTTCACACCCTCCCACTCCCATCCTCTCCCCCTTTGTATTACATACATAGCATAGGGCCCATTACTGATCATTAAAGGAAACACATATAAGAAATGCATAATAGCCTATCTGTCTAATAAACAGTTTCTGAAATACACACGCGAATTGATGAAATGTTTTGGCTTCTGGGGGATAGGCAACGTCATGCAGTGTACAATGAGGAAAAATTTCAGGAAATTATTAGGCTACTCTACCCATTCCTATTTCCAACAGTTTATATGGTTCCGCGATAATGGAAGGAAAAGAAAATGAATAAGAATAAGACTTGAATCGGTGGTAGAGTTAGACTTGGTCAACTATAGTCCGAAATTTGCTGAATCTATTTCCAGCCTTCAGCTATCAGAGGCTGGGGAAAGAGTCAGCAAGTTTCTGACTAGGACAACTACTGGATTAAAGAAATAATGTTTACTATGTCTAGGATGCTATTCAAGTTAATAATATTACAGAAACCGATTTTAGAGTAAGGTCGACTTACATAAAGGATAGGCCTAACAGGCCAGAGACAAGGTTTCGGATTATAGGCAATATAGGTCCATAAACGAACAATTGTCTTTTCGTTCAGAATCTACATGTAAAAGTTAATATTTTCAAGCATGATAAAACTTAATACTCACATACCCCTATTCCGATATCTCTTTCTCGGCTGTTTAGGTCAAATTGTAATTTTTGGTCTTTTGGTTTCTCTTCATTAGACAAATATAGTCCTCATAAAACTGTTTTTATGCCTATGGTGCATCTGCTTTGCACAAAAACCGTCACTAAAGGGTAATTCACATTGTCAATCATCGATCGAAAATAGAAAATTCACCCAAATTCAAACGGACTGGAATGGACAAAATTAAAGGGTTCAAATTTTAAACGTGTATATATTTTCTCAAACGCAAAAGGTTTGCACTTTATTGACAGTCATTTGACCATTGAGTCGTCTGCACTTGCGGTATAGTGCATTCAGGGCGGAAGGGGGATAACTCTATGTGATCCAAATGAGGAGATTGCGATGAAATCTTGTGGTTTTCGATCCTATGAAAGTAAGTTAGTAGGCTAAGTATTAAGATCAAACGTCGTGGAGGTTTTTAAGGCTATAGTTGTGATCTGAGTGAACTGTATCGTGTATAATGTATTTATTATAGAAAAAAGATCTAATTCTTGTTTTGTGAAAATTTGTGTTTCAAGTGACATAGTCTTTGATTAATCAGAATTCAAGCTCAGTAGACGTGGTTTGTAGGCCCATCTTAACTTTTCGAACTCGTCTTATACAAAATAAATGATAACTCCCATACACTTCATCGGCAAAATCGAACATTTAGTGATGTATGTCAAGAAAAGAAAATTTTCTGAACTCTAATTTTTGGTACTGAAAATAGAATTACATATCGAATTGTCTTTAAATGTTTCATTTTCAAAATCAGTAAAATTTTACGAGTAATTCTGACCAAACCGTGACTATTATAATTCTGACCAAACCGTGACTATTATAATTCTGACCAAACCGTGACTATTATAATTCTGACCAAACCGTGACTATTATAATTCTGACCAAACCGTGACTTTGAGGTTCAGAATGTGCCGACTGATTAGATCAATTATCAACTATCAATATCGCTCAGGATGAAATTTCACTCACTTGCTAAATGCACTGATTGGATAATGAACATATTTTCAAAAAGTTTTACAGTGTGAGCAATCCAAAACCAGTTTAACGGAAAAGAGTTAACATGTTGTCAGAAAAAAAGGTTTAAATCTTCGAACATGTAACTGATTTACTTCAAGAAATGCGATTGGCTGATTAAATTAGATTAAATTGACTGCGACAAAACATAGGCGTACGGGAGGTTTTGAAACTGGGGGTGCGGGAGAGATTTGTGCCCGAATCTCGGACTCTGCCCGAATTCTACTGAACCAAGCCCGACTACGAGCAGCGGGGCGGAAGGTCCTCCCCCAGAAAATTTTGAAAATTTACATTCAATCTGTTGCATTCCGACTTCTGAGACATAATGGGGGGTTGATTATTAGACGAGAGGGATGAGACAAAAAACATGAAATATGCTCACAATGTCGGAATTCATGCACAAAAGTGACCATGAAGGGTTACTAATTTGATACCAAAAATACCGAAATACTCATATTGATAAATTATCATAGACAATACACTGGCCAAGTGAACTGTTATTTGATGATGACCTTGACGATGCCCGGTGATCAAATTCCGAAACCTCCATGAATCCTAAAGTGCCCGAAGAACCATTGTAAATATCACCAGCCCACAAGGCTTCCACACGAATATTTCGATATTCGGGTATTTAGCTTCAATACAATCTAGGGATTCGGGCAGGAATCGGTTCCCGGCAATATTAGTGGGTATTTTTCTAAAAAAAAGACTCGGGAACTTTCAGTGCCCGAATATGTCGAGAATTTTTCCCGAATATGATCGAGCCGAAAATTTGGGGGGGGGGGGAGGGGGGGGGGGCGGTTGCCCCCCCTGAACCCCCCTCCCGTACGCCTATGCGACAAAATAACTAATCGATCTCCATTAAAGGGGAATGTTCAGTATTTTCGAGGATCGATTTGAGTCTTGAATCTATGTAAATAGCCTTCAGATTTACTGGAACTGCTCAAAAATCGCAAAATCCCTTCAGTTATACCCGTACCTTTACAGTTAACTTTCATTTTTTGTACATGTGTTTTCTATATATAAGTCATAGTCTTACTAAACGACGAGTCGTATTTTTGACTTTCAAACGCTGATATTTATGGATACACAGGGATTTGAAGGCTAAAATTTTGAGAGAGAATTTGGAACATTATTACGGATTAGATTAGCCCAAAAATCCAGGTTCTGAGACTAAAAAGTTTTTTTGGTCAACAGTTAGTGAACATATCCCTTTAAGTAAAAGTTTTTTCGGGTAAGGAAAATCTTTAAATTCCCAAATGCTTTCAATGTTGCACAATGTTTTTCAACTAGTATTACTATAAGATGCATGTTTATTGTTCCAATTGGAGACTAATAATTTATGTGCATTTATGTTAGACGGCATTATATTCTAGAAACAGATTTGACTTTTTAAAGGAATAGGCTACTACCCCTTAGAATGAACCGAAAATTTCAATTCTCAATAAGAGCGTAACATACTCAAATATTTTACTAACTGGTATGATAAATATAACAATATCTCTGTATAATTTGACAAATTCATATAACGAAGTTATCATTGAAAAACGCTAAATAAATTAAAAGTGTTTTTCAATACTGTATAATTTCATGGACTTAGTGTTTTGGGATTCATCGAATTGTAGATGGATATGGTTATGTTTTTGTTTATAACACCAGCTTAGTCCACTCATGAATACATACACTCATTGACCAAGTTTAAAATTTTCGTTCTTAAAGGTAGTATTCCTTCAAAAAGCCGAGGGCAGAAAGAAGAACTGAATTTTTATACTTTTATAATCAAACGAATATGACATGCTTTGTCTTGGATTGGGCATCATCATCTTAGAATATCACTTCTAAAATTAATGTACAAGTTTCTAGTTATAATCCTTTAACAACGGATTTCGAGAATAACGTGTTGTGGGAGCAACGGGAAAATGTTATAATGTAGTATTCCGTTGCTGAAGGGACATGCTGGTCCATACTTCATCAAACTTTCATGTCACTCTCTGCTCGAGTTTGTAGAGTGTGTAATTCATCAGATTTACTTTTAAGTAGATAAACTTCTGAAAAAGCTTCTCAAAAGTATATTCTATAGACGACATCAATCCAATTTTTCGATAGTTGGGAAAAATATAAAGAAAAAATGTCATATAAAAACAAACAGGTTTATTAGAAAGAAAGTTGATCAATAAATAACAATAAGTTACAATAAATTACAATAATAGTTAAATAGTTACATTGGTTGATAATAAATAATATTATTAAATATTACTGAGATTTGAAATAGTTTGAAAAAGAATACGTTACTAAGTATACGTTATTTTGTATAGAATGGAATATAAGAATGTATAATTTGCTAATATTTTTAGACGTAATTCATATTGAAAATATGGATCTGTTAGATTTCTACCACTGGACTATCATAATCACCGGTTTCTGAAGTAACAAAGTAACAAAAAGTGTGATTATATTAATTTTTATACATATTTCTGGAATGATCCCCGGTACACTTACTTAGAATGAGCGACAACTTCACACATACCGGTATTTAGAATCGGCAAGAATCCAGCAAAGAAATCGACTTCGAGAAAAGTTATATAAGAGACACTCGGTGGTGAATTTTGGATAATATCTGATATATCTAGTTTTTAATGAAAAAACAAATTGAGTCGGCTACACTAAACAAATTTGTAATTCACGCTATATTTAACGTTAGTCTATTGCTGTTTGTTAAAATTTGAAAATCCACAAATCTTACCTTATGACATACGAACAACTGAAGTTCTAGTTACTGAAGTTGATCGGCTTTGAGAGACGGAGCTTCGGTTTTTAGCTCTCAATTTATTGGAGTAGCTTTCAGCAGTTTCAGCTCTTTCTTCGGCATCTTCAAGTTCACTTTGAACTTTTCTAAATTTAGCTAAGTTAAGAGCAGCAACTTCTTCCTAAAAAAAATAATCGGGAGTTCTTATACTTGGGTAAAGGTAAAATTAATTTCTAATTTGAAATTAGTGAATAAATTGTATATAAAAGTATACGAAGATATACATAGAAAAAGGACCATAAAAATTTGAATGCGACGGTCTGTGGACTTATATTATGGGCATTTGATAATTTTTTCCTGACATGTTACTCAAGTTCGATATAATGGCATCGTGAAAAAGGACCAGGCTACTTACAGCTTCTTCAATTTGTTTCTTGTATGTTCTTGTCTTATCTTGAAGCTTCTCAACTAAGGCTTGGAGTCTATCATGAGATCGTTTGTCTTCATCAGCCTGGAAGAGGACTTCTTTGAGTCTTCTTTCCATCTTTCTCATAGTCTTCTCAGTTTCTGAATGACGCATCTGTTCGGTTTCAAGTTCGCTCTGTAATTCTCTAATTCTGACTTCAAGTTTCTGAACGACCCTCTTTCCACCTCTGAGTCCTTGGGCTTCAGCTTCATCAATTCGGATTTGGAGTTCTTTGGTGGTGCCTTCTAAGCTCTTTCGGACCTTCTCAATATGCATACTGTGTTCTTGTTCACTTCGGAGTTCTTCAGTAAGTCGAGCAACATCACAGATGGCTTTCTTGCATTTGTCTTCTGAAGTTCTGAGTTCTGTGTGTAACTCATCAATATCAGCGGCCATGGCAGCAATATCACATTCCAACTTTCTCTTCTGGCTGTTGACAGAATTGAGTTGGGCTGTCATCTCACTGATCCTGATGTGGATGTCGGTGATTTCAACTTCGGAAGTCTTTCGTGACCTTTCTGCTTGTTCCAAAGAGGTTCTGAGTTCTTCAACCTCGCAAGTGATGATGCCACAGCGTCTCTCAGCCATGTTGTAAGCTTCTCTTGCTTCCTCTCTCTGTCGTCTTTCATCTTCAATGATGATTTGGATTTCCTAAAAAAAGAGAGATATGATTTTATGAGCTTTTATGTTTGATTTCGGATACTATTTTTAATACAAAACTTTACAGGTAAGGTAGCAGTTGACACGAAATATTAGCACTAAGCAACATATGAACTAGGAAATTCACCATAGTAAATTGTCTGATAATGATGGAAGTGTATTGATACTTACGGTGATTTGAAGCTGGAATTTCTTGGTGGTTTTCTCAGATTCAACTCGGCTTCTATTAGCAGCATCTAAAGCAATTTCCAATTCATTGATGTCATGTTCCAATTTCTTTCTGATTCTCATAGCTTCAGTCTTGTTCTTGATTTCAATTTCAAGAGAAGCTTGCATAGATTCAATGGCTCGTTGATGATTTCGTCTGAAAAGATATGGAGAACATTACTGATTACACGTTCAAACTATTTTAACATTCTCATTCAAATTTGTAAGATTTGTTTATTTGTAAGACTTGTGTGTCTCATATGCTTGTTCGTGACGGAAGTTATATAAATTGTTACATTCTATAGAATACCAATTTGGGGGAGATATGCACCGATCATTTTGACATACCTGGTGTTTTCGAACTCTTCATCCTTTTCGTGTACTCGTCTGTCAACCTCTTGGCGAACCTGAGAGATTTCAAGTTGTAGTCTCATGACCTTGGCTTCTTCTTGTTCAAGGGTGGCATGAGCTTCTTCAAGAGCAGATTGAAGTTCTTCCTTCTCCAATTCAACACGTCTTTTGATTTTCTCAACATCATGGGCACTTCTACCTCCTTCACTCAGTTGATCAGTCAGTTCACGGATTTCATCTGAAATAAGTCACGAAATCATTAGACCCTTTGAGTTTGATGGTTTTTGATATTATAAGTTCGAATGTCTGATACATAGTAAGGCTTGCATTATGAAATAACGTAAAAATGAGCAATAATTGATTAGGTATTTTCTGTGAACTACTGAGCAAGTGGCTGAGCTAAGCTCACAATGATATCTCTCACAGTCACCTGGGTCTTCATCGCCATTACTTACCAGCCAAGTGTTTGTTTTCACGTCTCAAAGACTCCATACGTTCAACAGATTCAACATCTTTAGCTTTAACTCTGAAGAGTTCAGCAGATAAAGCTCTTGATTCTCTTTGGATGGTTTCTATTTCAAGTTGTGACTCGTTGAATTTAGTCTGCCATTCTGCGGTTGTCTTATCAAATGATCGCTGTTTCTTCTCTAAGATATTGGCGTGAGTGCTGGTCTGAAATTAGAAAGTTAGGTTCAAGTAGCTATAATGGAATACTAACGACATTATGCCTGGTCGTGGGCTAAAGTATTTTTGGAAGATTGAAGACTTAAAAGTATTTAGTAAATGAATAAACCAATACGGAAAAAAATTATTAACATTAACACATAACAGTTTTTTTTTTTGGATATAGACTTTAATTTTTGTGTAAGACATTTATAAGACCAAATGAATACTCACTCTTTCGACTTCAATCATCATATCCTCATTCTCAGTTTGTAATCGGCATTTGACTTTTTCAAGATTGTTGATCTTGATGTTGGCAGCTTCCAAGTTTTGTTCAGCATCAGCAAGTTTAGCTTGAAGTTTTCGTCTGAAAGAAGACAGTATACAATGAATGAACAATCCTTTAAAACTGGGAGGCTTAGGTCTTAATCGAATATTACATCAGTGACACTGTGGTAGCCTGTACTGAAGAGCAAATTGCGTGGTTGAGACTCTGGTAAAGGTGATATAGATCGATGCCCCAGATGGATTCAAATGTGTTCTGTTTGTGGTGGTTCATTGTTAATGCATCTTGACATCAAATATATACATGTATTTCTTCACTTACTTAGCTTCTTCAAGTTCTTCCATTCTTGAGAGACCTTCACTTTCGTATTTAGACTTCCAGGCTTGAGCCTCAGAGTTGGCTTTGGATAGTTGTCTCTGCATGGCACATTTAGTGTCTTGTTCTTCTTCAATTTGATCACGTAGAGAATCGATATCAGTAGTGAGGTTTCTGACTTCGCTCTGGAGTTTCTGTCGGATTCTGGTTTCTTCTTCCAAACATCTCTTGCTTTCTTCCAGTTGAGATTGAATAGTGGTCTTTTCTTTGATGATGATGCTGACCTTGTGTTCGGTTTCTTCAAGAGTTCTGGTAATTTCACTGACCTCCATCTGTAGCTTAGATTTGCTTGATTGAAGATCGCTGACGATGCGAGTGCTTTCTTCAATTTTGTAGTGGAACTCAGAGATTTGGCTTTCAACCTGCTTGGTCATCTTTTCAGACATACCCTAAAATGATTTTCAAAAATTAATGATGATTTAAGTCAACTAATTATGATATTGGCACTGCCTTGATACAATTCGCAAGCACTGATATTTTATTTTAGTGGATATGGTTAGCTTACCTTGTTTTTACTGGCGTGTTGTAGTTGAGCAGCAAGTTCTTCAGCTTCAGATCTAGCATGGTTTCTTTCCTTCTCCAATCTGGAAAGAGAAATTTAATCGTCAATGCGTATGTCATGTCATCATCCACTAGCCAAAAGTATCAAATACATGTAGTTATAACCGTCGACCGGGCTATACTCAGAGGAGAAGATCAATGCAAAGAGGTTTGGCCAAGGATGAGCTGGTATAAAGGATTCTGGTGAAACGCCTTGACTTCACTATATTAATGACCCGAAATACCAGACATTCACTTACTTGCTCTTGATCTTCATTAGTTGAT
This sequence comes from Lottia scabra, assembly GCA_029955415.1. NCBI lineage: Eukaryota > Metazoa > Mollusca > Gastropoda > Lottiidae > Lottia > Lottia scabra. The sequence goes on along the minus strand of JARJEI010000045.1, from coordinate 538,622 downwards.
CAATTTCATCAGACATTTCATTTGCAGCTTCTTGTTGCTTCTTACGGAAGGTGGCGATTTGGGCATCATGATGTAACTGATTCTCTTCTAGTTCTCGTCTAAGTTTCAGTAGTTCAAGTTCTCGTTTCTTGTTGATTTCAACCTGGGCAGATGTGGCACCACCAGCTTCATCAAGACGATCACTGATGTCTTCGAGCTCGTGAGAAAGTTCATTTCGTTGTTTTTCAACCTTTGACCTAGCTTGTTTCTCAGAAGCAAGTTCATCTTCAAGCTCTTCAATGATTGCCTAAAATCATAAAAATAGAATTATAAAGTGCTTTAAACAATTTGTAATAATGTTGCTTACATTGCTCGTCTTGTGAATCCATCTTTTTAAGATCATCTCTGTGGTATTTCCAGGATTCTAGTCATTTAGAAAGCTTTGGCGGGCTCGGTCAAAATAAGACTCATAATCCTTAGCTATATTTTATGATCGCTGTTTCATGTCTCAAAACTTCTGACTACTTACTTGGAGTTCCTTGATTTTTTTTTGAAGTGAGGCAACAAGACCTTGTTCATCTTCAACACGAGAGTTGAGAGAGTTGATCTCAGCATCCTTCTTCTTCATGGTTTCTTCCAATTCTCTTCTGATTCTTTCTAAATCTTCAACTGATTCTTGTGTCATTTTCAAATCTTGTTCCAACTTTCTCTTAACTTTCTCGACATCACCTCTTATCTTCTTTTCTCGTTCCAAATTATTCTCAAACTAAAATAAGACAATGAAAGATTATCATGTATTTCTAATATAGCATACATCTACAGTATCTTTTTTCGGAATCAAATCAATATTCGCAACCGATTTAATCGAAAGGCGATAACTGTATAGATGTCGAATCGAGAGCAAGCTTCAAGCTTAAAAGCTGCAAATGATCCTACACTGTTCTTTTATCTGTGGTTGCACGGCATCAGTCTATCATATGAGTCACTGATATTTTGGTGGATGTCTTTCGTTATTTAGTGTAAGCTGTGTACCTATTGCTAATTCCCCTGTGTACTTACCTCATCAAGAGTTTGTTCCAATTTACTCTTGAGTTTGCTCAAATGATTGACTTTGTCTTCTTCAGCTTGTAGACTTTCAGATAATTTCTTGTTGGCTTCATCCATATTTTTATTGCCTTTGTTCAGTTTAGCAATCACATCTTCTTGTTTTGAGATTTCATCGTTCAAAGATTTAATTTGGTTGTCCTTGGAAGTTTTCTCTTGTTCAGCCTTTACTAAAGAGGTTTCCATATCTTCAAGATCTTTCTTAAGGTCATTGTTGGCCTTTTCTAATTGCTTCTTAGCTTCTGACAAATTACCAACTGCATCTTCTTCATCCAAACATCGTTCTTCCATTTCTTTAATTTGAGCTTCAAAATCAATTTTCTGTTTGATAAGATTCTCAACCTTCTCCTCGAATTCAACCACTTTATCTTGTTCAGTTTGTAGTTCTAAGAACATATCATTCTTCTGTTGAAGTAAAACTGTATTCTGTTCTTCAAGTTCCTTCTTCATCTTTTCAGTTTTCTCCAGTTCAACCTTGGTTTTTTCAAACTGTTCTTCTTTCTGTTTCATCTCATCTTCAGCACGAGCAACGTTCAAGAGTGGTTTTACTTTGACGTACATTTTCCACCAGAGCCAGTTTCTCATAGCTAACCATTTACGGATGTTCTTTTGGATGACAGATAGACCAATTCTACAACAAAATGTTTAATTACTATTGGGATTGACTGGTTAGTCTAAATTCATATTGTAATGTTACATAAATTAAATCGAGACTCAAATGAAGATTTACAGGGAACTTACCTTCGATCACACAATTTCTTGTAATTTCTTCGTACCATATAACCTCTGATGTGAGCCTGGAACATGGCGATGATGGAACTTAATCGTTCATCACGAAGATCTTCAAGATAACCCAAAACACCAGCTTTGAAGAAGACTTTCGTTGATCCCAATTTATATTCATTAGGATCCATTTCCAAAGCAGCAAGAATTTTATTGGCAACAGTCTTTCCATCAACAAAACCATCAGGTATAGCATTAGGAGCAAGGATAGAGTATCTGAAAACAACGAAAATGAAGGATTTACATAATAGCATTAATCAAATGATCTGTTCGATATCAAAGAATATTATAGTAGAAATATAGGGTTTGAGATTCGACAATTTCAATTTCATTAGCCTCTTCTGATTGCAATGTCTTGCTTTTGAAAACAGAAGAGAAGAGAACTTGGCTATATCGTCACTTACCTTTGCTTGAATTCAGAGTGAACCAATCTATTGGGGAAACCTTTTCGGCAAATACGGATACCTTCCAATACACCATTACATTGAAGCTGGTGAAGAACCAAATGAGCATCGACCTCACCAGGTTGTTTAAATTCATTAGGAATAATACAACGTACAAAATGAGGATGAGTACTGTACAAGTTCTTCATCAATTTGTTTAGAGATTCCTGAAAAGAAAGAAATAACGCATGAAGTTTAATGTTGGTGCTTGAATATGTGATATTAATACATTCTGGTTTGTCAATACTCAATTGAATATGAAATGATTCATTATAATTTTGCAGTCTATGTAAATGGTTATTGGTTTTGGGAGCAAATACTTACTCTGTGGGTAGCAGAGATGGTCTGGAAAGCAGAACTCTTCTTCTTCTTAGCAGGTCCACCAGTTGCAGCAGGTTCAGAAGGAGCAAAGAGAGTTTGAACAAGAGCTTCCTTGGAATGCATCAACAATTCAACAATGGTTTCATTCAATGGATCCTTGTTCTTTTCTAACCAAGCAGTAATACTGTATGGTACAGTACCAGCATAATGATGAAGTTCAAAATGAGCTTCACCCTTAACTTTCTTGCCGACTGGTTTACCAAAGTTGGGTGATTTACCAAGATGATTTTGGTAGAGTTTTTCCATGAATGATTTATCACTAGCTTTAGGGAACATACATTCTTCTTCAAGGATGGACAAGATACCCAAAGGTTTTTCAATCAAATCAACACAGGCCTGTAAATCCATACCGAAATCAATAAATTCCCATTCAATTCCTTCTTTCTTATATTCTTCTTGTTCCAACACAAACATGTGATGGTTGAAGAATTGTTGAAGACGTTCGTTGGTGTAGTTGATACATAACTGTTCAAAACTGTTAAACTGGAATAGAACGATTCAGATATTATAGTTAAAACATTTAATGTTAGAAAATATCATGTCGAAGCAATGTGACGGTTAAGCAATGTTATCGGCAGATACCGGTTGTTGGAAATGTTTTTACTGTTATTCAGGGTGTATCGTTAAGTGCAAACTTCCAGCTAAAGCCACTGATACCTATAGAATACTTACATCAAAGATTTCAAAACCAGCAATATCTAGTACACCAATGAAGAATTGTCTCTTGGCTTTGGTATCCAATGTTTTGTTGACACGGACAACCATGCTCTTGAACATACGATCGTAGAGAGATTTGGCTAAAGCGGATACTGAATAAACAACTTGATCCTTGGTACGACCTTGTGTTACAAATTCTGTTCCGACCTTGATCTTGGGTTTCAAGAAACCTTTCAATAAATCTTCAGGGTTGATACCCAAGAGGAAAGCGACCTTTTCAGCTTCTACAAAACAAAAGAGGGCATCAGATTAATATTATGGTAGAAATGGTATAAAAATATGGTTAAAAATTGGTTACGGAAACCAACATCAAGGTACCATCCGATTGAGCCAATCCAACTACCAACTACTACCACTACCAACAACTACCTAGTTTGCGATATCAGCTGCTGCTGGAAGTGAACGTTATCTAATCAACCTTGGTTACGGAGTTTACTAGTTTAAGAGTAGTCTGTTCATCTGCTGTTGTACGTTTCGATATGGAAACAAGTTTATTCTGTATCTTGAAAAGTCTGAAACAAATCACTTACCAGCATTTCCATCAGATTCAGCTTGTTCACCTCTCTGTTTAAATTTCATTTCACCAAAATGGATGATGGAACCAGTACATTTTAAATAACTGGTCTTTTCTTCCTCACTGAATCCCAGAACATCGAAAGCTTTCTGTAAACGAAGAATAATCCTATTAACTAAAGTTGATATATATTTCATAAGAAAAGAGAACATAATATTATTTTGCTTGCTTAACTTGCTGTTCAATATATGACAAGACCTTTGGAGTTTTGCTTTTACTTTATTGGGATTTTGAATTTTGAGAAATATTATGGATTGAAAAAAATTCTTACGTCAGTGTCTTTCATTTCCTGTGTATCATCAATACTATCAACAGTTAAACAACCTTGGTTGATAAATGAATATAAAGCTGGATCGGGACTGATCAATAATTTCTCTGAAATAAACAAATACACGGGTATTTATAAAATGTGCCGAGGAAAGTACTTTAATGTGTAGGAAAACATGGGAATATATCAAATATTTTGTCTAAAAGTTCTTTGTGTCCAGTTGATATGTGATTTAATTTCGCTTGCAATGCTTTGATATCTTCACTGTCTTTTATGGATGTTTTTTTTAGAGAATTGGACATTACTTACCATGATAAGAAGGAATAGCGTTAGATAAAAGTTGATAGAAAATATGGTAATTTCTTTCAGCTGGTTGACAATATGTTACTCGAGATTTCTCCAATAAATCTGTAAAGAAATTGATTTAGATCATTATTTTAGTTTGAATGCTAATATGAAAGCATTGACACGAAACAGCTTCAGTACGCTACACGCAAAGTATGAGCAGATATCACGATAACAAGCTGAGAGCGTCTTCCTTGGTTCGAATAAGGCAATGGTTTGTTGCCTATATATTTGGTGAATTTATTTTTGAAGTAATTATTTGAAAACTACTACATTACTTACATTGTTCAATATCAGCTCCAGAGATTTTACCTTGGGTACCAAAATGGATACGGATAAATTTACCCTGGAATGAATAAGCGAAGTTGATGAGTTAAAGCAAAAGAAACTTCTTTGTTCGTATTTGTTATCTTTATAATTGTTATACATGTATTTAGTTTTGAATGTTGACAACTGACAAATTTGCAAAAGCACTTCAGATGAGATACAAGATTAGTTGTCCTTAGAATGGAATTCGGAATTCACGTAATGCCCCTGATTGCTTCGAAGATGAAATCTAAAACGATTATTTAAGTGCTCATTATGGAATTACAGAGGAATTGTTACATTTACTTACAAATCTAGAAGAGTTGTTATTACGGGTTGTCTTAGCGTTACCGTAAGCTTCAAGTACCGGATTACATTGTACAATCTGATCTTCTAATGTACCCTGTGAAAAAAGAATTAAATTTAATACAAAATATATATAACAACTCTTTTATTTTTCATTCGATTTAATATGGATAGGAAAAGACTGATCAACGCATGTTCCAGGGAGACCATTAAAGTGTAGTCAAATAGGGTGTAAATCTAGGTTGACGTAATAACCATTAATATGTTATTTGGTAATTTGGCTATTTTGTTCCACTGATTGCCCAGATTTTTGCTACTGTTGCCAACATTTGGGGTAGCAATCTGGTCGACACGTGCCGATGTTTATCTTTATACGATACTAATTGTTTTTTCCCGATGATTAGCATTATTAATCACTATAGTCTTGATTATATAAAACCACAGTGTTACATATCCATTACAGTATAAGTAACATCTTAATGAATAAGTGCCAGGCCTATAATATACTTTCCGAATGAAAAGTCAATTTTTTTCTTACTTTACAGGAATTTTAGACACATTCTAAAGATCCTTCAGCAGACAGTTTCAGTTTATCCCATTTGACTGCACCATTGTATTCTGCCTGATATTGGCGAATACAAACTTTTGTTTTGTTTTTTCTATCCCATTTCTTACCTTTTTCTCGTCTTTCTTTTCTTCTTCTTCATCACCTTTTGCTCCCATAGCAGCAACTTGAGCAAAGTACATAATGACTTTCTTGGTATTTTCAGTTTTACCAGCACCAGATTCACCACTGAAATATTATCAAACATCAATTTGAGAATGTTCAAGTCTAAGTCTATGCTTTGTTGATTTAAAATTGAGTTGATCAATGTGCGTTAATATTTGAAACTTTTGATGCTAGCTGTATGTAATATAATGTAGAAATGAAAAAACTTACGTAATCAAAACTGATTGATTTTCTCGTTCTTGTACCATAGATTGATAAGCATTATCAGCAATAGCAAATAAATGAGGTGGCATCTCCATCTTTCTTTTACCACGATATTTAGCGATAACACTCAATGTATAAATAGGTAATCTTTTATAAGGATTAATAGCGATACAAAATAATCCTGAATAGGTCTGAAATGATGAACAAAATCAAATAAAAGTCATAGAAATGAAAATGAGATTGGAAGGCAGCAAGGCGAACTATTTAGGCCTTATCTTTTTCATGTTCGTGAAAGTGAATTAGCTAAAAGCAATTGGCCTTAAAAGAGAGAATGATGGTATCTCAATTTCAATTTTAGAATATAACATTTTATTAATATATAAAGGGTGAAGTGGAGATTCGGATAAAATACTTACATAGATAAGTCCGGATGTATAACGGGATCTTAAATTATGGAGAACTGAAGCCTCATTCAAGAAGGTCATATTGGCCATATCTTCTATTTTCTCATATTTTGGTGGATTCATCTGTTGAATTGCGTCCTTCTTCACTGTTCTTTGCTGGAAAAAATGAAATACTCGTGTAATTTTACTTATGTTGTTCTCGATCAGAACGAATTATTCGTTTGATCTCGAAGAATATTGTGGGTATTTTATGGATTGTGGGTTTTCGGCAAATTAAATGATATTACTTTTATGTTGCATGTCTTTTGCTTAAAGTAGTTCCAAAGAATATGAAATATTTCAATCTAATAAAATGCATAATATTTATATCGTGGCTCCAAAGTCAATGCTCCACAACAGAAGCCAGAAGAAACTTGTAAATGTGCCATAAGATTGAATTTTGTATTTAATATTTATTATTTTCTTTAAAAATAATTACCTCATTATTGGTGGTGATCTTAACTGTGATTTCTTCACCTTTACTGCTAACAATTTCAGCTGGTAAGAAAGAGGCTTGAGGATCAGGAACCCAACAAGCTTTTTTACCATCAAAAGCTTTAGTTTGTTCTTCCATCAACTTCTTTCTGTCTACAGCCAGATATTTCATATCGGGATCATTGGGATCGTAAGAGCCAGCCATCTTGATAGAATAAAGTTAACAGATTCCAACAAAAATGTTCAAGAGACGGATGTTCTGACAACCAACTGACTGAAATGAAAAATGATTGAGATGATACAACAAGATACAGAAACGGTTTGATAAAGCAAGAAAATCTTCGGCTGCTTTCTTTGCTCTGTCCCAATGAAAACTGGCACTAAGTCGCCTTTGAACTGCAGCAATATCTAGAATTTTGTTCATGAAATTCCAAACCAATGCCACATATTTGTACGTATACTTACACAGTAATAGTCAGTTGTGATTTGGTACAGAAACGAAGCAGTATTTATATGATTTGTCCACAAACCGGTTCCATGTGTGCCAGCATGAAGTTTCTGTACTGCCTGAACGGCTGGCCAATCAGATTATTGGTTCCTGTGACATGGTGTCCTTTTAGGGCTTTAAGACACGCCTCTGTAGGAAATAAGATGCTCATTGGCCCAATCTCGAATATTAAGTCAATCAGTCATGCCGTGAACAGAAGGACATATCCATATATGGAAAAAGACCCCGCCCTTCTGATACTCAGCATTTTGTGTAAACCAATCACAGTTGGCACCGAAAATTAGTCTCAATTAGCAGAATAGATTATGATAGAATTATTAGAAGAAACCAAATATTAAGATTCCATGTTATATAATTTCATGTAATCATATAGATTATGCCGATGTCTAATGAAGATAATAATCTGTATAGAACTGCATGTATTCTCTAATGCTGGTACCATTATCTTGAGAAAGGGGTGGGTAGTCAAGGTATAGGTATTTTATTGAATATTCTCTTCATTGTATGTAGACACGCAAAAAAAATTAGCTCACAGAATAATACTTTAATAATTCGTTAAAGATGATGTTATAGTTTACCGATCATTTCTCCAAATTCTGGATATAAGGGGCTATTCGTTTGCGTGCTGACCTGAAGTCCAAGGGTCCAATTCCGTCAAAGGTGTGGAATATATATATTTTTACACTAAACTTTGTCATATTTTCAACAGTAAACTATTTAGAAAACCAGCTTGAGCCCCCATTTGCACCCCTAAAGATTTCAAAATTATGAATTTATACAATGTTTTCCTTAAAAATGTGTCAAAATGCACCAAATCAATTTTATTTTCCGAATTTCTCCCGACTTTTGAACCCCATGTATAAGTCTCCCCCGTTTGTTACCCCAGGTTCCAAAAGGATGGCGCCGCCTTTGGTAAGACCTACCCCTTAAGACATAGACTACGCACAAAAAGTATTTAATAGAAAATAGTGGTGTTAGAAAGGACGATGCATTATTTTTTATCGCCAAATGTGGAACAACGCATTGTTTATAGACAGGCCACCTTGAAAATATTTAGTCGTTCTAGTCAGCTGTTATAATTTTCAAAGTAAAAAATCGACTTCGAGTTTGTATACAAATACATTAAAGGGGAATGTTCAGCATTTCCGAAGATCGATTTGGGCCTAGAAATTATGTAAATAGTCTTCAGATTTACTGGAACTGCCCAAAATCGCAGAATCCCTTCAATTATATCCGTAACTTAACCGTTATCTTTCATTTTCTGTATATATGTGTTTTCTATATAAGTCAGTCTTACAAAACGGTGAGACGTATTTTTGACTTCCAAACGCCGATATTTATGGGTACACAGGGATTTAAAGGCATACATTTTGAGGGAGAGTTTGAAACATTACGGATTAGATTAGCTAAAATTCTTAAACCATTGTGGTCAAAACGAAGTATTTTCTTTTCAACTCTACCTTATTCCTCATATTTTCTTCATCTTGAAAATCTTTAACCCAATCTGCATCCCTATTATCAGCATATTGTATCGATATCATGATTACATTAGGCACTGTAGGTGGTCTCCCTTGTATAATACCATTAAAGATTATTAACAGATATATTGCCTACTGTTTATCTTTAGACTAATAGATTAATTACTGGATTATCCTTCATATCATTAAAACAATTTTAAAGAGCTGTTTTAAACTTGTTTTGTGTATCTAATTGACAACCAAGAATTCTTAGATATAATCAGCTGGTTTTGAGAAAAATGTCATAATATGCGTAGTTTTAGTGGAATTGCAAGGAATGGCTGAAAATGCAATGGTACCAATCAATATTATCAATGTCCTAGACACATAATAAGTTTTAGAAAACCTTTTTATAATATACATGTATAAAGCTATTTTCCCATAGTTTCCATAGTGATCATTTCTGTATTCAGGTAAATCCTTATTAATTTGCATTTTCTCCTGCTGAAGATTTTGTATACAGAATTCATGTCGGCAGTATGAGTTGAGCTCCAGTCAATTCTAATAATATGCAGAATATGCCATTGACTGTTAGAAAGGTTTTCTTATTGATCGGCTAAGGCGTTTTGGATGAAGAAATAAAAAAAAGATATTATGGATGATAATTTATTAAAAATACTTTTATATTAACATAATCTCTTATTCACATAATATACACACTTTTAAAGATATAGTTTGATAAACTTATTGTTTTTAGTCAGATATTTATTGAACAAATAACTTGAGTGGCATTACCGGTATATTGTCAAGTTCCATGGATGAAAAATTATAAATTTTGATCATAAGAATTTTTGTGAAACTGCCTCAATTGAGATTTACAATGATTTACAATGATATATAATGAGAATATACATTTGACTAGATTAGCACTTTTATAATGACCATTCATAAATAAAATTTAATATATTATATACTCTTTAAAACATACACATACATATAATTATACATAGTTCTCATGCTTATATTCATACATAGTTCTCATGCTTATATTCATACATAGTTCTCATAGTTTTACTAATACATAGTTATCATACTTATACATACATAGTTCTCATACATATACTCATATATATACTTATACATAGTTCTCATGCTTATACTCATAGTTATCATACTTATACTCATATACATAGTTTTCATGCTTATACTCATACATAGTTATTATAGTTGTACTCGTACTTGGTATCTTTCAAATAACATTCAACAAAAGGTCAATTAATATCCGAAAAAGGAAACATTCTGAAGAATATATTTTCTTAAGTCTTTAAAGCAGTAATAAGTCATATACATGTAGTCATCTCAAAAGTTGCTTTATTATGCTTTAGTAAGCAATACAGATAGCTGAAATTGAGCTCTATCAGCTGATATAGGAAATATTTCAAGGACTATATTATGCTTCTTGTAATGGTAAAAACAATAATAAGCCAAGTACATTTTATATTTGCTATGATCAGACTATAGTAGTGGTCTGATATTAAAATGTAACAGAACCAGCTGGTAAATAATTATTAACTTGTCTATAATATCTGACATCATTCATTAATCTATGTACATTCTGGGTAAACGTTGGTAAATCCTGAAACACAAAATAAAACATTACATTAGATATTTTCTTTAAAAGAGGGTTTAGATAAGGGTGTTAGAAGGGGGGTTCCAGTTATGGCCAAAGTAACAAGGCACACTGATACTACTCTGTTTAAGTCATTACGACATCAGTTTCAGCAATGCATGGAAAATAATCAAAGTTTCATGTCCTAGGGTCTGCACGAATCAGATGTTCTGTTCCGAGCAAGCTTTCTAGTAATTCTGCAATTGTTCTGTACGGAACTAATATCTGAGTAGTTCTAGACAGGTTCTGGACAGGAAGTGACTGTTATCACTGCACTACAAAACGGTTGCAACATTTGCGTCCATCTTGATTTTGTCACTGTTCCACCTTGCAAGTTTGGACAGAAAATCTTTGTCCAGAACAGTGTTCCAGTTCACTCAAATCTAGTTTCGACAGTTCTGGCTGTTCTGGACTATGATTTGTGCAGACCCCTACTGTTCTCCATTTCTTTGTACCAAAATTATAGAAATTCTGCCATGAAAAGGGCAACAATTAATGACACAAACTTACCTTATCTATTTTGAAATTTTGGCTTAAAAGGTTTTTTTGATTCACATCAAGTCCATCACAATTGTTGAGAAACTGGGGTAGAAATCCAGTATAAAATCCTTCAAAATCTACACTGGCCATATTATATACTGTTATTACAATTTCTTCTTGTAATAAATCATGAGATTTTACAACTAATGTTTGTAATAAAACATTTAAAAACTGGAATAACATCATCTCTTTAAAAATAGCCTGAAATTTCAAGTTCACAAAATTAACATCTGTATTTTGTAATTATCAAAGAACAAAGCCATTAAAGAGATTTTCTAAACTTTGTATGTGTATCGGGGACACTGTCAGTGACGTCATAAAACGCTTTAGTTTTAGTAGAATTGCAAGAACCACAGACGCCGGAATGGAAATTGGAATGGCGCAAATTGATGCTATCAGTGTCCCCGATACACATACAAAGTTTAGAAAATCCCTGTACATGTACAATCCCTTTAATCTGTTGCTTCGTCTAAAGCACATGAAATGAACTAAAGTTTTAATAAATAGTCTTCTGTAACTTTTAAGCTTCTAGAAGACCAACAATGTCTTTCAGTGAGCAAGTGCAATCATGAAAATTTGGCCAGGAGAGCAATAATAGAGAAACTCTACATTAATTCACAACTGTTGCTAGTTCTTTGATGCGTAAAAAAAACATCCTTAAGTTTTTACCCCATAAAAGTTCCTTTAAACTGCATCATTGACAAGGGAAAATGGTTGTCAAATATACAAGTAATTTCCCCTAAAAGCTGATGCAAATTTTCTAGTCTATGACAATTATTGAGTGTTTGAAACAATGCATGGGACCTTTACAGAGATGAAACCCTGAATATTTGAGATAAGAGAAGAAGCATTTAACACACTGAGCCAGTGTTACTCTTTTAACCTGGAGATAAAGAAAGCAATAAGCTTGTTTGATGGACAAGTTTTCTTATACAGTCTTACCTTACTATATAGTTTCCATTTAGTATTGAGAAGTTCTAAAGATTCTAAATTCTGTTTAAATATAGCTATATCTGGTTGTAGAAATGACTGACCATATGCCTGTAAACAATAAAACGAACCAATCAATTGAAAATCAGGTTCTAATTATGAAATCCAAGTTGTTGACTGTAGCTTCTTAGTTTTAAAAAAAATGAAAGTCAGATTGGTGCAAATGGAAGTTATAAGGGTACATAATACTTATACCATGTCCAAAAAACCTCTTTACAATCCTCGAGTAATATTAAGAAACATTTTTTATATGATTAAGCAGTGGGAGAAAGCAGCACAGAGATCAGTCAAACTTTAGCCACTACCGGATAAATAAGTATGTAAGGTTTTAAAAACATATATATACATCTGGGGCCTTATTCTTGAAAACTTAACTTTAGATGATTTTAGTGATCTGATTGGTCAATCACTAAAATTGATTTTAAATGTAGTGTTATTATCCATCAGAATACTGTATTTCTTAAAATCTGGATTTTATCTAAGTTAAGTTTTCGAGAATAAGGTCTTGGGCTCTTAATGACTAAGTGAGCCACTTTACAGAAGATTATCCAATGCTTATTGGACAAAAAAGTAGGTTCAAGTTAATTTAAGATTACATTACCTGCATAATAGCTATAAATTGAGGACCATTTTCTATATCTTCACATAGTTTCTGTATAGATGATAACACGGAAGATTTAAAGAAATATCTCCAGTTGTTATTTATTATTTCATATAATAATGTATATAATACACACTTCATATCTGGTGATGGCCTCTGAAATATCATAAAATATTTTACTACCAAGGTGTTACTTTGGTTTGGTTATAAATTTTGACCAATGGCTTCTTTGTTACCTCTTAGAAGTAGGGATGTATATTTTATACACAACTCAGATATTTTGTATGGAAGTTTGCTAAGGTCACTAACAAACAGTTGGGGCATAAAATTGTGAAAAATGTTTGTCCCATTGGTTACCCTTTGAACTTGGGAACTAAGAAGTTACATACCTCAATTATATTGTATGGAAGAAAGTTTGGGTTTTTGTCTCTATAAATTTGAAGACCATAACTTACTAACGATTTCTAAGACAAATGAGAATTTTCTAATGATTAAAAATATTTTAGCATAATAAGATATGTACTTACTGGAGCTACTAGAGGATAAATTTGATCCATACATATAGTAATAATCTGTGGTAGAAATGATTTAAATTGTGAACCAGGTTCTTGTACAATTAATACTAATATCTTTAAAAACCTACAAAGATATATACAAAGAATTTAGTCTCTGTGTGACATGCTTAAAAACAAAAATTTTCTTTCTATAAATCTGATATATCCATACTGTACTGTACTGTAAAACATCAACTGATAAATTTTAAATAAATGTACATGTATTCATAATAATAACTTACTTCTCTATCACTCTAAATGCTGAGGAACTTTCTTCATGAATTGTCTGTGCTAAATGTTCCCTGAAATAATTCACTACATTAAAGGGATAGTAAAGTGATTTTCTAAACTTTGTATGTGTATCGGGGACACTGATAGCTTCAATTTGCGCCATTCCAATTTCCATTCCGACATGTGTGGTTCTTCACTATTAAGTATATTGTACTTACTTAGTAAAGAGATTCATAAATGTTTGAATAGCTTGTTGTGTAAAACTAATTCCCATCTGAACACGTAAACCTTGGAATAATGCTAGGAAAAAACTCATAATACTCTCTATAACATCTGAAATATATGTAAACTGGAATATAACATTTATACACAATATCAAATTGAAATAGTTTACTTCTGGGGTGTGCTTCATTGGTGAATTCTTCATTCATAAAATCAACCATTAAAAAAATTGAAACATATTTCAAGACATATCCAGTATCCATAAGAATTAAATTGCCAATTTTGACAGGCACCAAAAAAAAACACACCTAAACAAATAAATGACTTCATACAAAAAATACATATAGTTTCATATTGATAGAAATTATGCATGATGTTTGAAGAGTTCTATAGAAAGTTGAGGGATGTAACTGGCACACAACAATATTCATCCCTGATATATGGTCCCATCCACATGAATAAAGAAAGGCTTTATCGAAAACTAGCCATTTAAGACATAAAAGAAGTTTCATAAAATATACTCACCAGTTTGTTGTATATAGACAGGAAATATACCTAATGTAACATGAGTTATAACTTGTAATGATTGAAAACAGATCTTTTTACTCTTAACAACTTCACCAGCTATAGATTCTATCCAATCTTCTAACATACATAATGTCTCTTGTATCACTCTTATTGCTATAATAAAGACCTTCTCAATTAATTTTTGTAAAGGGCCAAATGCATTTTATGAAAAACATATAAGGGCCAAATAGAGTTTTGCTAACATAGCGAGCAGAGCGTTTTAGGGGAAGGAATGACTCTTCGGGGGCCATTTCCAAGGGTGTTGCGGGATGCCATTTGAGAAGGCCTGCTATAATATATAATACATGTTTGGGACTGACATGGACAGAAAATCTACTCGTTCAGATGGGACAATAAACTAAGACCCTGTGTGTTATGGGTTATGCATATTAAAGATTGATTGACAATTTGAAGAAAACAAATTGCCTCATTGCGCACTGCATGGCATTTGTCCATCCTCAATACTCCATTTCATTTCATTTTATGCAAACATCAATCTTTTGCTGCACAATATTGAAGTATAAATTCTTTAGGGCAATACCTGTAAATTCTGTATTTGAAAATAATATAAAACCTTTTGTTAAAACATTGTTAAAATTTGTACTGTAAACTGACCTTTATTGTACAGTGTTTTATTTTCAGCTAATAATCTGGTATCTTTTAGTTGTAAATAATCAGCTGTAAGTTGATTAACAAAGGTTTGATGTAAGGCAGCCCGTTTCTCCCAATCTTGTTCTGATTCAGCTATATTTAACCACGGTAGTAATAAATAGTGGGACAGAGATCTATATACTAAATGCTGGACCTATATAGAAATACATTGAATTAATAAAAATCTTCTGGACACAAGAGTACCGGTAAATCAACTATTGGTTTAACTTGATTTGGATGCAAGACCTTGACTGCTATCTGATTGGATAGTAAGGCGAAATTTGAAATGGAATTAAGTGATAGACCAATCAAATAACTGAAAAAGTCAAAATGGATTGTGATAAAGAGAAGAAGGTTTATTGAAATTTTCTAGTACAGAGTATATTGATTTAACTAGGACTTTTAAATATTGCTTGTATAAAATGAAATTTAAGTCCTTCTTTTCTGTATGTTTCAATGTCCAACTCACTGAGCCACCATGGTCCCTGCTGGAGGTTGGTCTACAGAGGATGCGGTTAACTCTTTCGGCGCCAAATAACGTTATAACGTCCCAGCGCAAAATTAATTTTTAATAAATCGGTATTATGACGTTAAATGGTGTAAAATACTTCTTCCAAGTCTAAACCTGCATCATTTTTAGGCTCATTTTCCGAATCAGAATCATTAAATATCGCCGAAAGAACAGCATTCACATCTGCCGGCATTTTAGATGTCATGTTTGTTGAAAATAGAGGAATGAAAAAGGAAAAATCGCTGACTTTCTCTACACCAAAAAAAAAAACCAGCAAAAGTCACGGGAATTGTTTAAAGCGGAAGTGAATTCTGTGTTACTTTAAATAGTAACATTTGTCACAAGCCATCAAGCGGGGATTCCCTAAAAAACACGACCGGTAACTGCGTCAAGAGAATTGTCGACAAAAGTCGCCTATGGCGTTTTGACGTTATGTTTTTACCGGCGACTAAAGTCACCTATGGCGCCGAAAGAGTTAAGGAGAATTTCACTGTATATTATAAGCTAAAATACTTACAGTTCTAGATAAATGTATATAACTACCCTGACTAGAAGCAGTATATAATATAGATAAAATACTTACAGTTCTAGATAAATGTATATAACTACCCTGACTAGAAGCAGTATATAATATATGGATAAAATACTTACAGTTCTAGATAAATGTATATAACTACCCTGACTAGAGGCTGTATATAATATAGATAAAATACTTACAGTTCTAGATAAATGTATATAACTACCCTGACTAGAAGCAGTATATAATATAGATAAAATACTTACAGTTCTAGATAAATGTATATAACTACCCTGACTAGAGGCAGTATATAATATAGATAAAATACTTACAGTTCTAGATAAATGTATATAACTACCTGACTAGAAGCAGTATATAATATATATAAAATACTTACAGTTCTAGATAAATGTATATAACTACCCTGACTAGAAGCAGTATATAATATAGATAAAATACTTACAGTTCTAGATAAATGTATATAACTACCCTGACTAGAGGCAGTATATAATATAGATAAAATACTTACAGTTCTAGATAAATGTATATAACTACCCTGACTAGAAGCAGTATATAATATATATAAAGTACATACAGTTCTAGATAAATGTATATAACTACCCTGACTAGAAGCAGTATATAATATATATAAAGTACTTACAGTTCTAGATAAATGTATATAACTACCCTGACTAGAGGCAGTATATAATATATATAAAATACTTACAGTTCTAGATAAATGTATATAACTACCCTGACTAGAAGCAGTATATAATATATATAAAGTACTTACAGTTCTAGATAAATGTATATAACTACCTGACTAGAAGCAGTATATAATATATATAAAATACTTACAGTTCTAGATAAATGTATATAACTACCCTGACTAGAAGCAGTATATAATATAGATAAAATACTTACAGTTCTAGATAAATGTATATAACTACCCTGACTAGAGGCTGTATATAATATAGATAAAATACTTACAGTTCTAGATAAATGTATATAACTACCCTGACTAGAGGCAGTATATAATATATATAAAGTACTTACAGTTCTAGATAAATGTATATAACTACCCTGACTAGAGGCAGTATATAATATATATAAAGTACTTACAGTTCTAGATAAATGTATATAACTACCCTGACTAGAAGCAGTATATAATATAGATAAAATACTTACAGTTCTAGATAAATGTATATAACTACCCTGACTAGAGGCAGTATATAATATAGATAAAATACTTACAGTTCTAGATAAATGTATATAACTACCCTGACTAGAAGCAGTATATAATATAGATAAAATACTTACAGTTCTAGATAAATGTATATAACTACCCTGACTAGAAGCAGTATATAATATAGATAAAATACTTACAGTTCTAGATAAATGTATATAACTACCCTGACTAGAGGCAGTATATAATATATATAAAGTACTTACAGTTCTAGATAAATGTATATAACTACCCTGACTAGAGGCAGTATATAATATATATAAAGTACTTACAGTTCTAGATAAATGTATATAACTACCCTGACTAGAAGCAGTATATAATATATATAAAATACTTACAGTTCTAGATAAATGTATATAACTACCCTGACTAGAAGCAGTATATAATATAGATAAAATACTTACAGTTCTAGATAAATGTATATAACTACCCTGACTAGAAGCAGTATATAATATAGATAAAATACTTACAGTTCTAGATAAATGTATATAACTACCCTGACTAGAAGCAGTATATAATATAGGTAAAATACTTACAGTTCTAGATAAATGTATATAACTACCCTGACTAGAAGCAGTATATAATATAGATAAAATACTTACAGTTCTAGATAAATGTATATAACTACCCTGACTAGAGGCAGTATATAATATATATAAAATACTTACAGTTCTAGATAAATGTATATAACTACCCTGACTAGAAGCAGTATATAATGTAGATAAAATACTTACAGTTCTACATAAATGTATATAACTACCCTGACTAGAGTCAGTATATAATATAGATAAAGTACTTACAGTTCTAGATAAATGTATATAACTACCCTGACTAGAAGCAGTATATAATGTAGATAAAATACTTACAGTTCTAGATAAATGTATATAACTACCCTGACTAGAAGCAGTATATAATATATATAAAATACTTACAGTTCTAGATAAATGTATATAACTACCCTGACTAGAAGCAGTATATAATATAGATAAAATACTTAAAGTTCTAGATAAATGTATATAACTACCCTGACTAGAAGCAGTATATAATATAGATAAAATACTTACAGTTCTAGATAAATGTATATAACTACCCTGACTAGAAGCAGTATATAATATAGATAAAATACTTACAGTTCTAGATAAATGTATAAAACTACCCTGACTAGAAGCAGTATATAATATAGATAAAATACTTACAGTTCTAGATAAATGTATAAAACTACCCTGACTAGAGGCAGTATATAATATATATAAAGTACTTATAGTTCTAGATAAATGTATATAACTACCCTGACTAGAGGCAGTATATAATATAGATAAAATACTTACAGTTCTAGATAAATGTATTTATTAAATGGCTAGAAAATCTTTCTCTTTTCATTGGTCGAGAGAGTGCCTCGCTTCCTTCGATAGAACACCATATTCACCGCGCAAACGTCACAAGAGTTGAATAAATTTTATATTCACCTCCTTTGCCCAAAATTAGATCAGCGATTTTGATTGGATGTAAATTTAACCTTCCACCAATCAAAGCTGGTTTTGCAAACGTCAAAGATATGTTACGTCATACTTGAGATACGTCAGAGGACAACAGTAAACAAAAAATATGCACATGGCGTCACTTGAAGATAAAGTGATTCGACATTTTTTGCTAAATTTGACGATAAAGCGAATACACCGATTGCCATTTAATAAAACAATTCATGACTTTTGGTTTCAGTTGACATGAGATTTATCAACCCTCAGGGATGCAATATTCACCTCGGCCTTTGGCCTCGGTAAATATTACACCCTTCAGGTTGATAAATCCTCATGTCAACCTCACAAAAGTCATTAATTGTATAATAACTACCTGACTAG
This sequence comes from Lottia scabra, assembly GCA_029955415.1. Lineage (NCBI taxonomy): Eukaryota > Metazoa > Mollusca > Gastropoda > Lottiidae > Lottia > Lottia scabra. The sequence goes on along the minus strand of JARJEI010000045.1, from coordinate 519,481 downwards.
AAGCAGTATATAATATAGATAAAATACTTACAGTTCTAGATAAATGTATATAACTACCTGACTAGAAGCAGTATATAATATAGATAAAATACTTACAGTTCTAGATAAATGTATATAACTACCCTGACTAGAAGCAGTATATAATATAGATAAAATACTTACAGTTCTAGATAAATGTATATAACTACCCTGACTAGAAGCAGTATATAATGTCATCATACTAGGTATTTCTAATAAGAAACAAGGTCTAACTGTAGTTGTTATTGATAATAATAGATGAGCTGCTGAATGAACTATTTTCTCTGGTATCTGAAATATTCATTAAATATCAAATTAGTAAGTTGCCCTTCCATCTGTAATGTTATAGAAAACAAGAAATGCCAAAATTATGCACCAACTTCGACCAAAAATTGCCCAAAGACACAGTGATGGTAATCAGCTATGCCTCTGCCTCTGTCAAAGGGATATTTATTTTTGTTTATCATGACTCTATCATCAATTTAAAACACCATCTGATAAAAGTCATAATTAATGTAAAGGAAATTGTGAACTGATACTGGTTTTACACAGATTGTGGATAGTTAATTGACTAGCAGAGAACAATCTGGGATGCATTGTTCAGGTAGTTATCATGCCACAATGGTTTTATTTTGCATCATGTTCCTGATAACACGAATACAGTTTACTACTTATAGTGCTCAGTTACTAACACTAAAAACATTCAAGATCAAAACAAAATATGCTGTCATTTTGCATCCACCATTCTTGTACTTCACTCAATTTGGGGAATGACTCGTGATGATGTTTTTCCAGATATCATTCTTTCACTCTACATCATCTTGAATTCTCAAGAACGTTATTGCAAATACCACCATTGTGAGGTTTTATAGGAAAGTGGTTAACGCGTCGATCTTTGCGCACATGACGTCATTTGCTTCGATACAATTTGTGTTTGAGATTTTGGTTCTCGACTGGGCTGTGACAATCCGATGACATTGAATAAGTCATCTTCACTCATAATTCCAGTCCACCCAGCTGTAAATGGGTACGGATAATCCAGGAAAGATCAATGCCAAGAAGTTTGGCCAAGGACCAGCTGGGAGAAAGGATCCTCACGGAACCTAAGTTGTTATCCTTGTAAAATATAGATCTTTGTTTTCTTTTGGTGAGACTTACCTGTTTATTGATCATAGGTGCTACAGATGATAAAATAGTATTAATAACATTATAAAATGGTTCATTTGTTACATTAGGTTTCTGAGTCTGAGCATAGAACTGTACCAACCAATGTGAATAGGCTTTAGTAGCAGCTAGTGCTTGAGAATGTCTGAAAAATATCAAAAGAACATCAGACTGAAAATTTTGAACTTTGAGATAGTAAAATATATGAATAAAAACACAAAACCATAGTTTGTTCTAGAAAAAAGTGTAGAACTTTCTTACAAAAAAATTTTAGTAAATAGTTCTTTGAATAGAAATTAAACAGAAGCTTATCATAAATAAAATAACATTAATAGATGTGAACAAACTAAAATTCAAATGATGCTTCTCCAATATCATTTTATTTAAACTTGCATAGTAGAATGGGTTCATATAAGGCCACAATAAAAAAAAAATAAGATTATCATCCCCTCCCGACCCATCCCTTTGAGTGTCGATTTGAAAAAATTTTATTGTAGTTCGGACTCAAATGTTTCATTTTATGTCATACGCTCCATTTACGGAAGGCTCGTTTACGATAAACGCTTGATATATTATTATAGTAAAGAAAAACTCTTCATTTTCTTTAAATATACAAATATGTTCAAATGGTTGCCTTCTGTTGAGCTTATTAGGTTACCTTGAGAAAATAAAAAATAAAAAATAAAATTTCCCCTCCCTCCCCATTTTTTGTGAAAATTTGGATGATAATCTATCAATTTATTTATTGTGGCCTAAGGGAGAATTCCACTAAAACTATCACGTTTTATGACGTCACTGACACTGACAGTGATCTGCATAGATATCAATAGTAGCTTCCGGTAAATCACTGTCAGCGACGTCAGTTTTTGTGGAATTGCAAGAAACACAGACATCGGAATATAAATTTGAATGGTGCAAATTGATGTTATCAGTGTCCCCGACAGACATGTATAAGCTGTATATAAGCTTTTAGCTGTATGTATGTATTTATGTATATACCTACACTTGTATGAAATCAGGTTGTAAGACAGTTTGAGCTGTAGACTCGACTTCAAATAATTTATTACTACTACCAATAGATGCACAGGATACTAATCTATAAAATACAAAGTTATATCGTCAAATAATATTGAGTGTTATATCTGGAAATTACATCAGACAATTAACTTTTAAGCAGAGGTTATCTGATTTAAATGCACATCTTGAGGTTCTATTTCCTGTTTTCCTGCAAATCTAACACAAACTGTCCATGATCTTGATCATAATCTCTAATTTTGAATCAATATGCTCCATGATCAAAAACATTGTTAAAAGTAGACTGGCCATGTTTAAACACTGGCTATCCCTTCCCTACAAGATGTGTTATGTGACAATTTTGGCAGTTTAAAGATGGCAGGTAGAATTGTCAATAGTGGACTAACCTCTCTACTAAGCCTTGAGAAATAGAACTTCTTTCAGAAAATTTCTCTCCTATAAAATGTTCAGCTAATCTGCCTGCAGCTTGAAATAAGGAAGACAAATCTCTCAATGTACAGTGAAGTCGTCTGCATTCATTTTCACCAGTAATAGTTAGTCGTCTCCCTTGGTTACCATTGGTTACAAACTGTCCCAGTTCTGCATAGATATTTACTGACTCACTGAATGGTTCCCACTGGAAAAAATTATGCAGAGTTATGCAGATAGAAAGCTTAAAACTGTAGATTGCATAAACAAATGAACTTAAAATGGGAGAAGATAGGAAACAAAATAGCACCCAATTTAAACAAAAAATCCAATTACATTCTCAAGCAAATTGAGGAATAATATTTTCTTGGCTATTCTTGAGCATTCCAATAAGATGTATTAGAGTCACCAAGGACATGGTTTCAAAAACAATCTAGAATGCCAAGTAATTTAGTCATCTCAACAACAAAACTTTTCATAAGATCATCATACTTACAATGAGTTGAAATGTTTCAGCTGGTAATAACTCAGACACTTTAGCAACAACTTCTAATGATTGCCTTAGAAAGTTTTGCCATTCTGTTTCGTTCTGTGAAAGCAAAACAAAACTTCATTTTTAAAAGTTAAACGCAAATAGCTCTTAATTCAACATGTATATAACCATCAACATGTATATAACTATCAACATGTATATAACTGCACTCAATATCAATGCGTTATTCAAATATCAATGCAAAAACCAAATATCAATGCAAACCCTAATGTTGTCAAAGTGAACATTAAATGTCTAAAATTCAACTAACATTATCATCTAATGATTCATCATCTAATTCTTCTAACTGTGACTGATTATAACGGAACTGTAATTTCTGTAGTATATGGGATACCAGTGATGTTAAGGCTTCTTTATATCTGAAATACAGTTGACAAGTGTAGATTTAAGTACTGCATTTAACAAAGTCAGGAAAATTGACTAATAGATGCAATGGCTGAAACTTTGCCAGAACATCAACATTAGTGCATGAGATTTGATGACACAAGACAAACAGTCAGTGCATCACATTTAAAAAAACATTGATTACACTGAGAAGTGCTTGGAAATACTTTTTCTACATATCTTAAATTACGGGTCTGTAAAACACATCATAACATCACCAATCAAATATTCTGATGCATCTGCACTCGATACAACTAGAAATTTACATCAAAATATTTCTATATATCAACTAAATAAATCTTAATATTAATATTTTACAGATGATAATTCAAAAATGAAGATATCAATATTACCTGCCAATAACAGAATCAGTATCTGATGATCTTTCTCCTAGTTTAGTTAATAAATAATCTAGAAATGTATTCCATATCTCTAAACAATGATAATATCCTTCATGACTTGGCTGAAAAATAATGGGTAAAGATAATTCAGGAAAGATTAATGCCAAGAGATTTGGCCAAGGGCCAACAGGGAGTAAGGATCTTGGGAACCTAAGTTGTTATCCTTGTAAAATATAGATGTATTTTTTCAAATATAGCGCCACTAAAAAATTTAGCAAAAAAAAAAATTACCTGTCTAAATGTATATTTAAATAAAAGGGATAAAAATTCTAGTATAGGAAACTTGGCATTATTTTCAAATCTTCTTAAATGTACACTAACAAACAACTGTAAAAAATCTGTAAACTTCTCAACATAACTGTAATGATAAAACACATATGCTTATAGAACAATCACTGACATAGCTTTTTGGGGGATTTAAATTTTTTGTACACAAATTAAATATGCTCCTAGGTAATAGATTTTGTTAATAATGACGTGATAAAAGGGCAAACCTGTCAACTGGGGAAATTGACTGGCGTGCTAGACAACCTTGTATACTGTATTGAGATTGCGATGGTTATTTTTTTCGTTTTTCTTTACAACAGTTATAAGATATTGCAATGCATGGCTCATTGCTACTTGTGCTAACAAACTTACCTTTCATCAGATTCTTCTAGACGATTACCACTAGACGTACTACTACTTTCTTTAGTTAACTTTTGTAACAAAGAAAACGTCTGCTGAAACATTTGTACTAAAAAATCTTCAAATTCTTGAGGCACACAGTTTTTGGCCAGGATTTCGTTGATGCAATTCATGGCCAACACTCCTAAATATTGGGCATTGACACTACAGGAAGAACTGGGACTGGAGGCACGCACATTTCTTACTTCACATCCAAATCCAGCAAAATGAAAGATGGTACTAAGTAATTGAGGTGTTATTGTAGTTGATAGAGGAATCCAACTAAAGAAATGAGCTAAACAGTTTAAACACAATGAACATAGTTGTTTGGCGTTTTCATCTAAGGGAGGTAAGGCTTCCAGTTGCACACCTCTACCCGAAGTCTTGAACATACTGGACATATCTGAAAAAAAAAACACAAATTGAAAATATAATGAAATGAAATGAAATAGGAGTTTTATATCCTGCTTTTCTGCACCTGTATTGGCTAATGAATGAAGATGGGCAAATGCCATACAGTGTGCATTGAAGGAAATGAGCGGCATAAGTCTACTCTCTTTTTTGATTTCCAACTGTGGAAGAATCTTTAACATGCACATGTGTAGGACACAGGGTCCCGATTTATTGTTCCCCATCTGAATGCCTTTCTATGTCAGCCCCTCTGAACTGCATCACTGACAAGTTGAATACAAAGTCATGATCTCAACAAACACAAATTGAATGCAAGCAAATTAACATTATTAAGCAAAATCAATGTGTAGAGTGGAATCAGGTGATGTGACAGCCCTCTATTGGTTTTATTGAGACTTCAATGCAAGGTCAATAAAATCAGTTGGAACGGAGTTCTCAATAGCTTTGTTAGCACAGAAACAAATGAATCCACAGAAAAACAATAAATACAAAAAGGTACACAATTCATAACAGAAAAATAAAAGAAAGAAAATTTAACTCACTGACCAGATCTAGCAGGTGATGATGAAAATAATAAAATGGCTGATTTTCGATGTGATTCACTTTCACCATGTGTAGGGGAAGGGGGTGGAGTGGCTGCTACTAAATGGTGATGTTTCTCTAATACTGATTCTAATATATCTGAAATACAACACATTTCAGTTTTCAATGGAATCATATAACATATAATAGTTACAGAACTCTTTATTTTAAAGGAATAGTAAAGAGGTTTTCTAAACTTTGTACGTGTTTCGGGTACACTGATAGCATCAATTTGCACCATTCCAATTTCTGTGGTTCTTAAAATTAAACTAACGCTTTTTATGACTTCAGTGACAGTGATATAGATATCAATAGTAGCTTCCAGTAGATCACTGTCAGTAACGTCAATAAACGCGTTAGTTTTAGTGGAATTGCAAGAACTACAGACGTCGGAATGGAAATTAGAATGACACAAATTGATACTATCAGTGTCCCCGATACACATACAAAGATTAGAAAACCACTTTACAATCTCTTTAAGGTTTCTTTAAAGAGAAGCAAACTCAAATACTATTACTATTGAGACATTTTTTCTCAAGGAATATTAAGTATTCTTTAGTAGGTTTTACATGTAATTGTTTTTGAAGGTATACTCTTAATACTATTATTAGTAATATGTTGATTTTTCAATTCCTAAATCTATGAAGAGCATAAATCTTCAACTTACTATTGAGAAGACCTAAAACAGTAGGAACTTGTAGTAGTAACAATTTATGTAACTCTTCTTTCCTTGCCATACTTAAATCTTCTCTAGGTGAGGCTAGTTCTTCTGATGCTGTTTGTAAGATCATAACACCTAAACTAACTGTATCTGACTGTTGTACTAACTACAAAATATTATCAACAAAACTTAAGAATACTACATCTTAAATTGATTATAAAATCAAAATTCTCAACCTTGGTTAATAACAGTATATATTCATTATTGGACTTATACCTGATATCATAAATAATACACAGCAGATTAACTTATGAATGCAAACAATTAAGTATAATGTAATAATTGAAAAATGCTAACAAAAACATTTAAGCATTTTTCAATAATAACTTATTATTCTATGGATGATGTTTGATGAATGTTTTGGGCTTATTTTTATAAAATCCACACCCCAAAACAACTACTGGTACTTTAAACTGCTGAATATCATGCTCACCTGAAGTATACTAGGGAAGAAATCAGGATAGAAATGAGGCCAATCAATTCTACCAATATCTACTACCAGTTTAATTAATTTATTACGTATATAAGATGGTACTATTGTATGTTTCTCTAATAAATATTGGTTGACTGTATTTCTCAGGTTTAATTTATCATTTACTGATATTCCCAACCATTGACGATTGACAACATTCTGAAGAAAAAAAAAATCATAATTTGAAATCTGATGTTCATAGCTGTATTGCTTGCCAATAAGTCAGCATGGATTTCAAGATTTGTTTTACGGTTGGGATCGTTCGTGCTTGGTCTTATCATTTTTGAGCTCACTTAAAGGTATATACGTGTATATTACTTTTCAGCATAAAAATTAAAGCTCAGAATTCCTCTCAATTTAAAAATAACGGAATCACAGAAATAACATACGCATATTTTGAAATCATATCAATAACTGCCTGAGAATTCTAAAAAAATCGAAAAACTGTCATCCCTTGCTGAAAGTTTCATTTTATTCAATTGGAGGACATCACAATTCTATTCTGAAATATAACATTGATAGCTCTATCAACCATCAGAATACCGTACATATTTTGATTTTTATATCCTACAAAATAGATGGGGGTGTGGGGCGGCATGTCAACTACATTTAAATTGTTTTCTACTATGGTTCCCTTTAAATAACACTACAAGTTTTACCTCTAGAAGACTCAAACAGAACATCATAACATACTCATTCTGTGTATTAGCCATGAAATATAAACAATGTCTCCATGATTCTTTCGTTTGACCAAAATTATTCAACAAAGCCTCTAAAATATTGAAACATCAATTATCAATTCGGAATGAAAGGGCTACAGTTAACAGTTAGTAAGAAAAATTGTTTCTGGTGCCCATTATTATTTCTGATTGCTTTAAAGGGCCGTTCTGCTTTTTAAAAAAAGTTTCCTTTATCAAAGACAGCGCAAATATTACCTCAAAGTATTTCTAAAGTATGCTCATTATATCTATGCATCTTTTAGATCAAACTGAATTTGTTTTTAAAGGGCTAATTACAAACAGGGAGTACTTATTGTTAATTAAGCAATTTGACCCAGTTTTGGTGTTTTCCCTTTAAATGGCTCAATATTTCTAGCTGAAACCTTTACAATACATACGAGGGACATTTCTCTACAATTAGGCGTTTATTTTACTCAAATCCGTTCAGTAGTTTCCTATCAGCGTCCAAAAAACATAACACACTTAAAAACCTTACGTAAGGTTTTTAAAAATTTTAGCATGTTTTTAGCATTTAAAAATTAACGGCTGGATTTTTTTAGTTAAAACTTTCAGATACAATAAAGGGCACATAGTTACAGATTTTGGTGTAAAGTTTTCACAAATTTGAGCCAAAAAATTTTTTGACCTAAAAAAAATTCACACTGCCCCTTTAAATATTAGTAAACAAATTTATATCCAATAAACCTCTGCAAATCGAGAAAAAAATACTTTTGACTTAAAGGAATTGGCAAAATAAAAATAACTGTTAGATCTAGTTACCAATTTCTCTCTTTCTTTCATTGCTGGTTCTTCCATCAAAAAACTCTGTCATCAATGCCTCTAAGGCTCTCAGGGAATTTTCGTCAGAAGCCTAAATAATAAATCAATACATATTCATAAACAAACATTGAAACAAGAGTAACTAGAGCCGTACCAAAACGGCGCTGAGCAGTGCGTCATCCTGAATTTCTTTCATCTATCATTAGGCATTAACCAAATGATTATGAAAAATGATCATTAGAAAAGTTAAATTGAGATTTCCTTATTTAGATGAATGGCAACTTTTTATGGTCGGAATAATTAAAAGATTTACGATTTGTTAGTTCTCTCCCTTCAACTGTTTTGACAATAGCATTTGTTTGGACAAATTATGTCACGCGACAGAGCTGTTTAAAGTTAAAAATTGCAATTTTCAAACGGCTTTGAAACCGGTAGTAAACGTTGGGCATCTGAAAAAATTATATCATTGGCTACATCTCATCAAGGGCAATAATTTTTGTACAGGTCAATAAGTCAGGAAAGGTCAAGGTCACGGAATATGATCCTTGAAAGTTTAGACAATTACTGATCCATTTTAACCGGAAATAAGAACAATTCAGAATTGAAATTAAAAAATCGGCTTTCCCTGGTTTGGTAGCAATCGACTGTAGATTGCATAGACATCTAAATTATGCAAATTCCACAGCACCCTGAGGCCCCATTTTACGTTTTATAAAAATATACCATTTCGAAATGGCGACTGATCTGTTACATTCGGTTCAAATTTTATCATTTGTATACTTTTGTGTCCACATAACAAACATACCGTAAAAAGTATTTTTCGAATATCTTCAAAATTCCGGAAGTTGAAATTTCAACTTTGAAAGCCGATGACGTCAAAACCGGAAGTGACATCGAAATTTTGAAAACATATTCTTGTTCGCCACCAAATTGTCTATCTATCTGTAAGTTTTCAGAACGATCGAAATAAAATTTGAAAAAAACACGCACAGTTTCAATGGAAATTGGCACAAATTTTTCAAACTTTAAAAGGCGGAATTTTGATTCAAATGTATTGTGTTGTATATCATTGGAAAGAGCAGACAGAGCATAGTAAGAAGTTGAAAGAAAATAAGACATATGTAAATTAGGTCACGTGGTAGGGCTGTTTAAAGTTAAAAATTTCAATTTTCAAACGGCTAAAAAACCGGAAGTAACCATTGGGCATCTGAAAAAAATATGTCATTGGATACATCTCATCAAGGGCAATAACTTTTGTACAGGTTACAAAGTCACAAAAGGTCAAGGTCACGAAATATGGGCCTTGAAAGTTTTGACAATTACTGATTTATTTTAACCGGAAATTAGAAAAATTCAGAATTGAAATTCAAAAATTGGCTTCCCATGTTTTGGTCGCAGTCGACTGTTGATTACATAGACATAAAAATTATGCAAATTCCATAACACCCTGAGGCCTCATTTTGCGTTTTATAAAAATATACCATTTCAAGATGGCGCCTGATCTGTTACATCCGGGTCAAATTTTATGATTTGTATAATTTTGAGTCTACATAACAAACATATTGCAAAAAGAATTTTTCGAATATCTTCAAAATTCCGGAAGTTGAAATTTCAACTTTGAGAGCGAATGACGTCAAAACCGGAAGTGATATCGAAATTTAAATGACAGACTTGTATTTAGAATTAAAATGTCTATCTGCATGTAAATTTTCAAATCGAACAAAATAAAATTGTAGAAGTTGAAAAATTCAAAAAATTTCAAATTAAAAAAGTCAGTGTCAAAAATAAATTTTTTAAATTTTAGTAAGAAGTCATCTTGTAGCTGTTAGATTATAGATATTAACCCAAAAATTCCGATCAAAATCGGACAAAAATTAGAGACGTAAATTCAAAAACCCTAAAATACGTTTTTGCGTCATACGTCATTTCCGGTTGGATTAAAATGCATCAATTTATATTCATGTAACGGTGGCCACCATTTGTGAATAGGAAGTTGCATCAGTGAGTATGTAGCATGCGTAGTTTTGGCTGAGCGAGATGGGAAGAATTCGAAAAAAAAAAAAAAATCATTATGAAAACAAAGCAGTGCGTTCGAAATCGAACGCACTGCAATAATCAATTAAACAACATGTATTCATTAGGAAATATATGGTCAATTAGAAAATTATAAAGGTAATGTAACATATAAAGGCCTAAGAAATACATGACAGTTTGGACCAAATCAAACTCGGACCAATAACTATACAAACTTGGACCACTTTTCATGACAGACTCGGACATTTGAGACTTGGACCCAGTTTTAACTATATTTTAAATTTGATTTTTCACAAACTCAGACCAAGATTGAACTAAAATATCTAAAACTTTTATCCTAACAAACTCAGAATTATTCCTGTTATGAATTTTAGTAACAAGACACTGAATGACTGAGGTTAATTGCTGACTCTATTTATTCCCAGTCTTTGTTAGCTATTTAGATAGATATGGCTAGGGGCAAGTCAGAAAATCCCCAATTTATGTGGCTTCGTTTCTCTGACACCCCCCAGCTATATCCATCTAAATAGCTATTAGAGTCAGCATGTTCGGACTAACGACAACGTAACACTCAGCAGAGATTCAGACTCAGAGAAGAGCAAGGTTGAAGGTAATTCACTACATTTAATTAGACTTTTATCAATCACTAATTTGATAATCATCAGATTTCAAATCTGATGACAGGTTATTCCATGAGAGATCTAACTTGTAAATTACCATTTTATGCACTTAGGATTAACAAATTAATATCCCCAAATTTGACAAGTAAGACTTTGGGAACCATGTGGGTCTTTGCATTATGGGATACCATAATTTTGACATTTCTCTGAGATGATTCGTAACATTATAATTATGAGCTTATTTGACACAATGTCAGGTCTAGTTTTTATTAGTTATAGTTTTTGAACAATATTCAAATAATTGTGAATTAATCAAATCTCATATTCTTTTCAAATTTTAGTTGTCGAGTAATAATTCTCACAAAATGTCTGAAATACAAGGTAAATATTTAGCTTGTACGTAATAACTCGACCTTGACCTATCAATCAGTTTGAAACCGAAAGTAGATTACGCCTTATTCTCTTACATCCAGACTTTTTTCCTATTTGACACATAGTGAGTCAGGATTCAAGATTTTTGTTATGTTTCTTTCTCGTTCTAGATGTTGCGATTGAAATCACACATTTCTAGCTTGCTTTCTTGTCCAATAAAAAGTGTTCTTGTCTTTGGCATTTTGTCGGTTTTGATCTTGCATCTATTTTGGTCAGATTACTCAGTTGCCAATTATCTCCTGAATCTGACTCAATTAAATGAAAACTCTGATATGGTTGATACTAAAACAAATTCTGGTAATAATTTAATGATAAGAAAACCAGTGTATTACTTTATAGATTAAGTAGATGATGGGCAAAGATACTTACTCACCTTTGACCTTTGGAGAGATATAAAAACTTATATGGTTATTTATAATGAATGCTTTTGTAATGTAAGAACTGTACAACTGTAAGTTTTGGACAAGTCATGACAAAACACTTTATAACACAATATTGATAGAAAGATTTAGTGAGGCATGTTTTTTTTATCCTAAAATTATTTTCCAGATAATACAATGCTGAACAGATTCAAAGCTGCCATGGTATTGAGTGGTGCTGGTGATGCTATTGGATACAGACGTGGCAAGTGGGAGTTTTGTTTTGATGGCAGACAAATTCATGATGAATTGAAAAAAATGGGTGGAATTGCCAAAATTGATGTTTCAAGTAAGCTAGTATATAATTTCATGATTCAGTATGCAATGAGGGAATTTTAACAGCATTAGCCTGTCCTCTTTTTATTACAAATTCTCAAGGGATCTGTGCACAGCATGTACTATTGTGTAATACAAGGATGACAAACACTAAATATGTATTTAGACTTAAAAAACACTTAATAAGCTACATAATTAAGACATAGAAATCATAAAATATAGTCCACAATTGGAACCTGTAATTGGCATTTGGTTATTGTAAATACTAATTGGAATAAGGATAAACATATGGTTTGCCCTAGTTTTTATACGCCCACATGAAATGTGGAGCGTATATTGCCGTCACCCATGTCCGTCGGTCCGTCCGTCCGTCCGTCCGTCCGTCCGTCGGTCCGTCCACAATTGCTTGTTAACACTCTACAAGTCACAATTCTTTACGGATTTTGATGAAACTTGCTAAAATTGTTTATTATCATCCAAGGATGAACCCTATTGAAAATCAAAAGAATCGGAAAATATTTGATATGAATTATTGCCCTTGTTCTTTAAAACGCGTTCGATTTTTAGCTTGTTAACACTCTACAGGTCACAATTCTTTACGGATTTTGATGAAACTTGCTGAAATTGTTTATTATCACTCAAGGATGAACCCTATTGAAAATCAAAAGAATCGTAAAATATTTAACATGAATTATTGCCCTTGTTCTTTAAAACGCGTTTGATTTTTAGCTTGTTAACACTCTACAAGTTTCAATTCTTTACGGATTTTGATGAAACTTACTGAAATTGTTTATTATCACCCAAGGATGAACCCTATTGAAAATCAAAAGAATCGAAAAATATTAGATATGAATTATTGCCCTTGTTCTTTAAAACGCGTTCGGTTTTTATCTTGTTAACACTCTACAGGTCACAATTCTTTATGGATTTTGATGAAACTTGCTGAAATTGTTTATTATCACCCAAGGATGAACCCTATTGAAAATCAAAAGAATCGGAAAATATTTGATATGAATTATTGCCCTTGTTCTTTAAAACGCGTTCGATTTTTAGCTTGTTAACACTCTACAGGTCACAATTCTTTACGGATTTTGATGAAACTTGCTGAAATTGTTTATTATCACTCAAGGATGAACCCTATTGAAAATCAAAAGAATCGAAAAATATTAGATATGAATTATTGCCCTTGTTCTTTAAAACGCGTTCGGTTTTTATCTTGTTAACACTCTACAGGTCACAATTCTTTATGGATTTTGATGAAACTTGCTGAAATTGTTTATTATCACTCAAGGATGAACCCTATTAAAAATCAAAAGAATCGTAAAATATTTAACTTGCATTATTGCCCTTGTTCTTTAAAACGCTTTCGATTTTTAGCTTGTTAACACTCTACAAGTCACAATTCTTGACGGATTTTGATGAAACTTACTGAAATTGCTTATTATAAACCCAAGGATGAACCCTATTGAAAATTAAAAGAATCGAAAAATAATTAATATGAATTATTGCCCTTGTTCTTTAAAACACGTTCGATTTTTAGCTTGTTAACCCTCTACAAGTCACAATTTTTTACGAATTTTGACAAAACTGACTGAAATTGTTTATTATCACCCAAGGATGAACCCTATTGAAAATCAAAAGAATCAAAAAATATTTAATATGAATTATTGCCTTTGTTCTCTAAAACGCGTTGATTTTTAGGTTGTAAATACTCTTGAAGGCACAATTCTTTTACGATTAGATTTTAATGAAACCTATTGAAATAGTTTATTATCACACGATAAACCCTATCGAACCCTATGACTTATTGCCCTTCTTGTATAAAATAGGTTTTAGTTTTTAGCTCATAACAGAGAAGGATTTTGACTAAACTTGATGAATGCTTAACCCTTAATGAAATCGAGAAAAAAATTGTTTAGACGACACCTAATTTAAGTTCTGAACAAAATGTAGGCCTATGACTACAGGTTTAATATTTGATGGTTGCTGTTTTCCGCCAAATGTTCTTTTTCAAACAAAGCTTCCAGTGGGCGTATATTACCTTGCCTGGCAAGCTATCTTTGTATACGTAAGGTACCTTTGTCCAAGTTTGAAATTGAGTTAAGTTTTATCAGTATTAGTGTATAATGTAATTTGTATTCTAGAGAGAAAACGTGATGATAATATAAAATGGATAGTTAGTGATGATACTGTTATGCATTTAGCTACTGCAGAAGGTAAAAATCATAATTATCTTTTTGTTAAAGAGATTATAAAGACGTTTTTACGTATGCAGGGCTTTATATTACATTATTTTGGGCACACCCTGTCCTGGGAAGCTTACAGTAGAATTTTCACTAATTTAGAACTCTCTGGGTGTCATACAAATTTAATTTCAACTACTGTTATGTTAAGGCAGGATTTCTTGCTCTGCAGTTCTTACATGCAGCATGTTATTTTCACTGATTTGGGCGCGCGCTGTTGATTTGGGCACAACATTTACCGTTTTAACTAGCATGTAATCTAAAGGCCTGATACTGTACCTGTATATCAAGGGCACCAATCTTATTTTCAGACATTTGTTGTTCTTTAATCTCAAAAGCTGCCAATAATATCTTAGAGTTTTTGTGATAGATAAAAATTTAAAAAACCATCTTAACAATCCCTTTAAGATTAATAAAAGTTCTTTGTGATCAGTGGTATTATGAAAGCAAATTTTAAAGAAATTCAACTGCACAGAGTTTATTGATGTGTGTTATAATTATAGCACTGGTAGAAAGTGGTGAAACAGAAGACTGGGATCAAGTATTTTATAACATTGGTAGAAATTATCAAGAAAGTATGAAAGATATGAGAGGTAGAGGTGCAGGTAAGCATTTATTACATACTTTATATAACATATTCACTTCATTAAATAACGGAACACAATTTTTATGGTATACTACTCCTTAGTTTTATTACACACAGCGTTTCAACAATTTACATTGTCATCTTCAGGTGAAGTGAGGACATATAATAAACTAAGGAGTAGTATACCATAAAAATTATGTTCCGTTATTTAATGTGATCTCTACCCCTAAATGTCGCTTAAGGATTATATTCACTTCAGGTAACATGTTTTGATATATGTATGACTGTATGTTGGAATAAGCACATAACAGGGGAATAGTTGAATATTTGGAAATAGAACATAATCCCTTCAAATTTATGGCGGGGGAAGCGGCCAAAACCTAATGTTATGTAGAAATGTTTATTTATTGTGTATTACAGGTTTCTTGTATTTTGTCTATTGCGTTAGACGTTTTAGGTATTTGTGTTGCATTCTGTTACATTTGTGTTTTAAATTAGACATTTCTAAATAGCATTAGGTTTTTTTCCGCTTTCCCCCGCCATACAAATTTTCCTCAAAACAGAAATGATAACAAAATTTGGCACCTTTCTCTTTTCGTTTGATATATTATGTGGTTAAACATATAGTGAATTAAATGCCAAAAATGAAGTGTATTGGGTATATTGAGAACAAGGAATATATCTTTTATTGATTTTTTACTTTCAGGTCCTACATGTATGGGTGGTGCAAGATTATTTAAGGCAGATGTTAAGAAGAAACAGATTGTACCATTTGATTCAAGGTAAAATGTCTTCAAATATTTTTTTTTTGCTTTGAGAAAACAGTTTTGAGGGTCTGACTTAGAGCTTATACCATTTTTTTTTTTTTGAACAATATTTACAACATAGAAATATAAATTCCTAGTGCCAAAACTAGTTTAAACTCTTTACTTATCAATAACTACGTTTTTGTATTAACCCCTTTTACACATAGAAGTGAATTTCATAAATGAGAAATCTTTTTGCTTCATTAAAAAAAAGTCAGACCCTTTCTTTAAAGGGATTGTAAAGTGATTTTCTAAACTTTGTATGTGTATCGGGGACACTGTTAGCATCGATTTGCGCCATTCTAATTTTTTTATTCCGACGTCTGTGGTTCTTGCAATTCCACTAAAACTAACGCATTTTATGACGTCTCTGACAGTGATTTGCATAGATATCAATAGTAGATCACTGGGTGAACGGTAACTTGGTCACAGTAAATTTGGTCACCGGAAATGTGGTCACAGTAATTTGGTCACAAGGTATTTTGGTCACAGTAATACGGGCACAAGGTATTTTGGTTACAGTAATATGGGCACAAGGTATTATCGTCACAGTAAAACGGGCACATGGCATTTTGGTCACAGTAATTAGGGCACAAGGTAATTTGGTCACAATAATAAGGGCACACGTAAGTTTGGTCACAGTAATACGAGCACAAGGTATTTTGGTCACAGTAATATGGGCACACGGACAACAAACCTTGCGCTATATTCCCTATTTTGCCCTAATGCAAAATGGTACAAGGGGCCATGGTTCTGGGGGCTTCGTGAATTTGGACCACAGCTTGAAACACTGGTCTATATGATTTAAAGGGATAAGTTCACTAACTATTCGACCAAAAACAAAATAGTCTCAGAATCTGGAAATGTTTAACAAATCTAATCCTTAACATTGTCTACAACTCTCCTACACAATTTAATCCTTTAAACACATGTGTACACCCATAATTATCAGCGTTTGAAAGTCAAAACTTAAGAGAAAAGTTCAGCATTTTCGGGAATAGATTGCACAATCCTAGCAATTTTACCGATTTATTAAACATTTATCATCATTTTCTGTTTATTTGTTTTCTATATAAGGCATAGTCTCACTTAAGTATGAGTTGTATTTTTTACTTTTTAACGCTGATAACTATGGATACACTAAGATTTGAAGGCTCAAAATTTCGAGGGAGAGTTGTGAACATTATTACGGATTAGATAGGCAAAAACAATCCAGGTTCTGAGACTAAAGATTTACAGGTCGAACTGATAGTGAACATATATCTTTTAAGTGACCAAATTACTAGTACCTTGAGCCCTTATTACTGTGACCAGAATACCATGTACCCTAATTACTGTGACCAAAATGCCATGTGCCCGTATTACTGAGACCATAATACCTTGTGCCCTTATTACTATGACCAAATTACCTTGTGCCCTTATTACAGTGACCAAACTACCATGTGCCCGTATTACTGTGACCAAAATACCATGTGCCCGTATTACTGTGACCAAAATACCTTGTGCCCGTATTACTGTGATCAAATTACCTTGTGCCCTTATTACTGTGACCAAAATACCTTGTGCCCGTATTACTGTGACCAAAATACCTTGTGCCTTTATTACTGTGACCAAAATACCTTGTGCCTGTATTACTGTGACCTTTTTTCCGGTGACCAAATTTACTGTGACCAAATTACCTACATCCGATCACTGTCTGTGATGAAATAAAACGCTTGTTTTAGTGGAATTGCAAGAACCACAATCGTCAGAATGGAAATTAGAATGGCGTAAATTGATGCTATCAGTGTCCCCGATACACATACAAAGTTTAGAAAATCACTTTACAATCCCTTTAAGTGTTGATATGACATTATATTGTGATATTATTTATTATAGAGGTGGGGGTTGCGGTGCTGCAATGAGAGCTATGTGTATTGGTCTACGTTATCCTTTGTAAGTATATATATTAACATTATCCTTTGTATATATTAACGTTATCCTTTGTAAGTATACATATTGGCAACAGACAGACTCATGATTTACTCTTAAAACTAATAGGACTTAAATCAGCTATCTGTAGTACCTACTTTTCAGGACTAAAATCTGGTATTATTTTCTCCTGCAATTCTCAAGTTATAACATACACAATATTAAAGGGAAGCTACTATTGATATCTATGCAAATCATTGGTAGTGACGTCATAAAACGCGTTTGTGTTAGATGAATTGCAAGAAACACAGACGTCGGAATGGAAATTGGAATGGCGCAATTTGATGCTATCAGTGTCCTCGATACACATACAAAGTTTACAAAACCTCTTTACAATCCCTTTAAATATATCAGTGTTTTAAATTGATCAAACTTGTTCATTAATGATATTTTTATTAAGACCAAAAGATGAAGATAAATTGATTAAAGTAGGTGTAGAAAGTGGAAGAATGTCTCATCACCATCCTACAGGTTATCTGGGTTCTGTAGCCGCTGCTTTATTTACAGCTTACAGTATACAAAGTAAGATTTGGTTTGTGTGGGCATCTTACAGGAAAACTACCTCTTAGAATGAAAACAAAATCTAAATTTTCAAATTTGAGAATAATTCATCAGTGGACTTATCTGTCCTTATCTGGTGTCATACCTATACTAAAGTTAACCTTCAGAAAATTATGTTACATATAATTTGTGAAAAACGCTAACAAATTTTTTATAGCATTTTTTGATAAAAAAAATTTTTTTTTCTTCGATCTATTGAATTCTGTTTACATTCTTTTGACACCAGGTAAGCCCAGTAATGACTATTAACTTTTAGCGGACAAGTTTGAGAATTAGAATTTTTTTTTTTTCAATCTATGAGGCGGTATTCAAGAAGCTTCTCAAAAAATCTAATAAGAATTTGTCATATAATTTTACATTAATGGTATTTGAAGATTTTTTACAATCTTAACCAACCTAATGCAAAACAGTTGGACATAAAAAATTAACTGTATGTCATCCGATTTTAGAATTTGCCGAAACTAAAAACTTATATTTGATATTATTATAGAGAAACCAATAATAGAATGGGGTCATAGTTTAGTAAATGATGTATTACCTAAAGTATTACAATATATAAAAGATACTAATGAATATGTTGAACCTAATGTTAAAGTTTGGTAAGTTTACTGTGATTGATCTCACTGAAAAATTCATGAAATTCATCAGTGCTAGTTTTTTTTTAGCGTCCATGACATAATATTTGGTCAAATTTTTCTAGAAATACAACACTGATAATCGTCTAGACCAAATATTAAAAGAAGCTTTGAGTGTGTTTGTACAACAACTAGAAAAATCTTTCTAATTTCTATTCAATGTTTTACTTTGTATATAATATTTATAGTGTCTCGTAAGTCGATATCGGCTGGCATCTTTCATTCAATTTACTTATTTTATGTTTTTAAATGTACAAGATGGTGACACTGAAATAAAATAAATTATTATTATATTGTATTCCTTTTTCATTACAAGGGATGATGAGAAAGGATTTAAAGCACTCTGGGAAAGATATTTAAAAGAAAGAAAGATTGAAGATGGTAAATCTGAACCAGTGTTTCCTAGTAAATATGATGTAGAAGAGAGAGATATATTTTATAAACATGTCAGTTTTAGTGGATGGGGTGGCTCTAGTGGCCATGATGCACCCTTGATAGCGTAAGTAGCTCATATATCGGTATTCATTGTTTGGTATTTTTTAGAAAGTTACATATAATTATAGTCCCAGAACCAGTCCTGTTTTACCAAATCTGTTGAATTGTAGGGTGAAATTGTAAGGAAGTACTTTTAGAAATGAACTTTATTAGAACGTAGTCATCAATACATTTCCTTTCTTCATGATCCAGAGTTATCTCCCCGTATCCTATTCACGTAATATGATCGTCTTTTCGACACAGGTTGTCCGATACAACAAAATCCCTTTGATAAATTTTGTTAAAAGTATTGTGTTTCTCCATGTTAAATTATTATTGTTAGAGTTTTTGTCAGATGGTGAAGGCACTATGGTATTTTGTAATCATTGTAAAATTAGATTAGTATTTGAAAAAAAACATATGTATCACATTTTATCTGCCATATTAATGCCTTCATTCACCTTAGGATATTTGTTTCATACTTTCAGGTATGATGCCTTACTAGCAGCTAGAGATAATTGGACAGAGCTTACAAACAGGTGAGTCTTGTAATTTACCTGATTGTACAAGTAAGACCTTGAATTCTTTGGTAATAAATGCTTCTGTGATCTTAGCAAGGAATTTCACTTATTCATGTGTTTTATAAAATTTCTAAATTAAAAGGTTTTTTTTTCAAATCAATCAAATGGTTTCCTAATGTAATTTCAGAGCATTTTTCCATGCCGGAGACAGTGATAGTACAGCTGTTATGGCAGCATGTTGGTTTGGTGCTCTATATGGTTATAAAGGTGTTCCAGAAACTAATTATAAGGTAAGAAGGCGTTTGGCTCTAAGACTATTTTTCTGACATGACCGATAGCATACCACAAATGCTTAGAATGACAGGTCTCTGTCAGACAAGTATAGGTTAGTCATTGGATGTGCTTTGATATTAGTCATAATGCAAAATATAATGAAAACTGTTATGTGTTTATGAGTTTGTCTCCATTTGCCACCATTGATTTGACAAAAATTATCAGTTGAGTTATGCCCATTAAAATCATAATCATGGTCTCATAATACATGATCCAATTATGTTGTATTGAAAATGCCATTACCAAAAGAGAAAAATTATGCAATTTGAGAACATTGAGGACTTGTGATAATAATTTTGCATTTTTTTTTCATTAAACCGTTTGTGTGTCTGAATTTCTTATAGCTAATAAAGAAATGTTTATATATTACAGGGTTTAGAATATCAATCTAGATTAGAGAAAGCTGGTGAAGAATTATATAAACTATCACATATAGAAGAATCTTAAGTTTTAGAATTTTCATCAAATCTTGCTCAGTGTAATCATCTTCATCTTCTAACTCAGTATATTAGATAGTATACATCAACTACCTCTATCTAAATGTACCAACAGGCATTAATGCCTCAATATAATTATAAGGTTTTTAAGACCATTTCCTCATCTGTCATCTTAAAAGAGGCATTTCTTTCTATGTCAATGTAATCAACATGTATAGTTATTTAAATGCCTTTGTCAACTTTTACTAGCAGGCAATGTGTTTTGACTAAATAATGCCTTTCGTAACTTAATAGGGGCCAAATTAATTATTTTCTGAAAATGATTTTGATTATATATAAAGAAGAACATATTTTAGTTCAAATAGTAAAAAATAACTTAGGGTTAAATAAGACTTAGATTTATGCACGTTTTATTTAACTCAGTGTTAAGTTTTATGCATATAGGCTCTGGTATGAGATGAGGTTTTTTCCATAAAATTGGAGTTTGTAATTATGTTAGCTAAAAATAAGCATTCTTCATCCTCATTGCAAAAAATAAATTATTTGTATGTTTTGTACAATTTGCATGATTTTTTTATAACAAAATATTTGTATGCATTTTTTTTATCGAATACTGTAATAATAATTAGCAATTTTTTATTTACATTATTAAATATTTATTAATGAAATTCGTATAAATTAATTTAATTACACATTTGTTTTTTTTTTTTCATTTATGCTAATGTACATCTTGTATATGAATGATATAATTGTGATAAAATTGTGAAGTATGTAATTGAACGTAAATTTTAAATTTATGAAAAATGATTTCCTGTTTAGATTTTTATGTTGAAATATACATTTTATCTTATGTTGTTTTATCTGTTTCATTTATGACTGTGATATTTTTGGCTGTTTAATATAAATTTCTAAAATACAATTTATTGCAATTTGACTTTTAAAAAAATTCCACAAATGAATTTTTTATCTTATATTTTCCTTTGAAATTCTTTTTTTTTTTTATCTATGCTGGCCTTTACCAATTTATGAATTTTGTTTTTATGGCTTAATTCTTTATATCTTTTATTATGTAAATAATAATAGGATTATAAAATAAATTTGACCATATAAATATTGTATATAAGAGATAGTTATTTAATTACATATTTCAGCAAAGATTTCTGTATTTTGTTGCGATGAGATGAAATTAAATTTTTTACTTTTACTATGAGTAGTTATGGTTCATTACAATATTTTTTTTTATGAACTTATCTCTCAGCCCTGCATGCGAGTAAGAATTACTCCACCCATCCATTTATTTCTTGAAAGCCCGCGACATTGGATTATTAGATTATGCCACTATTTTCACAAAATTTCCCTCACTGTTCAATACTACATTGTACACAGGGTGTTTACCTGTCCTCAATAGCCTAAACAATTGCATATAAGTAGAATGTCAAACTCCAAATTAGATAATAATATTCCATTATTGCTTAACAATAAATTTAAGATTTTTTTTAGAGGAATATACCGGTACCAAGAATCTGCCTGTATTTCCCTGTTAAATTAAGAAAAGGCTGGATATCAGGGAATGCCACGTAGTACAGTCTGTCTTAATTAGCCAAAAATGGAAACGAATTACAACAGGTAATAATATTATATGTGTGATTTATTCAACATGGATTGATTTTATTTTATATTTCAGAAAAATATATTTTCTTTAAAGTATCTATACAGCAGACTATCATTGTATTCCTAATAGTTTCTCTACTGGTGGATAACGCCAATCATCCTCTTCTAAAGTCTTAACCAAATCTTTTAACTCTTTTAATCTTTCTTCATGTGCTTCTACAACAAAAAATATAGAAGTGATCTAAAAAATCATTTCAATTTAGCTTAATCAATGTGAACAACATGATCACTAGGAGTTCCTTTGGCTTACTCATTAACCTAAAGGTCAAGGGTTCAATTCATTCAGTCATATGTCAATAAGATATACTTTTGAATTTTTGTGGTATCCACCAAAAAGGGAAAATTTAGAAAAATAAAGTTTTTCTAGTTCAGATGGAACAGTACCCTTGAGGTCTGGGTTGTATTTACAATCAGTTAGTTTTGCTGATCAGAGCAAGTTTGACAAGTTACCTTTCATTCCATCTTTAATGAAAATGTCTGTATCTCTTTCTAACTGTAGTTTACTTATAATATTTATCAGTTTATTAGAATCTGAAAACATAAAATATAGGATAAAGACAACAAATACTCCAAAAATTTATAAGCTTTTCTATTATGCCCAAAAGAATTATGTTGTAGCAGCAAAGCAAAGAGCTTACAAATTACAAGTTACACACTGTTTAAAATCAGTAAAAATGTGTAAGTGTTATACATTCGCTTTCAATCCGGAGACAGGACACGACAATGATCAGCAATTTCGGATTACACTGTTCTGTGTTCTATAGGCCCTATGCTATTTCATTATTTGTTATGAAAAATGGCCTACTTGATGAAGATGATGTCCTCATATTATCCGGAACAGGGGTCATAAACAAAGCCTTCCTAATGTGATCCCCATTGGCTTTTGGTGTTCTGGTTGTATTTGACATGGTTATCTAAACCTGTTTTACATCTTAATACAACTATGTTCAAAAAATCGAAAAGTTTTATCCTTTCTGATTTTATGTTGTTTACATCGATAGTCCAAATTGACCTCCTCTAACAAAAATCGATAGAAGGGGGATAATTTCGAGGGCTCTTTCTAAACTTTTTCTCTAAAGAGCTTATGACAAGGTCAAGGTTGTTGTATCAGAAGAGACAAATGAACAGGATATATTTTGGTACGTAAAGATTAAGATTAGGCTTCAAAACAAAAATGAGAGATGACATGTGATTACCTGTGAACCTGTATAAGTTATGAATTCCAAATTTAGAATGTAGGCCGCTTAATGAGGGATCTATCCACAACAACTTGTACAAAATAAATTTCATTTTATTAGGCTAGGCTAGACTCCAAGATATGCAGATTGTGAAAGAAGCTGTAACTGTAAGACTACCTGAAGTAGGATCATTTAGGCAATACAGATTGTCAGAAATTATAGTTATGTCGTTCTTTTATTTAAAACACAATCAATCATGCTGTCAATATCATTCCTTGACAAATGCCATGATCAAAATGGAATCAGAACCTCTCGTAACAATGCAAATTCGGAACACTTTTTTTTGCTCATCAGACAAACTCTGACATAATTTTTTCTCATCACAAACTCGCTGTTTTCAACATCACTCACTAACAGTTCACCAATTTACCCTCAATTATTACTTGACTGAGTGAGTAGAGTTTAAAAACGGTTCACCAATATTTAAAATATATCTTAATTAATTGAGTTGTAGTGATCAGTACTCAACATCACTCACTAACAGTTAACCAATTTACCGAAGATTATTACTTGACTGAGTAGGCTAGAGTTTAAAAACGGTTCACCAATATTTAAAACATATCTTAATTAGGTGAGTTGTAGTGATAGTACTCAACATCACTCACTAAGAGTTCACCAACAGTTCACCAATTTACCTTAAATTATTACCTACTTGATAAATTAGATTCTAAAACAGTTCACTCAACTGAGTAGAGTTTAAAACAGTTCACCAATTTACCAAGATTTTAAAAAATATCTTAATTAAGTGAGCTATAGTGATAAGTACTCAACATCACTCACTAACAGTTTACCAATTTACCCTTAATTATTACTTGACTGAATAACACTCTAAAAAACAGTTCACTCAACTGAGTAGAGTTTAAAACAGCTCACCAATTTCCCAAGATTTTAAAATATATCTTAATTAAGTGAGCTGTAGTGATCAGTACTCACTAACAGTTCACCAATTTACCTTACATTATTACTTAGCTGAATAGATCTCTAACAACAGTTCACTCAGTTGAGTAGAGTTTAGAACAGTTCACCAATTTCCAAAGATTTTCACTCAATTGAGTGAACTGTTTTAGAATCTACTCAAAAAAGGTGTAGGCCTAATTTAGGGTAAATTGGTGAACTGTTTTTAACTCTACTCAGTTGAGTGAACTGTTTTAGAGTTATACGGTACTCAATAAGCAATAATAAAGGGTAAATTGGTGAACTGTTAGTGAGTGATGTTGAGAACTGATCACTACAGCTCATTTGATTAAGATCTTGAGAAATTGGTGAACTTAATTAAGATGTATTTTAAAATCTTGGTTAATTGTTTTAAACTCTACTTAGCTGAGTGAACTGTTTTTAGAGTTGTACTCAGTCAAGTAATAATTTATGGTAAATTGGTAAACTGTTAGTGAGTGATGTTGAGTACTGATCACTACATCTCACTTAATTAAGATATATTTTAAAATCTTAATAAATTGGTGAACTGTTTTTAAACTCTACTCAGTTGAGTTAACTGTTTTTAGAGTTCTACTCTGTCAAGTAATAATTTATGGTAAATTGGTGAACTGTTAGTGAGTGATGTTGAGTACTGATCACTACAACTCACTTAAGATATATTTTAAAATCTTGGTAAATTGATCAACTGTTTAAACCTTTATTCAGCTGAGTGAACTGTTTTTAGAGTTCTACTCAGTCAAGTATCAAAGGCAAATTGGTGAACTGTTTTAAACTCATTCAGTTGAGTGAACTGTTTTTAGAGTTCTAATCAATCAAGTAATAATTAAGTGTAAATGGGTGAACTGTTAGTGAGTGATGTTGAGTACTGATCACTACAGCTCACTTAATTAAGATATATTTTTATGATCTTGGTGAATTGGTGAACTGTACTCCGCTGAATGAAGTGTTTTTAAATTCATTTGATCAGTTAAGGCCTGTATTCACGAACGCTGACTAAATTAAGGGTTGATTAAGCTAAGATGATCTTTGTGAAACAGGCCCCTGACCACTTTTTTTCTAAATGATCATAGATTTGACACTGAAACAAATTAAGTGTTCAATCAACAATTTAGTATTGTCTTTTGATATAAGACAGGTACAATAATTAGCTTTAGGCACTTTGATACCCCAAGTTAATTGACATGATTAGAGAAGTGGTCACTTGTCATATTACAATTTCATAATGTACACATTTTTATTACTTTTGTCTTCTAGTCATAACCCCTCTAGAGGTGACTTTTGTCTTTAAAGTGTTTTTGCAAGAATTAGCTTACTTTGTTCAGCCGTTTTTGTTTATTTGGGATCAGTAATACAGCCTTAATTTGGAAATAATTCATTGTGTTTGGTGTTTTTTTTCTGTAGGCTAATTCCAAGAAATAAGCTTATTCAAACAGAATCTGAAGTTGGTTCTATTCAGTTTCACATTGTGACCTCTTAAGAGAACTTGAACATTTCTGCCTCTGTCCATACTTACTTGATTGACATTAATGGATCGTGTACAGTCTTATTCATACATATTTGTCATAAATTCTTTGATTTAAATTCAATTAGCATTTATATTTATATTTCAGAATAATGAAAGATAACCTTTGTCGATTGAAAACCTAGAAATTATTTTCATCCAAAAAGTCAACTTAAGCTGATTATAACATCTATCTATATGGAGAAAAATCAAGACTGTAACAAGATGGGCAGACGATGCCGCCATGTTGGAACATGGAGACAGATATTTCATTGGGGACCAATTTTAGCTTTATCAGTGATATTTATGATCTCTATAGTGGCTGTAGAATTAGATTTGATGTATTGGCCACCAACTACTATAGGAGGTGTTCTTAATCTAGCTGTCTTTATTACCTGGGTTTCATTGACTTTATATAATTATTTTAGAGCAGCCTTATTGGGACCAGGATTTGTGCCTTATGGATACATGCCTGTAAGTATGATTGAAATCTGAGTATAAGTTAAGTTTAAAACAATGGAATCAGATTTTAATTTATCAATCTGGCTGTAAATGTAAGTCTTGTGTACTTATGTCATTTGAGTTTAAGATTGTGTTCATTTTAGTCAGTAGAGATGCAACTTATAAAAATGTTCGGAGTATTGTTAGCTTGTATAACTCTGTCTATATTGTAAAAGATTCATTATGTTCTATGTTATAATATGATATGGTAATGTTTTTAGGAAAATGAGGCAGATTGCAGTAAATTACAA
The DNA here is from genome assembly GCA_029955415.1 of Lottia scabra. Classification (NCBI taxonomy): domain Eukaryota; kingdom Metazoa; phylum Mollusca; class Gastropoda; family Lottiidae; genus Lottia; species Lottia scabra. The sequence continues at coordinate 492,721 of JARJEI010000045.1, read as the reverse complement.
TATTGTCAGTTTTGTGAAGGATATAAAACACCTAGATCACATCACTGTAGAAAGTGTGATAGGTAAGTAAGCTTCTTAAGAGTACTATTGATAAATTGATTGATATATATGCCTTGCTCATGACTTTATTACAGTACCATTTTCAAAAAGGGCATTTTACAGTATTGCCAGAGCACCAAGGGCGTGGACTTCTTGCGATACTTGTCCCATTTCAAACTAGCAATCTCAACCCGTTTATACTGCCACATTTTTCTGCAAAACTGTCCAGTTTAGATAAATTGTGGCTGCCTAAAGGTGGCTAAAGGTATAGAGAACTTAGTGACACTCTTAAAGAACAAAGAGAACTAGAAATACAGATTTGAAACTTTCCATATTATTGCAAATAAAGTGTGAAACATTCTTACTTTCAACTAGATATTGATAATTTCACATATGTATTCATAAATGATATCACATATTTCATGACCCTTCTTTTCTTAGGACTATATGCAAACTTATGTACCAATAATTCTTGTACATGTATATTATTATTTTAGATGTGTTATGAAGATGGACCATCATTGTCCATGGATCAATACTTGTTGTGGTCATTTAAATCATGGTAGTTTTATATGGTTTTTATTTTTTGCCCCATGTGGGTGTATACATGCACTTTCCATTCTTATTCCTGCCATTTATAAAGCTTTAAATTTTGTAAGTATAACCTTTTTTTTACTAATTTTGATATTGCCATCTGATAACAGAAATGAAATGTTTTAAATTCCTTTTCTTTTCCACTATTTTCTATTAAAGAAAGACTACCTCATATAGTTAGCAATGAGGGAAACTTTGGTTCACATGATGCAAAACATGTTCTACCTGTATAGGGCTGGGTATCGATTACCAAATTGAGATTGATTACGAAGGCAGGTTACCAATCAATAATCTATTAATAATCAAAATTGGGAAATCTTCTAATCTTCATATGTTCGTGTACGTTTTTGTACCTGAATGTTTGTTATTTATCAATATCAGGTATCAAAGACAAATGAAACTGAAATAATGTCCAGAATTTTGCATGATCATCATGATAAAATGGGTAGCGACTTCTCTGATAAGCGTGTAGCAGATAATTTTAAAAGAAAATTTGACTATGAATTTTAATTGATTTTGAAATTTGATAATCGATAATCGAAAAAAATAATTCGTAGCATCGATAATCAATTAGACCCAGATCCTGTAAGACTAGACACCTTTTCTATGTAAGATCTTCCAAAATGCACCTCTGACAGGGGGTTATTTTTAGATTAATCTGAAAGTATTACCTATGCAAGGGTAAATCTGAAAGTATTACCTATGCAAGGGTAAATCTGAAAGTATTACCTATGCAAGGGTAAATCTTAAAGTATTACCTATGCAAGGGTAGAATGTAAATATTTTCCTTACTATTTGATAAAGTTCAACTTCAGCCATGTTGCTTTAATTTTGCCTTGAGTGATGTTCAGGATGTAATTTATCCAAAGTGATATAGTTCTTTCTTTTTTGTTTTAAAGCATTGGTATTACCACTATAGACATAATGAACCATTAGTAGAACTAGGTGTTTATGGTTTTTTAGTATCAATGTTTGCTATAGGACTAGCTATTGGTGTTATAGTAGCTGTAGGCATGTTATTCTATATACAGGTAAGATACGCCTATATTTCATGCTGGTTATACATAACATAACATATACATACATAATTTTTCTCTTGTGTAAGTGATATTTAAAGGGATTATAAAGAGGATTTTAAACCTTTTTCGTGTATCGGGGACAACATAGAATTGAATTTCCAAAATTCAATCAGATAACTGTGGTTCTTGCAATTTCATTAAAACAAAGCATTTTATGACATGTCTCTTGCAAAAGCTGTTCAGCAGTTTTCAGAACATATTTCAATAGTTATGTTATGTATGGTTAAAATAGTTTTTCTATTATTACAAGAACCACATAGGCCTATTTCAAAATATGTAAAATATACAAATAAAAGCCATAAATCATTTAGAAAACCTTTAAACAAAACCTGTTAATTGCCATTTGCTGAATATAAGCTTACTTTGATAAAAAAAAAAATGTATAGTAGATGGATAGCCAATGTATCAGGTGATGGAAAAACTCAAAATCTGCAATCCAGCATTTTATCTTTTTCTATTATTTTATTGCTAAATTATTTCAGTTTAAAAGTGTGTGGAAAAATGAAACTGGTATAGAATCGTGGATTATAGAAAAGGCAAGTAGATCTTAGGGATGTAATTTGAAAACTGATATTGAAATTGTACTTTATCAACTTTTATTTTTTGGCCAATGATCATTTAACATGTTAGCCTTTTTGCAGTATTGAGTGTTATAATGGATAATCTACTATAGAAGCACTGGCCAAGGTTACACGAAGAGAACATACATTATTCATTTTCACTTCAAATGATAATGATTAGAATAAAAATGTAATACAATTTACATTACTAAGTGAAAGATAAAAAATTTCAAACCAAGTGATAGTGATAGTAAAATATTTTTCTAGGCAGAAGATAGATTACGAGGGGAAGATGAAACAGAAGAGTTTATCTATCCGTATAATCTAGGATGGAAAGACAATCTACGACAAGTATTTACGTTTAAAGGTAGACCTATATCTGATGGTTTTACATGGCAAGTTGTAGATAGTTGTGACCAATTTACTTTTACAGTACGTATATATTTCTTAGTTTAATAAGAACTATTATATGGTATATATTTAATCATTTCTTCAATAGACAAAAATCTTATGACACCAGGTCATGTAATTGTGTTGAATTTCTTTGTCAATAGCCTCATACCTAATTGGTTTTCATTGTATGCTCGATTATACTGAACAAAATCCCCATGATATTGGACCAAGAAATAATTCTTGGAACTTGGAGTTGAATTCACTCATAATTCCATGTTTTCAAAATGTAAATATAAACAATTGAACTGTTACTCCCCTTGCTTGTAGACCTTTAAAAAAATTTTTTTAAGTCGACTCTGATAACACTTGATGACAAAAAATTAATCACAAAGGATTAAATGAGCATAATTTCCTATCTGCTTGTCATTAGTCATCCTCATTAGCCAATAAGTAACAAAAACTTATGTTATAACTTAAACATGCCACAGTGATCACAACATTTTACCCATTGCACACTGCATAGCTTTTCCTATGTCGATAAGGATCTTAAAATTCAAATTCATTTGTAGGTAGAACAAATAAAACAGAAAGCTGAGAAGAGAGAGAGAACTATAATGTATAGTATTATTAAGAAGTTTGGTGGTTCTATGATACCTATAACACATGGTTGTAAAGTTATGTGTTGTTTTCCTTGTACAGATGAACCTAGAATAACTCTAAATATAGGTGATAGAGTACTTGTTACTAGGTGGAAAAAGTAAGTATATGTATACTCCTTGAGCTTATAGAATTGAACATTTTTAGCTGATAAATCTCAAAGTTTGCTATCCATATCAATTCTCAGAATAAAATTCGAATTTATATTTTTTAAACCATTTTGAAGAAAAACTTCAGGCTAATTTCAAGACAATTTCTTATATGCAAGATAGACAGGGCTTAAGATTACATGCTAGTTACAGCAGTATACTCTTTGCCTAAATAAGCAACCAAATTAAACAAAAAAAGATTACTGCTTATGCAGTACAGAGCCTTAGATGCCAAAAACTTTAAAAGCCTGATCACAAGGTGTGTCCATATTAAGGTAAGGTAAAGCCCCAAAAGATTGTTAATGGTTTGAAAACTTGAACTGTAGTTTCAGGTGGTTTCTTGTTTTTCTTCAATATTCATTATTATGTATTTTCAGACATTGGTTATATGGGACTAAAATCATTAAAGATCAAGGTAATTATTCTTTTAAATAAAGAGATTTGATAGAAGATTTCTAGTGTTTTATGGGATTTTTATACAATGCCTACAATTTTGGTACTTCAAGAAAAAAAGTTTTATGACATTATGGCATCAGTATCACAAAAAACATTTGCTATATTGTAAATGCTTTGCTTGCAAGTTGGTTTGGCTGACATTAGTGACATGGAAAAAGCATATAGATCCAAACAAAGGTAACCTAATACTGCTGTCCTGGCAAAATTTCCCTCATTGCACACTGTATGACAATATTCTTCTTCAATGAGCCAAATAGGAGTGGAAAAGTAGTATGTAAAATTAGTTTTATTTATTTTTCAGAAAATAATAAAAGAGTTAGAGGATGGTTTCCAAGACATTGTGCTACAGAAATTATTGGTGATACATATATTAATGGCTCCAGTGTAACTAATGGTAAAAAAGTGGATTAAGAGTTTTGATCATGATGTAAATAAATACCGGTACTAATATTATTCTTCAAAGGGAGGAATCTTACTTATATTGCTTTTAATGTGACTTGCTTCAATGGAGTCTAAATCTTGCTGACTAGGCTATTATTATCAAAACCAATTTCATTCAATTATTGACAGAATAATTTAAAGGCTAAATATATTTTTGTATGTGAAGGGTTTTTTGGGGAAAATATGATTGAGTTATAATAGCAAATAGGGCTTAATTTAGACAAATCTTCCAATGGGTCCAATGCACAAACATGTTACATGAAAAAAATGATGAATTTCTGAAATTTTTATATCAATATTTTCAATTCTGACTGCTTTTTCAAGATTTATTAGAAGCTATTTTTCGTATTTATTATAGTATGTGAAATATGTTTTGAACATTTTTTGGTCTAATAAAAGATTTGGCTTGATTGTTAATCTGTTGTTGAGATTGTTGTATTAGGTTTTAAATGTATTACTAAGCACAATTTTTATGATAGATTTTATGCTAAGACTATGTGTGAAAAATAAACAGCTCAATAATCAAGCCAAAATAATAATGTACACTTGTATAGCATGGAAAGTATTCATTATGTGTTGTATTTTGTAACATAATTGATTGAGTATTATGGTAGTTAAGATTTAATCTTAAGCAAAATTTTGGGGTAAACATCGCGTTAAATAACTGAATGCAATTAATGATATATTAAAACTTTTTTTTTACACAATGTTTCAACAATTTACACTGTTGATCACATTATAATCTGAGAGTGAAAATGTAAATTATTGAAACATTGTGTACAATAAAACTCCGAACTAGTATGCCATATTATTTACTGTTATTCACCAGTTAAAATTTGTTTATACTGTATATGGGTATACATATAATACTGAATTTGAAAACTTCTTCTTGTCATCATTCATATACGTATTATTCACTGTGATTATCATTGTCTTCAACATCATGTTAACATATTATATATACCAAGGGACATAAATCAACAGATTATACAAAGACCACATTAATGACAATGCTTTCAGACAATGCTTTCAGACAATGCTTAGATATTTTCTTAGTGCGACATCTTAAATGCAAATCCACATTTTTGGATGAATGTGCGAAAATTCTCCAAAATGGTGAAAAAATAGGCCTACGTGTACAGTTGTTGCTTTATTTTGTCTTAAGGCTATATTTTTGAAAAGACGCCAAATTAAAGACCTTTGTATATAACTTCATTAATTGAAAATGTGGACAATGCCATTTGGATGTCCATTTACTGTGAATATTTTATAATAGGCCTACGTTTTTAGAATTTGTTTTCGTAAGATGGAAGTGTGCTATTATTAATTGAAAACTTACATCAGTGCATTGCCAATCTAAGTTACTATTTTAAGAATCTAAGTTACTATTTTAAGAATCTAAGTTACTATTTTAAGAATCTATGTCACTATTTTAAGCAAATATTGAAATTCACACGAAAATTTTGGGGTAAAACTTGATTTACAGACAAGAATACAATGACAGTTAACTTACTGGCTGAAATGACGTCACTAGTTTAGAATTCCATATTTTAGGGAACCATGACATCAGTTTGTTGTTTATTTTGATGTTTTGTTAGCTTTAAATAGTTCATGTTAATATATTTTAGATATTTTTCTATGGTCCAAGAATTGAAATATGCAAATTATGTATATATTGAGATAATTTATTTATTTTATGTATAATGTCTTATATTAGTAATATAACATTAAGATTACACAAGACACTAAATAGTCAAAAATTTCATGTTGGTTTTGGTATAGGCCTATACACTATACTCTGTGAAGCGGAGGACTCTGTCATCTGTGAATTCTGACATCTGAGGACTCTGTCTTTTGTGAATCCTGACATATGAGGACTCTTTCATCTGTAAATTCTGACATCTGAGGACTTTTTCATCTGTGAATTCTGACATCTGAGGACTCTTTCATCTGTGAATTCTGACATTTGAGGACTCTTTCATCTAAGGATTCTGTCATCTGTGAATTCTGACATCTGAGGATTCTTGTCTTCTGTGAATTCTGACATCTAAGGATTCTGTCATCTGTGAATTCTGACATCTGAGGACTCTTTTAAAAAGCTCTGAGTACTACGACATTCTGTGTATTCTGAATCACTAATAAATGGCAGAAGATAATATAAAGACCTCAATAGTAGTAATATGTAAGAATGTTTACCATTCTAAAAATAATTTGGTGATGATTAATATTTTAAGCCTGAGGGTAAAAAACTTTTTTTTGAGAATGCTTTTTCCAGATAATCAATGATTATAAGTTAAAGTGGATCTACAATGATTATAAGACAAAGGGGCTCTACAATGATTATAAGTTAAAGGGGTCTACAATGAATATAAGTTTAAGGGAATCTACAATGATTATAAGTTTAAGGGAATCTACAATGAATATAAGTTAAAGGGAATCTACAATGATAATAAGTTAAATGGGGTCTACAATGAATATAAGTTAAAGGGGATCTACAATGAATATGAGTTAAAGGGGATCTACAATGATTATAGGTTAAATGGGATCTACAATGAATATAAGTTTAAGGGGAATCTACAATGATCATAAGTTAAGGAATCTACAACGATTATAAGTTAAAGGGAATCTACAATGAATATAGATTTAAGGGGATCTACAATGATTATAATTTATAGGGATCTACAATGATTATAAGTTAAAGGGGATCTACAATGATTATAAGTTAAAGGGGATCTACAATGATAATAAGTTAATTGGGGATCTACAATGATTATAAGTTAAACGGGATCTACAATGATTATAAGTTAAAGGGGATCTACAATGAATATAAGTTGCACTGTGTTCACTGTAAATATTGTTATTAGTTATATTCCACCACATATTTCTATACATATCATTGATTTTATAAATTGTAAATTGTTTATACTTATTGAATGAGATAATAAATTATATTCTTGACACACTGTAGCTCTTATTAATTTTAACATCACGAGTTTCAGCCCTTGATATACGAAAAGTACATTTACAAATGGATTGTGAACTCGAGAGAAAAAAGTTCTGTACGATTTGTGAAAATCAGTTGTGTAGCTGAATATTCATATGGTCTGAGATGAGTTCGAATTTGAGCACTATCTGACAAACATTTATGGGGTTACAGCTTTTGATTAATGGCAAAATCAAATAAATAACAATAGCAGTTGAGGGATAACAAATTTAATAAATGAGTATTTACAAGGTATTTTACCAGTAAAAAAATAAAAAAATAAATGCATTTTAAAACATCAAAACGTGGTGTCAAAACTATCAACTTTAACAAGGTGTTTTATAGGCGTCCGGGGTTCTAATTAATATTCAATTATTCAGCGCCAAAAAGGTGTAAAAGCACACTCATTAGGCTCCCAATGTGATTAAATAAAAGAGGGATTTCTTTGAAAATTATCGGATACTAAAAACGATTCCATCTTTTCGTTGTGTGAATAAAAAAAATAGATTGATATAACCCTTTAAACACTTCTAGAACATGGTGCTTGGAAAGCAGTTTACTGTCACACGTTATTCCAAAGCGGGCTCTCCGTTCGAACTAATACCCTTCCAAAGGATCCAACCCCAAGGCATCTGCCATTTTTTTACACCGTTATGCCTTCTCTGAAATTTGACTAAAAATGATCATTACGCTTCATTGATAATGACGTGGTGAAGAGACAAAAGCTAAGATTTAAAGCTGTTTATCACCAAAGGGTCTTAATATTTTTCGCTTCGTGATTTTCGGCAGGTTACTACACTTTAAAATCGCATCCTTTCCTCGCACGATCGTTTTGTTCACACATTCCAAAGGAGGTTATATTCAATCAAGTAACGTCTTTAACTTGCAACGAAATGTTGTCCTCAGCCGCAACACATTATTGCATATAAGTCCAATTCAATTCATTGCACAGCAATTTTAAGGCCGACCTCGCTTATCGTCTGGTTTATCTGATTTCTTGATGTGTGCCCAGTGAAACATTCTTTCAAAGATAAAGGTACCCATACAGATTCCAATAAACACAACTAGTCCTAAAACACTACCAATTACGTACAACATTCCCAACGCTAAAAAAAAAATGAATGAGTATTATCTTTAAGTTTTAATAACAACATAAAATATCCGACAGATGTAGCATGCAGCAATGATTTTGGCGGAAAATGACAGAAATCTATTTTATAGAATTTCGAAGTTTTTATAATTGTGCTTCCAATATCAAAATGAGCAACATTGACCCTTAATGATAAAAAATCTAAAATTTAAAAAATGCAACAAATACATATTAAAGTTAACAGTTTGTAGTAATATTAAAGATATCATGATCTTATAAACTAGAACGCAATTTGTCGAGTAAAAAAAGTTTGTTATAGATTCTATAAGTACTAGAGTTCTTAAAATGGACGATTTTCGAATTATCTGCTGTATAAAGACTTACTGAGATCTAATCCTTTACAATCACCCTCATCACAATCTTCACCATCACATCCACAATCATTGAAACCATCACATAAATAGGATGATGATATACATTCTTTATTAGTACAGCTCACTTCATACGATTTACAAACTACAAGGAAAAATATAACATTAATACATGTAGATAGTATGTTATCACATGTAATATTATATACGATCCATGTAGTTGTGAGTCATTGTGATACATGTATAACTTTACTATTAAGATATAGCATAGACAGTGATCACGTGCAGTGGCGGATCCAAGGACGGACTCTCAAGAATCATGCCCCCCCCCCCCCCTATTTTTGGCCGACTGATGTCAGAACCCTCTAAAAATTTGTCGTTCGTGCCCTTGGCGCTCGCGGTGCCGTTGAATTTGAAGCATGTTATATTTAAGAGCCCAATCACAACCCCCCCGCCCCCCACCCCACCCAACCCCTTTTCTAAATCCTGGATCCGCCCCGGACATGGATCATACATAATATAATATGGACAACTTAATATAGTATTAAGGGTTTTAAACTTCACTTGCCATCCATGATCAAAGGAAATGCCAATGTTCCGCGAAATCTAGGTCATTAAAATATTCAACCAATCGATTGCTCTGTTCAAAAAATATTTTGGCTAAGACACATGACGAATCGGGATGAATGTGTGTGAACAACATGTATGCAGAGCATGGTTACCAACAGAAAGAAAACGTAACAGAAGCAATACTGAATAGCTTATATTTTAATCTTGATGATATCGTAATATTTAAGCATATCTAACCTTTAAGTGGTGAAGTAATATTATCGATGACCGAACCTGAAATGTATAACATATTTTTACATAAAAAGTTTATCGTGAATAAGTTTAAACAAAACTCAATATAGAAGAAATCTTACATGATGTCAAACATATGTTTTAAGCGTAGTAAGGGTCTGACAAATATTGGGAAATGCACAGGGTTTTCAAACATTATCAAAAAGAATTCTAAAAACCTCGAAAACGTGATCACATTTTTCGATAATTCCTACACAACGCCTTTCGTCTTTTCCCTACATGATAGCTTTAAGTGTGAAAACAAATTTACACTTACCTGCATAAGTAGTTGTAAAATTAGCAAAGAGTCCCTCTCCTGAGCCACCATTATCACTTTGAAATAATACCCACAGCCATCTACCTGATGATCTAATACGACGCGATGTTAATGATGAACATGTTGAAATGTGTAGGTTGGATATGATACTACCATCTCGAACCTAAAAATTAAATGAAGTTTGGGTATTGCATAAAATTGGTCTCATATGGATATTGGATGAGTCTTCTTTAGTGTTTAATATATACGCCTACTAATTAGGATACTTATCATGTTCCTTCAGCATATTGTGTCATGCAAGCAACGGTGAGATCTCATACCGTTGCTAAAAGAACTTGCACGTCTACTCGTGGAAAAAAGACGAACGTCCAATTATTCATTTCATAATATAAATAGGCAGCAATGACCCAACTATAGATTAGTTGGAGACCCGAGACCGAAGTGTTTTTGAACTCTTTTAGTGCCTATAATTTGGTACAATATTATATTCTATTTCTGGAGATGGGTCCCACTTCGTTATTGGGGCCAACAGGTCTTGGTTTACCTGTAACAAGTCCTTATGGAAGCTCAGCCACTGATATAGGCAGGATATTGGAAACAATGGTTTACCTGAATAAAATCTAAACAAATTGTGTTGACACTCTGACCACCGAATGTGACATCAATATCTATTTGGTACTGACTCGGTGCCTGTAGAATCCAGATACATCTTGAATTATTAGGGTAGGGACCAGGATAATTTGGTGATGACAAACTTCCAGATGATGACGTAGTGAGTGATATGAAAGATCCACACCCTGAATATATAACATTTTGGTGTTATTAATTGCATATATAAACATTATGAGAGTAACCACAGAAGATATAAGAAAAATTGTGTTCGGCAGTGGTTAAAAGCAGTTTTCTGTCGTCAGATTGTTCAAAAAGTTCCGGCTCGTAACAGAGGCAGCTAGATATCTCTTGAAATGTTTAGTCTGTCGTCATATCCGTCTGTAAATAAATTTTACGTTCATTTTAGAGGAGCCGAAAGCCCCATAGTTTAAACTTTAATGCCAATATTTTGACAGCAGACAGGTTATTAGACGACTAGGATCCCTAAAACAATGTTAAAGTTAGTATTAAAAATAAACCGTAACCTACCTTTAACACGTAAAATCAACAAATTTATCACGAAAATGAAACCTAAAAAGAAAGCAAAATACAACTTAAATGTGTAGATACATATTGCCCATAAAACTTATAATGATGTCGTTATACTTACGTCAACAAAGTCCTTTATTTTAGTCAATATTTAATTCTGAAATGTATTACGGGGGTGTATTGGGGAAAAGAATTTAACGAGTTTATTACGAATTTAAGTGTGTTATGTTTTTTGGACGCTGGTAGGAAACTACTGAACGGATTTGAGTAAAATAAACACCTAATTGTAGAAAAAGGTCCCTCTTGTGTATTTGAAAGGTTTCAGCTAGAAATATTGAGCCATTTAAAGGGCAAACACCAAAACTAGGTCAAATTTCTTAATTAACAATAAGTACTCTCTGTTTGTAATTAACCCTTTAAAACCAAATTCAGTTTGATCAAGAAGATACAATAAGCATACTTAAAAAATACTCTCAGATAGCATTTGCGATTTTTCTGATATTGGAAACTTTTTTCAAAAAAGCAGAATGGCCCTTTAAACAATGTCTGGGCAAATGAATACGGGCCCTAAAAGGTATCAAGTGCGGTTTTCAAGACTATCATTTCCATAGTCGCCATTGAGACAGTCGTTTCAGACTACTCTAGGAACCAATGAGAACAGTTAATATCCTTCTACAGTTTGAATTCAAGACATTGATAACCTAACATGCTATTTGGCTTCCGATAAATGGTTCCCATAGAAATGGCCCTTTTAATACAAAATAAAAAAAACCGAAGTGGTGCTTTAATATGCCTACAGTTGAGATAAATGGGGTATATCAACTAACTTAAGATTTACACGTTTACTCTCATTATAAAACCCTAAATATTTAGAAAATGTCTAGTCTAGATCACAATGACATAAAATTTGAAGAATATTACTGTTGGAATAAGATAGAAAGTTTTGTCTAAACTAAGAACGTAATAATTGAAGTAATGAAGCAGAACGTTCAGATATTAATTTTTGATAAGAAATTGATCGTGTGTTAATTGTTATTGTTCATTTTACTGTCATCTTACACAAGTCAATAATACTTGACATCTCTAATTTTAAAGTGAAAATTTGACGTGTACAGAAAGAGGTTTGTTTACAGATGTTAATAGGGGCTATCATGGAGCTAATTAAGGCACTTTGTCACCGATTTTTGAGGGTCCAGACAGTTAATCCCAGACGATCGTCATGCATTTGTTAAGTCAGTAAAGTAGGGCGTAAAACTCCATTTAATTTATCACCAGAATACGACGACCTTCACATCTATGCTAAGATAAAAAGAACCAAGAATTTTGCACTCGAAGTTTTAAAGGGATTAAAAAGAGGTTTTTTAAAATCATTATGCATCAATTTGCACAATTTCAATTTACAATCAGGTGTCTTTATTTCAAAAACCTTGGTTTAAAGGGACAGTCTGAATTTTTTTAGATCAAAAAATTTTTTGCTCAAATTTGTGAAAACTTTACACCAAAATCTGTAACTATGTGCCCTTTAATGTATCTGAAAGTTTTAACTAAAAAAATCCAGCCGTTAATTTTTAAACGCTAAAAACATGCTAAAATTTTTAAAAACCTTACATAAGGTTTTTAAGTGTGTTATATTTTTTGGACGCTAATAGGAAACTACTGAACGGATTTGAGTAAATAAACGCCTAATTGTAGAGAAATGTCCCTCTTGTGTATTTGAAAGGTCTCAGCTAGAAATATTGAGCCATTTAAAGGGCAAACACCAAACTAGGTCAAATTGCTTAATTAACAATAAGTACTCCCTGTTTGTAATCAACCGTTAAAACCAAATTCAGTTTGATCAAGAAGGTATAGAGATACAATAAGCATACTTTAAAAATACTCTCAGGTAGCATTTGCGATTTTTTTGACAATGGAAACTTTTTCCAAAAAAGGAGAATGGCCCTTTAAGTGGAATTACTGGAACCAAAGATGTCTGATTGGAAATTGGTAACATAAGTTTTCTTAATACACAAGCAAAAGTTAAAACATCTTTACAATCCCTTTAACAACCTTATCGATGAAATAAATTATGTATCACAGTTACCAAAAGTGTAAAATGATCAATTGATGTTATACAATCCCCGGTCATGTTTCGTTTGAAACATGTTTTACAGTGGAAATTATGTCAGACTTAGTCTGGGTGAGTTTTTCGCATCCTAGACTCGTTGATTTGTTTCGACGCTTCAATAGAGAATGTTTGGGGGTTATATAATTGAAGATAGTTTCCCTTTAGTTGCGACTATAAGTGCACGTGCATGAAGTGATCTATTTCAATCAGAAATTTAGAAACTGTTTTCTATTCAAGTCGTATGGATAACAGTACCGTCCAGTGAATAACAATCAAAATATACTTCCAAAACCAGATTAAAAATAAGCAAAACTTACCATAGAATACACCTTTCGTTATATCCATTTTTCTGACTAGAAATTGCTCCGAAATAATATCCAGAAATCCTATACCTTATACTGTAAACTCCTACATTCCACCAATAACACCTTACTATACACTGAGTTTTACATATTTACCGTTAAAAACCTGTATATTGGTTTATCAAACATACATTAAAAGCACATTTCAATAACGATCTATTATGAAAGGGTCTGACCTCAAAATTACCAAAGGACATAAATAATACACATAAACAGTTAATCCTAAACAGAGGCACCTTGGTGAGTGGAAAATCCGAATAAAGTCGCTCACAAAAACAAGACTATTCACTAGATTATGAAGCTATCAATAACGGATTTCATCGACTTAATGTTGATAAGGTATTCTTATGAATGTTAAGAAACACCAACTCGCTTGATTGAACAACGATCAGCTTTGTATCGAGGTTGATAAAGCGTATGAAAAACAAATAATCGCTATATTACATAGATACCACGGTGTATTAGGGTTATAGATTATACTTGTTCAAGCCTTAATCCAAATCCCTCTCATATAGGCATATTAAGATAAAATGTTAAAAAAAATGACTCACAAAATATCAGCTGACATATAACATGTTTTTGAGAAATATTTGAAGGAATTGTAAAGAGATTTTCTTAACCTATAAGGGATAATGGAAATTAGAATGGTGATAATTACTGATAATGTTCATAAGTCTGTCCGATGAAATTCCGATAGAACTATCGCAATAGCTGCTAAAAAGGTCTGTATCACCTTTGCTATAGCAACGTCATAAAAAATTACATTCCTTAAAGGACCACTCTACTTTTTTTGAAAATTATTATGTTGCAAATGGTACCTGAAAATATTTCTAAAGTATGCTTATTGTATCTCTGTATCTTCTTGATCAAACTGAATTTATTTTTAAAGGGTTAATTAAAAACAAGGAGTACTTTTTGGTGTTTCAATGGCTCAAAATTTCTAGGTGAAAGCTTTAGAATACATGGGAGAAACTCTGACATTTCTCTACAATTAGGCGTTTATTTTACTCAAATCCGTTCAGTAGTTTTTTAAAGCGTCAAAAAAACATAACGAACTTAAAAATCTTACGTAAGGTTTTTAAATATTTTTAACATTTAGAAACTAACGGCTGGATTTTTTTCAGTTAAAATTTTCAGATACATTAAGTGGGCACATATTTCTATATTTTGGTGTATATAGTTTTCACAAACTTGATTATAAGAAAAATTTTGACGTAGAAAAAAATCGGTCTTTCCCTTTAATGGTGCAAATGTATATCTGCGTTAAAAAAAACTGTTAGTAACATCCTGACACGTGATATACTGATTGCCTTTAATGATAAGATTGTCCTGCAATTTCTGAGAAAATTTTTTAAATTTTTGTAAATACAAAACGCGTTAAGCTAAGATTCCATATACAAATCGTTAAAGATAGTGGACCACGGCCATATACGCCTAACGAAAAAGCCTTAAATTTAATCAAGATAAAATTAAACTTTCTCAAACATTTCTATTTAGGTCCAATAACATCCATTTTAAGTTTCATCAAAATCGGTTGAAAACTAAGAGAGTAATAGCATAATATTCAAAATTTGGGGCAAGGGCAATAACTCTGCTTCTAATGATCGAAAATAGCTCAAATTCGAACTTGATCTTCGTTTTATGAATATGTATACACATATCAAATTTTATTTGATTCCGTCAAAAACTCTAGTTTTTAGAGCGTTTACGAGCAAATGTTGACGGACGGACAGGGCTGTCGACAATACGTCCTCATAGAGTGATGAGGGCGTATAATAATCGAAATTGTTGGTTTAAGAGGGTATGATCCCATACATGCGGAAGCGGTATCCGTCAAATGGTCTCTGTCATGCGTAAAAAAAAAAATCGCCGGGTGTAGCGATTTTTGACGCACCCGGACGCCTTTCCGAGCGGAGATCTCCCAAATGTGACGTATATTGTTGTGATTTCCTGTCTTTTTTCTCGCCAAAACATCCATCGGTCTAGAAATCCATGCGTCAGAAGAAAGATAACGTATATGGAATTATATTTGGCGCATGACGGATCCGCAAAAGCGGGTTGTAGTTTGAATTTTGGTCGGAGGTTGCTATAACACTTGACACCTTTCTTTCTAGGCAAAGTACCCATTAAAAATCTTGTCACAGTAACAAATAAGAATCAGTAACTATAAATTATTCAACAAGAAAGAAGTCCAGAAAAGTTTGAGATCAAAATTTTCTTTATACAGGCTCTGTCAACGAGAATGCTGTACAAAAAGGGCTTAGATGCGATTTGCATGAGGTACATTACCCCCAACGAGAATATTATGGAAATCAGGAAAGGAATAAATTGATAAACCCATTCTCTGGAACGACTTTGTTGGCTTCATTGTCGCTCAGACGCATGTCTGTCTGTCCAATCAGCATGTAGACATAATTAATATAGAAGTTTCGGATTTGTCAGACCAACCTGTGCACAGATATTGAAATTATTGCAAGTGAATTAAGTTTTCAGTGGTATAAGGGAAGATGTAGTAACTTTATATTAAGATACAAAACTCTTTATCAGTTTATTTTTCATATGTACAACATGAACTCAAATATATAAACAACAATATTATAAACATAACAAATACAGTCATACTTGTACAGTTAACCATCTTCAGCATTCAATGGATAATAAAATTGCTCATTATGCAAACCTCCTTCCAATGATAATCTGCTAAATCTTAATTTGCAAAACATCTTTTTTATCAATCCTAGAGTTTGGAAACAATTTTTACCCCATTTTCAAAACATTTTACCAAACAAATTTGTAATAATTGTTGAATTAGCACATTTGTGAAAATTATTTGTGAAAAAAAAAACTTGGATCAGAATTGTCAGATTTTGTTTCTTTTATTGAACACATATATACAGACTCTTGTTTTGATATGATATCTTTAGATAAATTTAGCAGTAATTCATATAACTAAACAGAATTCATCAAATCAAATCAATGTGATTTCCATACATTTTGCCTCAAAATATTGTACACCATATCAATTCTATTTTTTTAAATTTGTCTGTGGGGTGAAAACCCCCAAGATCTTCCATGTGTGGCTTGTGCTTTTGGTGCTTCTAAATCCTGAGAGTTGTTTCCTCACTATTTGTACCACCGGTTCCAAGAGGCTCTTGCTCTGGTCTGTTCTCATTCATCCACATATAACTTTATAACATTATGTCATTGTATTCATTGGTTGCATCATGGCCACATTTTGAGCATTCTGACTGAGGAAAGCTAAATGACCTTTGTTACATTTATTAGCATAATGACCCTTCTCACCACACTGAAAATAACAAAAACAAATATTTGTATTCAATATAGGAATATCATTATAGAAACAATCATACATCTGATTAATGTTCCTAGACATGCACGACCTTCTCAATTAATTTTTGTAAAGGGCCAAATGCATTTTAAGAATATAATGGAATAAATAGAGCTTAACGAACATAACGAGCAGAGCATTTTAACGGAAAGGGTCACTCTTGAGGGGCCATTCTCAAGGCCCGTGAGTTGCTATTTGAGAAGGCCTGGCCTATAGAAAACAGAGCCTAGGTTTATTGCCCCATCTGAACTGACTGTTTCAAGGCCTTTTCCATGTCAGCTTGTATAGACTTCATCATGTACAAAGTGAAGTAAATTAGGCTGAAATATCGAAATAGAAAAGGTTTTATACAAAGCAAAAGAGCAACAACAATAAACTTACCTTATAACATGTAACTTGATCTAAAGGTCTTCTACCATCAGATAAATGTTGTTCATTAACTATCATAGCAGTCTAAAATAGAGAGAATATAGAATTAAAAACCTTTAATTAAGGTAAAAATCATTCTGAACATTAAATGGCTCTCAAGACGTAATCAATCATTCTTTTGATTAAACCAAAGAGACATGGTTTGGTGTAACATTCTGCTCTTGGATATGGACAGGGGATTCATAGGCATTTCAAAAGATGTTTTTCATTTTGGGATCCAACTGGTAAGTATATCAGAACCAAGTTTCACTATAATCTTGTGTTTGATATACCTGTATTATATGAGCAAATAAAAATACCTGTTGCTGTTCAGATCTAATTTGGTTAGGCATCTTATTACAATGAATAGCTTTATGTCCATACTCTCCACAGAAATGACAAGTTAAATTTCCTTTCTTCACTTGTTGAGAGGTGTCTGTTATAGGAAGATCAAATTTGGGGCTACAAAATTAAATTGATAGAATTAATATCCTCTACTTGCTTAAAGGTTTTCTAATCTTTTTTGACCATTGGGAAAACTGATAGGATTAATTTGTATTTACTACATAATTTACTTTCCGTTTTGCCAGGCATTGGATAAAATTTAGATAACCAGCACTGGAATTGTCATGCTTGTGAAGATTTTCATTTTAAACGGTCCTTAGATTTTATCATCTTTTTGGAAATAAAATCAGTGTTTTCCTCTGAATGTGTTTTAAGTTGATAATATACAATAAATACAAATTATTTTACTTACTGAACAAATTTACAATTTGGACCATCTAAACAGAAACCATTGACATATGATATACATAGTACTCTTCTCTGATGTCTGTTTTTACAGTTAGGTCCTGTAATATTACAAAATACAATAACAGCCAATATCTAGAATGTGAACAAACCCAACAACTGGAGTGTGGTTGGTCAAGAGTTGAAGACAAGCAAATGATGCTCCTAAAATTCACCTTTTTAGCTACAAAATTGAACAAAGATAGTGGATCTATCTATCATGCAGTGTATGAAACAACAATCTTTCCAACTGAATCTTCCTTGTTTGGTCATATCTTTACTTTCATGCAATATTTTATGAAAATCCCCTGGAAACTAATGTAGTGATTGCATTTTGACTCTTTGAAGGCAAGAAAGAAGGGAGTTAATAAATGCAGATGTCTAAAATATGATAAAAGCATTAGCAATATAACTATTGACTGTCTGAGTGCAAGCTTAGATTAAATTCTTTATAGCAAACTTATCCTTCTGAAATAACCATACCTAGACTTACCATGTCGGCAAAATCCTCTATCATACCAAGGACAATCTTTTATTTTCTTCTCTGGATCAATATGAAGAAATGGACATTCTTTATTACTACACTGACCTGTAACATACAAGCAAATAATCAATTACATTTAAAGGTTTTCTGCAAACAATTTTTTTTAAATGTAATGGAAAATCTTCAAAATAAACGACTGCTAGTCTACAAGGTCAAAAAAAAAAAAGAAAACGTCACCACTTTCAATGGACTTAAAAAATACTCTAAAGAAAACAGAAAAATACAATTGCAATAATTAAATTTTGGGCATTTCAGATTGACAATTATGAAAAAGGAAACTCACCAAATTTTGAAAAGAAATAACACTCAGGCATCTTGGTCATGTCATACTCATGTAAAAATTCACAGTCATCACCTTTTTTACACAAACCACGTAACCAATGTTTACATACCACTGTTCTGTCACCTCGTACATGACGGAATGGACAAGCTGTACCCTTATTACAACCACTTACCAAATAAAATGTACAAGTGCCTGATCCAGACTCTGAAATATACGAAAAAAATTAATAATCTATAGACATGTGCTGACATGCATTTCATTGGTTATTTCAAGTAATTAAAGATGTGTTATCTGTGTTTCTTATGACAAGATATTTACTTTTTTGACTACCGGAACCGGTATGATTATTATGTTATAGATAGTACCCTCTACAAGTCAAGGTGTCACACAGAAGCCTGTAACTTGTGACGTTCTGTAATCCGACAGCTCTAATCTGGATCTACTCGGTTAACTCAATTCCTCAAATGTGTTTACGGCACCGCTGACAATGGTCACAATGTCCAAATGGGATATTGATATTCTTGGAAGAGCCAAAAGCATTTGAAGATCTGAATTTGTAAGCTGTACTTTAGCTTCTATATATCTCATTGTTTGACAGTGATCTTTAAACAGACATTAAAATATTTCAAATCTAATCATTCATTGATCATTAGGCTAATTCAAATTCAAAACAAAGATAAACTGAAACTCACTGTCCATTCCAGGAAAGGGCAACACTTGAGCCCCTATCTGCTGTTCCAGGGCATATTCGATATCAAATGAAAGATGGACTGTGGGGGCAACTACCTCCTGCATTTTTAACGTTTTAGATTTCTATTTAATTGTACAATCTTTAAAAAAGCAAAAAAGGTTTAGATTTCACGCTTTATCTTGTTGACGGAAGCAGAATTCATACACAGGCGCATGAGCAACAAGTTATTTAGATGTAAACATCCGGTTTGAGGAACACGTGACTGTCACGTGATCAAAATACCAAAACATGATCAGGAAGATATTTTTTATCCAAAAACATTTATGAATATTCTTAAAAAACATGAGTAAAAATAGCAAGAATGAATGTTATTCTGATAAAAACAGATGCAGGTGAATACTTCCCTGGAGATGACATAAGAGGGTAGGTGAAATTACTTTACTAAAAGAAGACACTAAACAGCTTAAGAAAGTTATGATGAAAGTTACTTCTCTTCTTTCTTGTTGATATGATTACATATAACATAAGATGAATGTCTAAACATGCAAATTATGAGTAAGGGCTCTGTCACATGTCAGCAAAATGCATTAGCAGTTTTAGGACAGTTATCTGTGGTCAGATTGTGTGTCAGGGTTTTCATTTCGAAATTAAACAACAACAAAAAATGTGGCAAAATTAACAGATTAGGCAAGGAATGACATTTGAGTGTAGGACTTGGCGTAAAGCACCAATTAAAACTAATTTTTAAACAATGATTCCAATCAGCATTCGGTTAAAAATGTAAACCCTGGTACATACCAAGGTCAAAGAAGATGCTACATATTGATAATTGTTGAATTATTTGTCCACTAATAACTAAGCTAGTAACTGAGTTATAAATTAAAAAAACCTCATTAATATATTGTAAAAATTTTACTTCCAGTGATGTTTTTTTGAATATTGTGAGACCCACTGCAGCTAAAGGTATAAAGTTAGATATATATATAACAGAGGAATGTAAGTAAAACTTTTAAATTAATAATCATTTGTAGCACAATGTATTAACTGGCTCGATATCATAAAGAACATATATCCATAACTTAGCTGTTGTCAGTAAACTTTTTTTTAATACGTTTCTACCTACCACCAATATCTTACTTATCCAAAAATCCAGCAATGTTCATCAGAAGTTAGCAGCGCCCAAATTATAAGAAAATTGAATAAAGTAAGATGTTGCAACATGCTTCTAAAGCACTGCAGAGCCAAAGATACCAATAACTTTAATAAAGTTATAATTATATAAGAGATTTCTTAATTAGTGGAAATGTTCTGTAGCCTCCTCAGGAGCTCCTTATTTTATATGCCCTTCTCCAAATTAAAACCCTGCTTTGAGCCAACCCTGATTAAAAATTAAAAAGTGAACAAGTCAGAATGTTTTGGTCTATAGTGGTTTCAGGGCCTCTGCTGAATTTTCAAATTTCTGTTTTAGTTAAGTACAGTTATGTGACAGAAAATGGATTTCTAGAAACAGAAGAATCAAAGATTCGACACTTAAAAAATGAAAATGTGATGCTTTATGAACGAGATTGTAAGTTTGCCTAGATTATGAATAATTTTATTGCATCATTACAAGATTGATGGGTTATCCTGGTCTTTAATGTAAACTTTACACGAAAAGCAAAACATGCTCATGATGGCAGATTCCAAAGGTTTTGTAGCTTTTTTGTGTATATCAGGAACATTTATGGCTTCTATTTACTCATTTTATTTTTGTAGTTATGGATCAAAAATTTTTGACATCAATATGACAAATGTTTATCACAGTTAGTTTTAGTGCAATTGCGTAACATGCAGAGTGTAGATGTTTGACCTCAAGAAAGTGGGATTGATTAATCTTTGCTATAAGTGGCATTGATAATTTTAAGTCATATTTTATTCGTTTTAGCTCCATTATCACATGGTAGTTACAGATTTCCATTTGAGTTTACAGTTCCCTTAAAAACACCAGGTAAGTATCATTTAGTTTTGACAGTTTTATTGACATGGTGGACATGTTTTAATTCCCCTACATTGTTATACAAAAACTGAATACTTTCTTTAATTCTAAAATTTTTTAGATACGGTAGTTAAGATTAAATTAAAGAGATTATTTCATGTAAGAGGCTGTAGTACATGACATGTAAGATGTAATTTACCACATCTTCATTTGAGAATTGAATAATTTTTTATTAACCCTTACTTTTTAAAGTTTTGATGCATTGATCCATTGGCATCAGTGACTTAACAAGCCATATGTGAAAAAAGAAGTATGCTGCCCATTTTCAAAAGGAATTATATCTTTATTTGGTCATAGTAGGCTAGGTCTGTTTACAATTTAGTCTGTTAACAAACAAACAATGTATCAGGTAATATAAATAAACAGAAAAAATAACAAAATTCAATACAAGGATATTCAAGTTTGATAGTCAGATTATAAATTTGTATTTGCAGGAAGCTTCCACTCTGTTCATATGGAATCACCAGAATGGAGAGCTATTTCACAGTGTGTAATAATAGCCACAGCTATAGATTCTACAGCATTGACAGTAAGATTTGTCTTATTTTACTGTTTGGTGACATCATTTATTTTAGATATCTCAATCAGTAGTGATATTAAACTGTTGGATGTTATTTTAGATATCTCAATCAGTAGTGTTATTAAACTGTTGGTTGTTATTTTAGATATCACAATCAGTAGTGATATTAAACTGTTGGTTGTTATTTTAGATATCTCAATCAGTAGTGATATTAAACTGTTGGTTGTTATTTTAGATATCTCAATCGGTAGTGATATTAAACTGTTGGTTGTTATTTTAGATATCTCAATCAGTGACGATATTGAACTGTTGGTTGTTATTTTAGATATCTCAATCAGTATTGATATTGAACTGTTGGTTGTTATATTAGATATCTCAATCAGTATTGATATTAAACTGTTGGTTGTTATTTTAGATATCTCAATCAGTAGTGATATTAAACTGTTGGTTGTTATTTTAGATATCTCAATCAGTAGTGTTATTAAATTGTTGGTTGTTATTTTAGATATCTCAATCAGTAAACTGTTGGTTGTTATTTTAGATATCTCAATCAGTAGTGATATTAAACTATTGGTTGTTATTTTAGATATCTCAATCAGTAGTGATATTAAACTGTTGGTTGTTATTTTAGATATCTCAATCAGTAGTATTATTAAACTGTACTAAAGAAGAATATGATGATAAACATGTAGTAGCACCACAATCTATGGTGTACCCTGTGAAATCACTTTTACTCTGGAAGAAGAACCGAGGAATCAGTGTTACTTGCAAGTATGTTTTACACTATTCTAAATTTGATTGTTTAATTTGCAGCTTCATTTCCATGACCTGAAGCATAACATAAGCTATAGTCCATTATATCGGATGTTCCATAAAAACTTTCTCTTTAACAGGAAGTTTCTGGGCTGTTGGGAAGGAAAACAATCGCTTCAAAATCTCACTGATAAACTTTATGATGTTGTTGTCCAACCTTAAAATTATAAAAGTCATTAAAAAGTATTGTTAAAGTATCGCCCTGAACAAAATAACATGTCATGTTTTGGAACATTTTTTTTGTTATATTTTCTAGATTGTTACAGAATATATATAGAACAGGAGAGAATCTAGAATTAAGATTAATAATAGCTAATAATACTAATGTCAACATTATATCATTTAAAATCAAGGTTGGTTAAGATTTTTATGAAATAATTCTTTACTAGATTGCAGGGTGTTGTGATGTGGCCCACAGCTTGCTAACCTGAGGGTCCATGGTTAAATCCTGGTCGTGATGAATCAACCCGGTTCCCTCTTGTCAGTAATGAAGGAAAAAGGCTAAAAAAGTGTATAGTTGTTTGGATGGGACAATAACCTGAGACTCTGCTTGCTACAGACTGTACACATTAAATATCCCTAGACATTTGGAAATTGAAATTGAAAATATTGCATTCTCCGATTGCCTGTTATCATAAGCCCAATAATTTAAAACTTGAATAGTGCCATTGAATAATTTCATATTTTTATTCTTCAGCTCATCAGACATATGAAGTTTAAGACCCTTGAAAGTGAAACAAAAAGTACATCAAATTTTCATAGTTTTGTGCCCAAGTTGGATACACTTTCACCAGTTGAAAAGCGAGGATCTTATAATGATGGTGATAAAAAGATTCTGACACCAGAGGGCGGTCCTCATATTGTCTGGGAGAAATTTGCATTAATGAATGGCGATATATCCTTAATGAATAAGTAATTTTTTTTTTTAGTAAGCCACATTTTGTTCATGAATAATATTACTGGAAATTCATTGTTGATCAATTGTCAAATACTTTCATAAGCTTACGTAAGGTTTATTATGTAACAAGAAAAATGAAGGGGGTCATGTACATCTTGTACATACTTGAAAAATAAACGCTAGTTTGTGAAACTGGTTCATTGAAGGGAGTGATAGTTGAAATGTAAATATATGTACACATTTTTCATTAGTATGCTAAATATTGTAAAGTATTCATTTACCTAAGTGGATTATAAAGAGGTTTTCTAAATTTTGTACATGTATGTTTATCAGGAACACTAATAGTACAATTCAAATTTTCAATCAGAAGTCTGTGGTTCCAGCACTTCCATCAAACTTGCTTGTATCTCTGAAGACTTTTGTGGTAGTGATATCATCAAACACTAAGTTTAAGTGAAATCGCTAGAGCCACAGACCGATACAATACGAAAAAAAAGAAAATCTCATAAAATCCTAAAATTAAAGACTATATAATAATAGGATACATGTCTTGTCATGTCTTAAGAATCATCAATCCAGATTTATATTCCAGCCCTTATTATATGAATGGCTTATTTTGCACCTTCAGGTATAAGCAAAGAAAGTGACCTCATTGAATAGCATATTTTTCTAATATCCTGATAATGTTTTTAGTGTTTTAGATAAAATATTGATTCCATTAAGAGACAAGAACAGCATGCCTTTTTTACCAACTTTAAATGGTTCGGCAATAGAGGTAAGTTATTCAAGCTTACAAAAACAAGCTCTCATGGTCATATTTGTTAAAATTGAAAAAAAAAAAAAACAACTTAGGTTCATGAGGATTGTTTTTACCAGCTAAACAACACAGACAATAACCCATGACCATCATTGTTTGACATAAACAAGCATTTGACATCAATCCAGCAGTATAACTGACTATACTGGAGTCAATCCTCAAAAGATGTAGTTGTGAAATTCTGTTTAAGACTGACAACTGAATGCAAGGAAGTCAGTGTAAATATTCTACTGTATATCAAATTTGGACTAGATACATATATCTGAATCATGAAAAATCGTTTTGGCTATGATACACGTTAAATATTTTTGCTCTTTTATTTCAGTGTAAATATTCATTAGAAATCATTTTAGATTTGAATATCGAGGCTTCTATTACTATTACACATGATGTACCATGTATTTTACCATTATGTAATAAACAGGTAAATAATGGGTTTTCTAAACTTTGTATGTGTATCGGGGACACTGATAGCATCAATTTGCGCTATTTCAATTTCCATTCCGATTTCTGTGGTTCTTGCAATTCCTCTCAAACTTACACGTTTAATGACGTCACTAATAGTGATCTACCGAAAGCTACTATTGATTTCTATGCCAGTGCCTCGACTAACACTGTGACTAGGCGGAAGCGCTGCCGCCCAGTGGCGGTATTTTGCCGCCCAGTGAACACAAAAGTCAGTGCCGGTCGGCAGTCCTATTTTGTTAAAATATCGATAGTAATCGAAATTCTAAATATAACTAACATAACATAACAGAAATAAGAATAACTTGTTCGAAGTTGTAACCTTCAAAGCACCTGGATGATCGAAGCTATTTTTCAAAAGGCGTTGCCAGATAACTGAGCAGTGTTTAGTTTCGAATAAATATCAAATATCGTCGAATTTCATCAGTGGCGTAGCTAGAGGAGGGACCGGGGGGCCAATGATCCCCCCCCCCCCCCCCATTATTAAGATCCGTCGGTAGAAAAAGTGCCGTCGGTAAACTTGAGCCGACCGACCGCCGGCATAGACATAAAAAAAAATCCTAAAATAGGCTATAGCTTCAAATAGCCTTCCTGCAGTGTGTCAAATAGCTAAAACTCTAAAGCTTCTGGGGGCTTCGCCCCCTGGACTCCCACAAAGCTCAGGTGGGCCTCTGGACTCCACCCGTTATTCACTCCGCTTGCAATGTTCAGTTGCGCCCCCAGTTTCGAAAACCTGGCTACGCCACTTCATTTCATAGAGACTATTCGATGACTGTTTACTGATTGCATTTCCGGCGATCTAGTTTTCAACTTCGCCTGTTCAATTAACTGCCGCCCAGTAACAATTCCTTAGACGAGGCACTGTTCTATGC
Source organism: Lottia scabra (assembly GCA_029955415.1). Lineage (NCBI taxonomy): Eukaryota > Metazoa > Mollusca > Gastropoda > Lottiidae > Lottia > Lottia scabra. Next base: position 466,699 of record JARJEI010000045.1, on the reverse strand, counting down.
AGATAAATATTAGTGACGTCATAAAACGCATTTGTTTCAGTGGAATTTCAAGAATCACAGACGTCGGAATGTAATGGTGCAAATTAATGCTATCAGTATCCTCGGTACACATACAAAGTTTAGAAAACCTCTTTACAATCCCTTTAAAAATACCAAATGTTCCCCTTTGATATTGATACATCAATTGACCCTACTATTACAACAGATTGGATTACAAACAATGGTGATTTAATGATATAAATTTATACTGAGCATAATACTGAATTTATATATTTATTAACTAGATTTCAATATGTTTATTTCAGTGGGAATCTATAGTGCTTCCAGAATGGACTAAGAATGGTATTATATTATCAGATTGTTAACAATGTGCAGATAATAGCATATTTTGTGATAGACTGGATTATGCAAGATTTTTTATATACTGGATAAACTACATTCCTGATATACTGGATAATGCTATATTTCTGATAAATTGGATATATGCTACATTTCTGATAAATTGGATATACATGTATGTAATATTTCTGATAAATTGGATAATGCCAGATTTCGGATTAATTGGATTGATCTACATTCCTGATAAACTGGATAATATTGTATTTCTGATAAATTGGATAATGCAAGATTTCTGATAAACTGGATAATGCTGTATTACTGATAAATTGGATAAATCTACATTTCTATATTACTGATAAACTGGATAATATTGTATTACTGATAAACTGGATAATGCTATATTACTGATAAACTGGATAATGCTGTATTACTGATAAATTGGATAAATCTACATTTCTATATTACTGATAAACTGGATAATGCTATATTACTGATAAACTGGATAATGCTGTGTTTCTGATAAATTGGATTAATCTACATTACTGATACTGGATAATGCTATATTTCTGATACATCAGATTAATCTACATTCCTGATCAACTGGATAATATTGTATTTCTGATCAATTGGATATTGCTATATTTCTTACAAATTGGACAAAGTACATTCCTGATGTACTGGATATTGATGTATTCCTGATAAACTGGATAATGCCGTATGTCTGATTAATTAGATACACCAGTATGTTACTTCAGCTGTATATTATAATGTATGTATGAAGCTATAACTAATGGCAATCTTTACCCCAAGCACATTTGTAGGGCATATCTTGAGCTCAAATCACACAAGATTTTCATGGTAAGGCAAACAAGTCAATATATTTTTTATGAATTTTAAGCATAAAATCCTTTGATTCAATTATTGTCAAAGTAATTTTAAATTCTTGTTTTGAAAGTCTTTAAAAAATGTTGTAATTTTTATTTTTATATTCCATTTATTTTATACAATTTTATTACAATTTTCATGTATATTTTCTTAATGATAACAAAATTACAATTTTAACATTTTATTTTAGTATGTAAAATTCACTATAATTTTTGTCCTTACAATAAATGTCATCTAAATTTTATTTTGATTACTTATGAATTTTTCAATGTAGCATTTGGGCAGAGAAAGGGACAAAATAGTCCTTAGTTAAATGGTAGTCATTTAAGTGTTGAAGGCCCTCGCAAATAGAGACAATTTGGAGCACTACTTGCTTACCCTTCTTTGTACAAGATTGGTCATTTGCTTAGCCATAACACATGATCGTTCAAAATGGTGGACTACTGCAGAGACAGTGCTTTCAATGAGTAAGTAGCACATAGAAGCCCCCCATTTTTGCTAATGAAGAAATATACTATTCAAAAGCTACTTTTTTAAAGCTTGACATTGATGAACAAAACAGGCCCTGCTTCAATAAACCATTTTCACTTTTTTGGCTAATCTTATAAAACTAATTTTACATTGTCAAAACAATCCAATAATAAATATTCAACATGATTGAATTTAACTTAACATAAAATATAGTTAAACCTTGTATTTCTAGAAATTCTATATTTTAGTCGTCAGTCAAAGTATAAAAGTAATTTTTTTAAATCTTGATCTGAGCTGTCTGTATCAGTTTTTAGAATCAAAATGAAGCATAGGATTTGTCTGCAATCAAATAGATATAAGTAATGTGGAATGACATTAAATTGTACATCAGAGAACCCAAACAGTTTGAGTAATTCAATGTCTTTTCTCTCATATGACTTTCATTAATTGCAGACAAACTAGACCTCAGATTATCATTTTGAAAAGGGACACATATAGCTGAAATCGAGTTCTAGCAGCTACTCAAACAAATAATTGAATGCCCATATCTCTTGAAAGATTTGGGACCAGAATCTGGGATATCACTACTTCCACTATATGTTCCTAATAAAAAATATCTTAAAAGATTTAAGGCAATTTATCGAAATTTTAAATAACGCCACCAAAATTGATATATCTTATAAATGGAAATATACAAAATGTACAATAAGATGTGACCATTATGAAACTTTCCACATGATAGTCAAAAGATTTACACAATGAACAAATAACAAGAATTGTATTTAAATTACTAACAACTAAGATGTCATGATTTCCCCTTTGATGCTGCCTTCTCTCTAGCTTTATCATCTAATTCTAAAACAAAAGATAAAAAAGTATAAAATTAATGCTAATAAAGATACTTGTTACTTACAGGGTTGATACAGATCTGAGCAAATTTTCCCTGACATTTCCATGACTTTCCAGAAAGTATTTAGTCATTTTCCATGACCAATTTTATAACAAGTGGTTGCCTAGCAATATACGCCCACCTTCCTTATGAATTTTTTTAGTATATCAAGAGCATTCCCCAATTGGTGTCAAATCGTATAAAAAATATAACCTGTCAAAAATTTAGTTTATATCTTTTGATAACTGTGGTCTCTTTTGCGTTCATAAGTCATTTATAACATATTTAAGGTATAAAACTCCGTAAATATTTGTCGAATCGACCCAGAATTCAAACTTGTCCAAGATTTTATGGATATTATCCTACACACAAAAGTTTATTAAATTCCTACCACAACTGTGGTCTCTATCATGTTCACAAGTCATTTTTAACATATTTTAGGTGTAAAACTCCGTAAATATTTGTTGAATCGATCTGGAATTCGAACTTGTCCAAGATCTTATGGATATAATCCTACACACAAAATTTTATTCAAATCAAACCAAAACTGTGGTCTCTATTGCATTCTCAAGCCATTTTTAACACATTTTGGGTGTAAAACTCCGTGAATTTTTGTCGAATCGAACCCAAATTTGAACTTGTCTGAGATCTTATGAATATAATCCTACATTCAAAATTTTATTCAAATCCAACCAAAACTGTGGTCTCTATCGCGTTCACAAGCCATTTTTTAAATATTTTGGGTGTAAAACTCCGTGAATTTTAGTCGAATCAAACCCAAATTCGAACTTGTCCGAGATCTTATGGATATAATCCTACATTCAAAATTTTATTCAAATCCTACCAAAACTGTGGTCTCTATCGCGTTCACAAGCCATTTTTAACATATTTTGGGTGTAAAACTCCGTGAATTTTAGTCGAATCAAACCCAAATTCGAACTTGTCCGAGATCTTATGGATATAATCCTACATACAAAATTTTATTCAAATCCAACCAAAACTGTGGTCTCTATTGCGTTCACAAGCCAATTGTGGACAGACGGAAGGACGGACAGGGGCGACGGCAATATACAACCACATTTCAATGTGGGCGTATAAAAATCATGGACAGAAGGGGTAACTTGAGACTAGTCTGGATCATAATTTTTTTTATTTCATATTGCAAATATAGCTTGCCAGGCAAGGTAACATACGCCCACTGATAGCTTTGATTGTAAGTGTGGGTGTTTGTTTGTTGCCCATTCACATTTAGTTGAAAGAAAGAACTGTGAATATAAACTGAATTAACACTTATTAACACATTGTCAAGACAGTTAGACAAAAATTATCCGATCATCACAAAAATCAATAGGGATCATCTTTATAATATCATTGACACACATAATCAAAATCAAAAGAATCTGTAAAGAATTGAAGTCTGTAGAGTGAGCAAGAGATGCACAATATAGCTAATAGAGTGAAACGTCAAGTTGGACACGATATTTCAGTGAAAAATTATCCGATCATCACAAAAATCAATAGGGATCATCTTCATAATGACATTGACCCATAAAATCAAAATAAAAAAAATCTGTAAAGAATTGAAGCCTGTAGAGTGAGCACAAGATGCACAGTATAGCTAATACAGTGAAACGTCAAGTCGGACACGATATTTCTGTGAAAAATTATCCGATCATCACAAAAATCAATAGGGATCATCTTCATAATGACATTGACCCATAAAATCAAAATCAAAAGAATCTGTAAAGAATTGAAGCCTGTACAAGGAGCACGAGATGCACAGTATAGCTAATACAGTGAAACGTCAAGTCGGACACGATATTTCCGTGAAAAATTATCCGATCATCACAAAAATCAATAGGGATCATCTTCATAATGACATTGACCCATAAAATCAAAATCAAAAGAATCTGTAAAGAATTGAAGCATGTAGAGTGAGCACGAGATGCACAATATAGCTAATAAAGTGAAACGTCAAGTCGGACACGATATTTCCGTGAAAAATTATCCGATCATCACAAAAATCAATAGGGATCATCTTCATAATGACATTGACCCGTAAAATCAAAATCAAAAGAATCTGTAAAGAATTGAAGCATGTAGAGTGAGCACGAGATGCACAATATAGCTAATAATAATAATAATAATAATAATAATATCTTTATTGGGACATAACGTCAAGTCGGACACGATATTTCTGTGAAAAATTATCCGATCATCACGAAAATCAATAGAGATCATCTTCATAATGACATTGACCCATAAAATCAAAATCAAAAGAATCTGTAAAGAATCGAAGCCTGTAGAGTGAGCACGACATGCACAATATAGCTAATAGAGTGAAACGTCAAGTCGGACACGATATTTCTGTGAAAAATTATCCGATCATTACAAAAACAAATAGGGATCATCTTCATAATGACATTGACCCATAAAATCAAAATCAAAAGAATCTGTAAAGAATTGAAGCCTGTAGAGTGAGCATGAGATGTACAATATAGCTAAAAGAGTGAAACGTCAAGTCGGACACGATATTTCCGTGAAAAATTATCCGATCATCATGAAAATCAATAGGGATCATCTTCATAATGACATTGACCCACAATATCAAAATCAAAAGAATCTATAAAGAATTGAAGCCTGTAGAGTGAGCACGAGATGTACAATATAGCTAAAAGAGTGAAACGTCAAGTCGGACACGATATTTCCGTGAAAAATTATCCGATCATCATGAAAATCAATAGGGATCATCTTCATAATGACATTGGCCCACAATATCAAAATCAAAAGAATCTATAAAGAATTGTAGCCTGTAGAGTGAGCACAAACTAAATGTGAACGGACGGACCGACGGACCGATGGACCGACAGGGTGATTACAATATACGCCCATCTTTCGAGTGGGCGTATAAAAATAGGAGAAAGGTCTGAAATATCATTTTTCCAGGTTATTTTGACAATTTTCCAGAATAATCATGATTTTCCCTGATATTACATGTCTGGAAAAGCTTTTTTAAAATTCCCTGATTTTCCAGGTTTGCGATGAGTACCTTGAGTTAAAAACAGGTAAGAAAATTCTGATGCCATGACCAGTGCTTTCAAAACAGAAAATAATTAATCAAATAACCTTTCTTTTCTTGCTCTCGTTTTTTAGCCTGTTCTTCTCTCTGTTTTCTAATAAGAGCTAGTCTAGCTAAATCAGCCTGTGCTTCTGTAGTTTTACCTTCTTGATGTAACTGATCATACCTCTTTTTAGCTTCAGTTTTCTCTAATTCTTCTCTGAAAAATCATAGGCCAAATAAAATGAAATGAGGACATGCTAATGCAACAAGGGCAATTTTGCCAGAACAAAGGCATCAGTCATTCTTATTTGAAATTTTTGAACTGTCAATGGATCTTAAACGCGCACAGTCTGTAGCACACAGGATCTCAGTTTATTGACTCATCTAAATAAAGAGATGCCTGCATCATCTCGACCTCGACTCATGCTAAGCTTGAACCATGGAGCTTCATAGCAAGCAATTTTTTTTATCACTGAGCCATTAGAGCTCCCTATTGATGCAGGACATTATTTGCAGTTTCCTTATTAGCTGTATTTTGCAGTAAAGCAAATGGCTTTATATAGTTTTTCAGAAAGATTAAGTCCTGCACGCATAAAACAATTTACCTTTCTCTTCTAGATAAAACTGTTTTATGATCAGCTTCTATGGCAGTGACTTTTTTAGCTTGTTTAACATTTCTATTGGGATTTTGTATGTCTATGAAGCCTTCCACACCTTTACCTTTTCTCTACAAAATAGAGAATATAAAATAATGTGTGGTATATCGTCACCTATATCTAAGCTATCAGGTATAGTCAGTATTAATTGTTGTCTTCTTAACTGTTTTCTTGACCACACAAGAATCTTCTAATGGAACATTTAGTCTATCAATAAAACAAATGGAATCACATCAAGTTAACATCTCTATTTGATGCCCTTTCTTAATCTCTGACTGCAAAAAATGTTGTATAAAGACTTGTAACAGAATATTGAAAAGCAGACCAAAACTCTACTTACTTCTTCATCACTACTGCTGTCTTCCTCTGATGAATCTGAATCAGAACCACTTCCTTTAGCAGCTCCACCTTCATCATCACCTCTTTTTTTCTTAAAATATAGGGAATTTATTTATAATAGAACAAGACAGTTAAAATACAGTTTTGTCAGATTGGAGCTCAAAATGATATCATGGGTTATTTAATCTTTTCTCTTTCAAAAAAGAAACAACCTAAGATGAAAAGTATCCTGGCTACCCACTGGTACTTGGCAAAACCTCTGAGACTCTGAAGCATTTTCTCCTGGATTGTCAATTACAGGTAACAGCCAGACAGACTAAAATAATGAGGGACAATGGCTTACTCAAAGTCAATGGACTTTCACACCTATTGTTCAAAGTACCACATAAATCTTCTGATTTGAGATAAGCTTATATCATGAGATACAAGATTATTTTAACCATAATCAATATCAAAACCATTCTGCATAATTTAGCCTAAGTCTAAAAGTAGTCTCAACTAGTTAAAGACAAATGACTACATGTACATTCAAATTCAAAATTTACCATCCAATTCTTTTCTCTTTCCTCTTTCTTTACTTCTTCTTTTAATGCTTCCTCATCAGTAAAATGTCTTCTCTGACCCTTTTTATTCTTCTTTCCCCTCGAATCTCGAAATCCTCCTATAAATATTGTATTTAATCAAAATCTTTTCATACAAAAATAGAGCAGAATTTTGCATGCTAAGTTGCATGGGAGTTCTAGATCGATGTGAAACTGAAAGATGAAATTGAATCATTATTATTCTATCACATGCCAACTCAAGTCATGAAGAAATGTTACATTTAATGCATAAAATGATAAAAGGGCCAAAAGGGAGATGTCAAGACAACAGGTGTGATACTGATAGGACTTATGATTGAATTATTATAGGCCTCTTTAGCAGTGGTTTAGCCTAATCCGCTTCACAGAGAATGGTTTTAATCACTCTTTAGTTAGGCCTATCACTAACAACATTGAACATCATCATTTTGTTTGAGAGCAGATGAACTTATGAAGTGACACATTGCATGCTTATCTAGAACGTTTGATGACTTATTTATCATGGCGTTTATGAAAAAAGCAGCACATGTACCTCGTGGCATTTTGTGCTGACTTGATAAGTATACAATGTTTCAACTGATGTTGCACGTTGTTTTCTATTAATTTCACCACCAATTTCACTTCACCAGCCCTTCCTCGAAAACATGCAACATCTGCGTGGACCAGTTATTGAAAGATAAAATAAAGTTATACTTATGGCACATGAATAATAATGTGACGCGTTATTCAAGTAGATAGGATTATTTGCACTTTAAAAAAATTAAAAACTTTTTGAATTGCATGTTTTATTTTTGAATAAATTCCAATTTTGATTATTTTGAGAAAAGAGTACAAGATCCTCCCTTAAACTACACGGTACAGTGCGAGTTTTTGCGAGATTTCATTGAAACGAGTTGTTTACATTTTCAGTCGACTTGCGATAATTTCTCAAGGAAAAGTAAAATATTTATTCAATTAACTGAACATGCCTAAGATAAAAAGAAGTAGAAAACCTCCTCCAGAGGGGTGGGAGTTGATTGAACCCACTATTGATGAGTTAGATGCTAAAATGCGAGAGGGTAACTATATTTTTTCTAAAATTTGGATGGAGTTTGTTGTTGAATGGTGTCTTGGTTTTGCAAACTACAACAAGTGCCCCTTCTTGGCCTTGCCTAAAAATAACAATATGGATTTGAATATTTTAGGTCTACTTTTATTGTGTGACTACCTAAGTAATATACCTATAATTAATTTGATTATGAACCTTTGTGTACATTTTAATTACAGTATTGAATTTTTTAATGTTTTGATTCTTTTTTCAGCTGAAACCGATCCGCATGAGGGTAAAAGAAAAGTTGAAGCCATGTGGCCAATATTTCGTTTACATCATCAGAAGTCAAGATATATCTATGATTTATTCTACAGACGGAAAGCTATTAGCAGAGGTTTGTATTTTTCTTTTCTAGGTGATTTGAGTACCTTAAAGGCTTTTTTTCGAGGTATTTTCGAGGATCGATTTGGGCCTTGAATTAATGTAAATAGCCTTCAGATTTACCAGAACTGCCCAATTATACCTGTACCTAAACCTAAACAGTTATCTTTCTTAGGCTTCAATTTTGTGTTAGAATTTGGAACATTATTACAGATTAGATTAGCTAAACAATTCCAAGTTCTTAGACTGAAAGTTTTTTGGTCGAACAGTTAGTGAACATTATACAATTAATGACTTTTGTGAGGTTGACATGAGGATTTATCAGCCTGAAGGGTGTAATATTTACCGAGGCCAAAGGCCGAGGTGAATATTGCATCCCTGAGGGTTGATAAATCCCATGTCAACTGAAACCAAAAGTCATGAATTGTTTTATTAAATGGCAATCGGTGTATTCGCTTTATCGTCAAATTAGCAAAAAATGTCGAATCACTTCATCTTCAAGTGACGCCATATGCATTTTTTTGTTTACTGTTGTCCTCTGAAGTATCTCAGGTTTGACGTAACATATCTTTGACGTTTTCAAAACCAGCTTTGATTGGTGGAAGGTTAAATCTGCACCCAATCAAAATCGCAGATATAATTTTCGGCAAAGGAGGTGAATATAAAATTTATTCACCTCTTGTGCATAATTGCGCGGTGAATATGATGTTCTATCGAAGGAAGGGATGCACTCTCTCGACCAATGAAAAGAGAGAGATTTTCTAGCCATTTAATAAATCTTTTTAAGATTAGGATGGGAGATTTTTTGTGCATGATACATTAACAATTTTTTCTTTTATTTCAGAACTGTACGAATATTGTTTAAAAGAGAATATTGCTGATAAGAATTTAATAGCTAAATGGAAGAAGCAAGGCTATGAAAACTTATGTTGTTTAAGATGTATTCAGACTAGAGATACTAATTTTGGTACTAACTGTATTTGTCGAGTACCTAAACCAAAATTAGAAGCAGTAAGTTTAAATTATTATTCGTAAGATATTAGTTATTATTGAGGTTTTAGGACAAAATATGACATAATTTTCCTAATTTAGTAAGCAATAGAATGAGTAAACTGCTCTTTTGGTTCTGTTGAGAAACACAAGGACCTGAAAAAATATTTCAAGTAATTGTTGATAGATCTAAAAACAGTAATGTGTGGCAATAATTCTATTTTAAAAATCCTGCTGTTGAGATCATTAGCAAGTTTGGTCTTGCATACTCTTCAGGAACACTATGTGTTTTTATCTCATTTATTGCTGAATTTTTCTCTGTACAGAATATCATGGTTTCCGTCTGATCAATGTTCAAATTCTTTTAAATGAAAGGTGCTTTCTTGTAGTATGTGCTTTTCGAGTTAATTTTGGCTCTTTTGTATTTTCAGGGAAAGATTGTAGAATGTATACACTGTGGTTGTAGAGGATGTTCTGGTTGAGTAAAGATGTAGTATGAAAGATGTTGAGATGTAAATATTTGATGTATCATGTGATGATGTATATTGAAAACAAGTTAACGTTATCACATACAGTGGACACCTGTGTAACTGGATAATAAAAGGAAAATTCTCTATTTGTCTCTACTGAAAGAGATTTTCTTCATACCAATCCAATGAAAAGATGTCATTTTTGTTTAAAAATATATACAACGTGCACAGAATAAGCATTGTAATATAAATAATGTATATCATGTAAAAGGAAGCATTTAATCGTTCACTGCAGAAGAAGTAGTTATCAATCATATTTGAAAATTTCTGTATATAAAAACATTTTCTTTGTAATATTGTAATGTGTAATATGTGAGAACATAAAAAAAAAATGTTGTAAATAAAGTAAAATTCCAATTTTAGAAAATAATTTATTTATTCAAAATCAAGTTGAGCATAACAATCTATAGTGAAAGATCATAATCAGGGAAGATGAAATTTTGGCAAATCACTTTTCCAAGTATGTACAGACAAGAAAGAATACATTTGAGGATGCGGCTAACCATAAAAAAAGGCAAATGATTTTGTCTATAGCTAGATCAGAAAAGAAGTAATCAGGACTATAAAAAAGATAGATCTTTGTTGCGTTCATTGTCACTAAAACTACCTAAAATCCCTTTTTTAAGAATGTAAAGTAATATTTTTAACTATCCTCTACTATAGCCTTATCTTTTAACTCAAAATAATTTATAATAAGGCACATCATTTGCTCAGCATGTCCAAAACAATGACACATTTCTACATAGTTGCACCTTTGTAAAAAATATTACTAACAAAATCACTGAATAACTCATTATTGAAACATCACTATGGTAAAATAACATACTGATCCCAGCACACAATGCCCATGATTTTTCTATATCTACATAAGCACCAAACTTATTTATGTGTAAAGAAATTGCTACCTAAAATTAAATGAAAAGGGAGCTAACCCAATATAATCAATTGTCTCCCTTTACCCACAAAGTCAATTTATGAAATAATGATATGAACATAATGTACAAAAGCAAAGCAAATTAGTAAAATAAATAGATAAAATCATATAAAAATATTGTTAATGAAGGAAAGAAACATCTCTATGTACAATAGTTACTGTGGTAAAATATAGGAAATTCAAATATCTGACTAGAAGTTTAATCAGTAATCTCAAGTTTGGTGGTCTTTCACTTTGTGTTAATGAAGTCAATTTGGTGGTAATAACATTAATAAAACTTCCAAGTATTTGCAGCTTTCCGTGTCACTTATTACATTAAAAATTCTGCATCTTATTACTCTACAATTCAATAAAAGCGCATTGTGGTAGATTGAATTGAACCAATTATGAGACTTTTACAATTTAATCCAATCTACTAAGTTCAGATCTATATTAATTGTAGACAAATCAGATACCAGATTTCAATTCTGATAAGTGATACAGATACCTAAAATTCAAACCTATTAACTTGTAAGGCCAATAATAAAATCCCCTTAATTAATTCATGATAAACCTTTCAATGCTTGTCTTTGATAGCAAATTTAATTCTTGTCTCTCACCAAGACAAAATAAAAATAGTCGGGTGATAGATAACTTGTAGTTTGTAAATTCATTTCAAATAAAAAGTAATTTCATTTGTACTACAGTACAACAAAACTATCAGTAATAAAATGAATAAATACAAAATAAATTGCAGCCCAAAATTTTTCTCCAGAACTTTCTGGTCATTTCATAGCAAAAATATTGAATAACTTTTTGATGGAATCTTTTCACAAAAAAACAAATGAAAGGCGGAAATTTCTTCCCATATTTAAGTAAACAAATCATTCAACACATAGTGTCCAGTCCTCATGTGTAAATTTACAGGCAAAATATAAATTCTGTGCTGAAAATTGGCGTTGTATATCAATTGGTATAGTAGGGGAATTTGGTGCAGAGTTTTGGTTCATCTTCCAATCAAAGGTGATTTCCTTATCTTGAACCACGATACCAACTCTTATTTTACCATTAGAAAGTTGTTCTGTATGAAATGTTACAACAGAACCTTTTAGTAATGGTGGTAGCTTCATTTTCATTTCTTTACCATCAACATAAACATTACCTTAAAGTAAAGAAAATTATATTAAATTAAATGAATTGAAGTTTTACATGCCACTTTTCTGCACCAATTGGACTAATGAGGGCAAATGCCTTGCTGTACAATGATGGAAATCTTACCAATCCTATGGATATACGAACAATCATTTTTAATTTCTTTTAGCTGTGAAATGGCAACTAGCAAAAAGATTCAAGTGCCTAGTTGGCAAAGCAATAAAGGTTTTATTGGTTTGAATCCCCCTGAAATAATGATTTTGCAATGATCAGTTTTTTTGACAATGAGCTGAGAATATCAACCATTTATCTCATGTGATTTCTTGATAAAAAGTTACTGAATGTATATACCGGTAGTAGGGAATTCCATGGAAATGTTGCATAAAACTTTAACCATAAAGCTGTCTATATATAAATTTAAATTCCATAGTAAGTGCTTCCAAAAAACAAATTGAAACAGATATAACTTACCATTTGTAGTGACAAATATAGCACCTTGTCTTTCTAAACTATCCATATCATCATTACTACAAGATAAACCTATACCATCACTGAATGATTTCTCTCCTGTTTCTAAACATTTAAATGAGATCTGTTCACCCGGTGTATAACTAGGTATATTGGAGTATATAACAGTAGTTAAACCTTCCTCTGTTCTTGTTATACTCTTCTCTTCATACCCACAATAATAACCTTCTTGATTACTAGTCCATTCTGAAAAATATCATAACTTTACAATCAACAGATCTTGCTATCATTAATCCATAGTCTTTATAATACCTTTAACAATTTGAGAGTACAAATGTGTGAGTGGCTGTAGACATTTGTCCCCCTAGAAAAGTAATTTGTATCCCCATTTCTTAGAAATTTAAAATATGAATTTTAATTTTTATTGCTCTACCATTTTTATTCCTTTTCTTCAAAAATCTTTGAAAAGGTGAAAGGCGTGATGTAGGAGAAATCCCTCGAATCGCCCTTGAGCAGGTCTTCTCAAATGGTGCCCCATGGGTCAAATCTAGCTCGCAAAGCTCTCAAGAATGGCCCTTCAAGAGTGACCCCTTCTGCTAAAACGCTCTGCTTGATATGCTCGATGTGCTAGCTAAGCTTTAATTGGCCCCTATATATTTTATTCATAAAATGCATTTGGACATTTACAAAAATTAATTGAGAAGGCCTTCCATTGAGATTCTCAATTCAAGGAGTTGTCCCTCCCACTATTAATCAGCCTACCAGTATTTGCACAATCATTTCCAGAAGGCTGCTGAAATGTCTAGAATATTCTGTCCAAACAAAATTTCTCTCATTGTAACTGAATGTAGCCTACTGAGTGTCCATGAAAAATGTACATCGCATCATCTTATGAAGAAATACCACTTTGATCTTATGAAGAAATACCACTTTGATCTTATGAAGAAATACCACTTTGATCCTATGAAATGAAACTTTTCTGCGACTGATCTTCTTGGAAAACATCAAAAAAGTCTGTTTTCACATAAGGCTTAAAGAAAGAAGACTTACGATAATGAGGTATGGTTGTAGAAGCTGTATAAGGTACACTCCAAACACTCCATGGACTATCTTTGTCATATCTACCACACACACGGAAGGAAAAGGGTTTGTTGGTCTGTAAATGACGTACAATATGAGCTCTATTAGGACCTGTATAAGCTGTAACAAATGTACCTCTCATGTCATTATTAGATTTTATATTACCATAAGACGACTGCAACCAAAATTCATTCAAATCTGCATCTTCGTCAGTCTGAAAAGAGATTTGGGGACATTAGTGTGCTACTTAAGACAAAAAGCTTGGAATGAAAAGTTTGAGAATTGTGCCACAACATGATAAGTCAGTAAAGTGTTTTTGCCTCTTATGAAGATTTGATCAGTCCAAGGGCCTTATTCTCGAAAACTTAACTTAGATAAAATCCAGATTTTAAGAAATACAGTAATTTGATTGGATAATAACACTAAACTTAAAATCGATTTTAGTAACTCACCAATCAAAGAATTGGAACACTAAAATTGCCTTAACTTACAGCAATACTACGTCTTAGAATGAACAAAAAAATTTAATTTTCAAACTTGGTCAATAGGAGTATATATTCATCAGGGGACAAACCTAGTTGCATAACTATAAAACAGATTACCTAAATAATCTGATAAATCCAGAAAAATAATTTTTTTGTTCATTCTAAGAGATATCGCATTAAGTTTTCTAGTATATATAGTTTTCCTGAACTTAGCAAAAGCTCAAAATTTGATGGCATGCTAAATGTACCCCAGAATAAACTACTTGTTGGCATTTGACCCCTATTACCCATACACATATGCCAGGGCCTTGCAAATCAGACATCACTTTCTTTTTGTGGCATTAGATCTTACCTCACTCCATTCTACAAGAAGACTTCCTGGTCTTTCTATAACATCTGTTATCTGTACAGCAGCACCAGCTATTACTTTACCCTCCCTGTGTATTATATCAGTTAACTGTGATTTGATATTGGGTAATAACTCTATTGAGATACATGGTACTGCAGAACGATCAGGTATTTCTGGAACACTGGAAAAAAGAATGGAAATACATAGCTAGAACATTAGCCAAACTACATCAAAAACAAGCAAGCAGCTGTGAAAGATAGCCTACTCTACTCAAAACATATTTTTTGTATAAGATCAATAACTCAGGAGATATTGGTTGAAAAATACTCAAATTTGAACTTTTCAAAATCTTGTGGGTGGATAATACAAACAAACAAAGAATTTGACAGAATCTCTTGCCTCCATTTATGCACAGACAATTTTTGTTCTTTTGAAAAGTTCAATGAAATCAGAATAGATATGAAGAATTCTGTTTAACCCTTATCATATAACTTAAAATCAGTACTATCCAAGACATTTCCAAGCTATCTTACCTATTTAATGAAGTGGTGAGTGGATTTTCTTTTAATTTTGTTATTTTATCTAAGTTCTTCTCTGGATCATTTTGTAAAATCAAGTTTCCTACAAAAAAAAAAATTTTATTGTATTACTACATAAAAATATAATATTGATTCTTTACATTTTTTTTCAATAAATGTTGACGCCACTATCTTATTTTTTTACATTTAAAACTTTTTGAACCATGAACTAAGGTTGGCCTTCAGAAATTTTATCATCCTTGGTATAAAATATCAATGCTCATATAATATGTGGAATAAAAATAAAGAATATTATACTTTGATATCAATTGAGAGTATCAAAATATATTGATATTGACCCAATATATCAAAATAAGTTGAAAATTTAAGATAAACTATACCCAGTTCAAATACCTCGGAAAGAGATAGCCTTTAGTCATAACAACAAGACGTCATAAATATTAATAATTGGACAATGAGTCAGGCACATCATGCCCTAAAAGCTTGTAAAACTGTCAATATGAGATATTGATGTTTTAACCCCTTAAGGCTAGAATATTGGGCTCTCAATAACTTTTTTGAGAGTCATATCCCCATCTTTCTGAACCGTTTTGGATTTGTTACCCTCACTTGGCCTACATCTCATCAAATCCCTATATTTTACAACAATAACAACTTAAGTTCCGTGAGGATCTTTTATCCATGCAGGTCCTTGGCCAAACCTCTTGGCACTGATTTTTCCCAGATTATCCGTACCCATTTACAGCTGGGATGACTGGAATTATGAGTGAAGATGACTTATTCTAGGTCATTGGACTTTCACACCCTGATCGAGAACCGAACTCTCAAACATAAGAACATAACGTATCCAAGCAAATGACGTCATGTTTGTATGTTTGAATGAAATTAAGCTTATATGTTACCAATATGCATTAACTATTTCAAAATCAATAATCAAAAAAACATATCAAATCATTTTGGTCTATCATTTATTATAAGGGTTAAGACCCTTTCCCACCTACAGGAGTTGTAAGCCAAGTACGTCCCAAGTGAAATTTGGATAAAAATCAGGAAACTTTCCCAATTTTTATCAAAATTTCACTCGGGACGTAAACTTACTTGGCTTGCAACTCCTGTAGGTGGGAAAGGGGCTTAAGGCTAGATAATTTTCTTTGAGCTTTTCAGGATATTAGGTACAGTAATGACATTGGCCCCACAGACTACTTCCACGTATTTGTAGGATGAGCCATTATTATCTGAACCTTGGGCCTTTGATAATGTTTAATAACCTGTATGAATATGAATATTTATTCAACTAGACAAAAGTGACAGATTTATAAGTACTTTTGAATATGCGAGAATCACTCTATTCAGATATTATTCAGATATTCAAGACACTTTTTCAAAAAACATTATAAAATTTAGTCCTCCTAAAATTTGAATTCTGAAAAAGTCATATATATGGAAGGTTGAAATGAGGGACATTTTTCTCGAAAAAAGTAACTAAGTTGAATCAAATCAAAATTTTATGAAATACAGTATTCTGATTGGATAATAAAGCTACAGCAGATTGAAAATCCATTTAATGCATGACAAATCAGATGACTGAAATATTTTCGAGAATATTCCTTAAATGTCATAAGAGCTTACCTTCTTCCAAAATAGTCTTGGCATTTTCAATTCCATTTTCTATGACGTCTTCACATTGAGCTAATGGCGTCACTGCTTCCTTTTCTATAGTATCAATTTCATTTAATAATTTACACAGTTGCTTATCTAATACATCATTTATATATTTCTTTAAACTTTCAAAATGTTTACTAAGTTTACTTCTTGATTCTCTAGCACTATCTTCAACCTAATCCAATAAAAGTACAAAAAATGTCCATTAAACAGATCACTATCATCACTAGTATACAGTCCAATTAAATTGCAGCATTATTAAACTAATGATACCATAAAAATACCTACTGATGTAAAGGTATTCAACAGAGTGCAAAATAGCATGACATAGTGAAGATGAGATAGCAATGAAAGTGCATTGTACTGGGTATATTGTGTAAAGGCCTAAATCAATAATCATTGAATTTTGATGGGATTCTTTGTAAATACATTGTGTGTGTGTAGAGATATTATGTCATGTCGCAATGGGAAGTACAGTTAGTGAATACATCATGTTCTGTCAATAGTATGTGAAACAGCATACATGTCATATTTATACAAGACAATTCTCATTATTTTAACAAATGATTACAATAGACAATTGAGTATAAACTTAGACTTAAACTTGTCATTAATTAGGGCATCTCAGTTATATAAGTTTTAAACTTGCAGAGTGTAGCTCTGTTTAAATAACTCAGTCAGTAGGGAATTTAATTGTCAGTTATATAGCTCAATCAGTAGGTAATTGAGATTGATATGTTTTAAACTTGATTGCTGAGAGGTGCTCAGTTAAATAGATCAGTCAGTAGGTAATTGAGATTGATATGTTTTAAACTTGATTGCTGAGAGGAGCTGTTATATAGCTCAGTCAGTAGGGAATTTAATTGGTAAGTTTTATACTTGATTGCTGAGAGGAGCTGTTATATAGCTCAGTCAGTAGGGAATTTAATTGGTAAGTTTTATACTTGATTGCTGAGAGGAGCTGTTATATAGCTCAGTCAGTAGGGAATTTAATTGGTAAGTTTTATACTTGATTGCTGAGAGGAGCTGTTATATAGCTCAGTCAGTAGGGAATTTAATTGGTAAGTTTCATACTTGATTGCTGAGAGGTGCTCAGTTATATAGCTCCATCAAATGGCTCAGATAGTCAGAGATAATTTTCAATTCGTAAGAAACTACATACTTAATTGCAGAGGACAGCTCAATTAGACCATTAAATTCTTGATACAGTGGTTTTGAATTAAAGATACTCAAGTCTTTTATATCAAACTACAGAATGTTTTTGTCATTGTTATATATAGCGCTCAAAGTTGATTATGCTCACTCTTTTTGAAACCCCTGATGGCACTTATAATGGACAATTCCACTACTATATAACTGTTGCTTTCGATTTTGTCATGATTTGGATGTGATTTGATTAACAGAATTATTTTGCTTGTGTGGATTTTTATTGCACCTTTGTAGGGCATAAAAATATTTTCTCACATTGCTTGTTCTAATTTAAACAATATATGCTTAAAGTACACTCTTAGTCAGACATTGCACCTGCAAGTACAACTATAGTATCTGTAAAGTAGGCTCTTTATACATGTTACAGTTGTGATGCTAATACTGCTTTTCAAACTGAAGAGCTACACTACAAAAATTTACATTTCAATGATACGCTTAACTTTAGAGAGGGAAAACTGAGAATTAATCTATATGCAAGTACTTCTACTTATAATTCACAATTATTCATAACGGTACTCAAACTTTTGTCCTTTGTTCATAAAATTTTTCAATTTCACCAAATGTTTCAATAAAAATACCAACATGCAAGAAAATTTTGTTAATCATAAGTCTCATCCAAAATTGAAGTACCATCAGATCAGTGGTGTAGTGGACAAAATTTTCTGGGGGGACATGGCATGAAATTGCTCAAATTTGGTGATTTTAAACAGAAATATAGCCAAATTTTCAAGAACCTCAGTAATATTGCACTGTATTATTGTACAGGTGACCTCAATTTATTTTAACTAACTTTTATCTTTAACTTATCTTAATCAATCAATTCATACTGCAGTGAACCAATAATAAAAACTTTTATATTTTCTTAACATGTACATTTTCTTACAATCAATTCTTACTTTTCTTCAAAGGTAAATTAATGACGTCAATTTATGACTTTAAAGGGAAACATTTAGTTCTTTTTTTAAGTTGATTTGGGTTTAAACTTTTTAAATAGTCTTCACCTGTAATAAAACTGCCAAAATTAAGCATCATCTCTCTAAATAAATTTTTTCTATGTGTTTTCTATACAAGACTTGGCCTCACTTATCACCATCATTACAAACTTTCAAATCCCGATTAAAGACTCATCTATTTCAACGCTACCATTAGACTTGTCGTGAAACTCATAATTATTGTACATAGTTATCCTAAGCGCTTTGAGCATGTCCCTGTGTGATGTGGATTTAGGCGCTCTACAAATGTTTATTTATTATTATTATTATTATTACTTATACGAGTTGTATTTCTTAATTTCAAATTAAGGAAATTATGGATAGATATGGAAATATCGGCTAAAATTATGATACCTAGCTCTGAACACTATTACTAATTAATGATAATTAAGCTTATCTAAAAAGTTCCTGTTTCTGATACTAAGATATTATTGGTTGAATGATGATTGGCCCTCTTATTTTGATTTGCCGAAGGAGGACGTATTGCTATTTTGGGTTGTGTTGTACCGTATATACGTAAATATGCATACCTTAATGTGATCTAAGTTTTGTTGTATCTGGTGTGTAAAGGCCTTTAATAACTTATATGTATGAATTTCATTACACTAATTGCATTTAGCAATATTGGTAATTTCACATCAGTGGATATCTTACAAATCTATTTCTCTCTATTCAATTTTCAATAAATTATAAATATATACCTGTTGCTTCAATTCCTTTAAATTATCTAATAAATCTGCTAGCTGTAATTTCTGATGTTGAGCTGCATCTAGTATATCTGTTATACTTGTCAGCAGTTCCTGAGTCATTTCACCATTTGATGTCTGTAAAATACATTATTCAAAGTATTAAATATCTTATATGATTGCCTGTATGTTTTGCAGATTTGAATTAACATTTTCACATCATTACTGGTATACTGAAATAAATATTAGTGTTGCTGAGGAGACCACAACGGTCTAGTCCAGTATGCAGTCAGATGGTCAACAATGCATTTGTTTTTATCAATTTAAAAAAAAAACCCACCCTATCACTTTAGAACCCATAGGATAAAACTTATAACACTGAATCTTGGATACAGAGCACTGGACTCAGGATCAGTACTGTACCACTTCAAATAATATCTGACTATCCCACAAAATGTGTTCAAAAGACTGCATCATTAATGAACATCACTTATTACATACAAACTTACAGTTACGTATACTGTAGTCACTACATGCATTTAACATTCTTCTGCTTTTTTTTTCCATTTAACACTAACTTTCTCTGATATCATTACTTATACATATAAGGCATTTGAAAATGATACATTACATGACGTTTCTTTATCCTTCATCCTTCAGTATTATATACCTGGTACTGCATGTGTACCGAATGAAGTATGAAGTAAGTTAATTTTGAAAGAAAATAATGTAGAAACATATGTTTTGATATAAAACTCTTGATATATCACCATCTGTTCAACATTATTCGTAATTCATACGAAATGTGTTAAAAGTTTACATAACATAACTTTAAAGGGATGATAATTTTAGAGAGGTTTTTGAATTATTTTAAAACTGATATCATCAATTTTCACCATTCCAATTTTTCTGGTGTTCTGGAAAAAGTTCCTTGTTACACACTGCATAGTGTTTGTCCATCCCCATTAGCCAAATAAGTACAGAAACATTTTCTTCCCTTCTATCCATAATTACAGAAACAATAGATAATTGAAAATTTCAATGTAACAAATAGTAACCATTATGATTGCATTATACACATAACAAACGTAATTTTTAATTCAATTATCTTTTAGAAAATGTAACATTACACCAACCAAACAATTTCACAATATTTTCAAAAGTTAAACTCAAACCAATTGGACAGTCTAATTAATATCAGATCCTTATTTCGTTTCGTTCGTTTTTTTTTTTAAATCCTGTTTTTTTAACACTACATTAGTCATTAGGGTCTGAGAACCACGTGTGATAGAAAGTATCTACGTTCACTCTGACCTACCTTACCTTGATAAAAATGACGTGATAACTAGTCTACAGCACTTAGGAATCCTAGAATGCACCTATTGTTCGCGAACAAAATACCAGAGCGGGAGAGGGCAAAGATCTGATTGGTTAAAACCAGAGTTAACGTAGACACTCTCTATCGCATGTGGTTCTCAGACCCTAATGTAGTGTTTACAAAACCGGATTTAAAAAACCAAACGAAACAAAATTAGGGTCTGATTTTAATTAGACTGACCAATTGGATCAAATTATTTAATGCCATCACCTAAATGGCATATAAATAAGTCAGTGTATAGACTGGACACAGCAATAAAATTTGTGTTTTGTAATTAAAGTGGGCATGCTTGCCCTGTAATCATGTCAAGGTTAAATCGTTTTAAGTACCATACCAGGGATTATAAATAAAATGACTCTTTTATATCATTTAAAAGTCAATTTCAGATTGTTACATCACGAAGTATGGAAAGTTTTTAAATTCAAGAGCCCTTATACCCTTTTAAGTTTATTTCCCTTTAGGCTGTGGGATATTTCATGGTTGAATAATTTCTTTTATTAGTAATAGTTATGAGTTTTTTGGCCATTGTTATTGATAAAATGTTAGCGAAATGAAATTGCTTTCAGTGACATTGCTATGAACTGTTCAATAAAGTTATGATGGCATACAAACCGATTTAATCCATTTAGATTTTTAAGAATTGAAAAATTTTATGTAGGAAATATGTTAATGCTAAATGTTCTAATGGCTGAAATTTACTCATACAGTTACAGTATTTAATTCATACTTTGACAAATGATCAACAGTTGGATATGAAATGTCTTACTATTCTGTACACCTGTTTGGGTCTATGAGCACGGATCAAATGAAATGCAGTATGCAATGAGGGAAATTTTACTAGGATTCCCTTACATTTGGCCTATCTGAATAACCAGACATTTTCCATGTTGGCCCCTACATCACAGACAGAAGAAACAGTGTTAAAGAATTTCTTAGGAATTATCTTTACCCTTTCCAAATTGAACCCTGGACCTTCAGGTTAGCGAGTAGTTGTCTTAACTCCCTGTGTCACCTGAACTGAAGGCATCAATATAAATCTAATCCGTACTATTGTTCACAACTCTCCTACGAAATTTAAGCCTTCAAACACACGTGTACCCATAAATTTGGCCGTTTGAAAGACTAAATTACGATTTGCCATTTAGTAAGACTATGTCTTATATAGAAAAGACAAATATAGAAAATGAAGGATAAATGTTAAGGTAGGGATATAATCGAAGGGCATATATTCAAGGCCCAAATCGACCCTAAAAATTTCTGAACATTCCCCTTTAAAAAATGAAAGTTTTTTCCACAAGGATTCTAATTATCATGATTAGATTTTAAACTTGCCATGATAAACACTTCATTAACACCTTCATTAATTTTCTAATTAAAAAAAGTGTCACTTTAAACATTAATCTGTTTAGGTCCATTATCTTTTCAATACAGACCTCCATATCAACTATATACCTATGATCTAATGAAATCCTATTAACCCAATGATTGGTGATCTTTATCTCATTTGAAAACAAAACCCTTCATCACAAATCTGGGGTCATAAAGCCTAAAGGGGTTCAAATGAGAAATCAGGAAATATCTATACGGTCAAGAGGCCAATAGATAATAATCTAAATAATATGTTACAGAGTAAACTTGTTGACACTCAGTGTTGATTGTAATCAGATAAATCAATAAATAAAAAAAATCCTGCTTGGTGAAAAACCTTTACAGATCCAAGAATCCTAAGTTAGGCAAACACAATGCAGTGTGCAATTGGTGAAATTTTACCATGAGAACAATAGGCATGTCTGCCTACTTGTAAACACTTATGAAAATATTAAATACATTAATTAAATATTATAAATACCAGCTTCAAAACAGTTTTAGAATGACTATCATTGATAAAATAAAATAGTTTTTTCTTTTAATTTAACTTTCCTTCCATAAATCTAAACCAAAAAATTGACTCTAATAATGACTGCAAAAAAAGCTCTGTAAAAAAAAGCTCAGTTTATATATCAACTAGTAGCTAGGGTATCGATGCAAATGTACATCATTCATTTTATCACATACAAACAATGAAAAATCTGTATGTATGCCCTATGCAGCAGATGAAAAATCTGTATGTATGCCGTATGCAGCCAATTTATATCTCTAAAGCTACTAAAACTGTAAAAGATTTTTGACAGGTCACATCGCTATATGCAAAATAAGCATTGATAATGAATCCGGCTCATCTTCAAATTTCTGTTCTCTTTATCAATTTGTGTATTTAAAATTTCTAAAACGAAACAATAGGATTGACGTTTGCACTAAATTTAAAGTGAAGCATACGGATAACAGACAAAAGCATTATCGTATGGCTCAGTTATTCACAAACAAACAAGGCTGAGGATATTCGCCACCCGGGTGGTACACAGTTATTCGCCACCCTTATTCATTCTTTGCCACCCGTTTTTTAAAATTCGAATTCTTCTTAAAACTGGTAATATTAGCTGTGAAGGCTGTAATGTACAGACGTTGTAATGCATTTATATTTCTATTAGAAATCCAAATTTGCGATTTCTTTGAGAAGAGAATACGAAAATAACTCCTACTTATAATTGATAATCATCGTCCCATTGGATGGCTATTTATAGCAAACCGGTACTAAGGCAATTGGGCACCATACTTTTTTCGAAGCAATTCTATGAAATTTTGTACATGTACTTATGTAGCCTACAAATCCTACACGACACTAAATAGACAGTGTTGTGTTGCAGTTATATAAAAAGGCTAACAATAGACCTTATTCACGCGTCGGCCAATGACTTTCTAAACCTACATCCTAGATGTCAGGCTATCTATTCTAGAAACCTTCTTGGCCCTAATCTAATTAGTAATAAATAAAAACACGGATTAAGTGGTAAACACTGAGTACGGGTGATAAGGTGTGCGGGTTCCAAATATGATGCACACGTGGTAAACAATAAAAACGGGTGGTAATTAAGGTGTGCTGGTGGAAAGTAAAACGAACTGGTTCTAGATATGATGCACGGGTGATAAACACTGTGTACAGGATGTAAGTAAAGTGTACAGTGGCAAGAAAGGCGTACTGTTTCCAAATACATGTAAACACTGATAACGGGTGGTAAGTAAGGTGTGCGGGTGGCAAGCAAGGCGTGTTGGTTCCAAATCTGATGCACGGGTGGTAAACACTGAGTACGACCTTGTAAGTAAGGTGTACGGGTGGCAAGCAAGGCTTACTGGTTCCAAATATGATGCACAGGTGGTAAACATTGAGCACAGCTGGTGGAAAGTAATGCGTACTCAGAGCAAGCAAGGCGTGCTGGTTCAAATATTATGCACGGGTGGTAAATACTGATAACGGGTGGTAAGTAAGGTGTGTGGGTGGCAAGCAAGACGTACTGGTTTCTAATATGATGCAAGGGTGGTAAACAGAGAGTACCGATGGTAAGTAAGGTGTACGAGTGGCTAGCAAGGCGTACTGGTTCCAAATATTATGCACGAGTGGTAAACACGGAGTACGGGTGGTAAGTGGGGTGTACGGATGGCAAGCAAAGCGCGCTGGTTCCAAATATGATGCACGGGTGGTAAACACTGAGTACGGATAGTAAGTAAGGTGTAGGTGTGGCAAGCAAGGCGGACTGGTTCCAAATATGATGCACGGGTGGTAAGTAAGGTGTAGGGGTGGCAAGCAAGGCGTGCTGGTTCCAAATATGATGCACGGGTGGTAAACATTGAGTACGGGTGGTAAGCTATGTGTACAGATGGCAAGGAAGACGTACTGGTGCCACCTGCATACCTTACTTACCACACGTGCACAGTGTCTATACAACCCCGGCATAATATTTGAACCAGTACGTCTTGCTTGCCACCCGTACACCTTGCTTACCACCTGTACTCAGTATTTACCACCCTTGCATAATATTTGAACCAGTACGTCTTCCTTGCCACCCACACACCTTACTTACCACACGTACGCAGTGTTTACGACCCGTGCATCATATTTCGAAGCAGTGTGCCTTGCTAGCCATCCATACACCTTACTTACCACCCGTACTCAGTGTTTACCACCCTTGCATCATATTTGAACCAGTACGTCAAGCTTGCCACCCGCACAACTTACTAACCACCCACAATCAGTATTTACCACCCTTGCATAACATTTGAACCAGTACGTCTTCCTTGCCATCCGCATACCCTACCTACCACCCGTACTCAGTGTTTACCACCAGTGCATCATATTTGGAATCAGTACTTCTTGCTTGCCACCCGTACATCTTACTTACCACCCGTACTCAGTGTTTACCACCCGTGCATCATATTTCGAAGCAGTGTGCCTTGCTAGCCACCCGTACACCTTACTTACCACCTGTACTCAGTGTTTACCACCCTTGCATCATATTAGAAACCAGTACGTCTTCCTTGCCACCCGCACACCTTACTTACCACCCGTACTAAGTACTTACCACCTGTGCATAATATTTGAACCAGTACCTCTTTCTTGCCACCCATACACCTTACGTACCACCGTACTCAGTGTTTACCCCCTGTGCATCATAGATGGAACCAGTTCGCCTTGCTTGCCACCCGCAAGCATTTCGTACCCCTTGCGTGTGGTGTTTAGTACCAGCACACCATATTCACTGCCTTACAACCCATTTACCACCCGTTTATCTTTTTTAACGACTGTTTTTAATTGATTTATTATTTTTATTTATTTATTTTTAATTATTTTTCATAATATAGGCGTATTTTATTTATAATTTAGTACCTAACCTATCTATATGCTCAGTATCGTGTTGGTAATGGTGTCTGTACATAGAGGATGCTAAATTTCATAGCATAGCACGGGACCTTTTGGGATGTATGCTAATCTTGTGTAAACAAAATGGTGGAATTTCTACTTTCGTTTTTTTGCAAGAAATTCAATTTTTAGTAACATTGTCTTGTCTGAACTTGACAAAATACAGTGCAAATTAGTCAGAGTTGGTAAATTTGCCACTGGCAAATGAATAATATCAAAAGGGATGCTATTCAATGAATATATAGAGATTTTTTCTGCCACCCGGGTGGTGAATATCCAATTCTATTGTGATAGACTATTTGCCACCCGGGTGGCGAATATCCACTCCCAACAAACAATTTACAGATTAATGACAGTATGTGTCAATTACACGTGCCATTATTAGCTGGAGACTATTGTTAGTTAAATGACCTAACACCGGTCAAAAGGTTGTGATCTAAAACTTTTTAAAAGCTTCAAGATTTACCTTTCAAGTCCTCAGGAAGCCGCCATAGGGTTGTTTGTTTCAGAAAGATATGTACTGTGGACTAATTATCCAGACCTCTTACAATGTGCTTTACATAGAAAATTGAGTCTGGATAATCCAGCATTATTAACAATCGTAGATTTTGAACCAATCAAACAGTGCCGGGGTATATCGAGAATTCCCGTTATCTAAAGCGTGAAACTCCGTGATATATTGAAGACTTGTAAAGCTTTGACAACAGTATACACAGTGAGCGTATGTCGAGTACCGTTATATTCGACTAACGGCACAGATATTGATCATTTTCCCATGAAATATGGCTCGGACTATATGATTAAGCACTATGCAGTAAGTATTGTTGTATTAATTTGTACTTCTTTGTTACACATAGTTGTAATCGTACAATGGAATAAGGTGATATTTTATATGTCATTGACATCGGGGACTTGCTATTATTACGTTATATGTGTCATATCATCTGATAGTAAAAAGTAGTTATAATGATATGGCTTATGTAGAATAATGGATGGAAGTTGCATGGAATGACAATTGTCTTCTGGAATAGAGGAGTTCTTGGAGAATGTTTTACAGTTTATTTATAAACTCATATGCATCAAATTAGCAGGTTATTAATGTAAAGAGACCATATTATCACATTCACCATAGCAAAGAGATATTGTCTTATGTTTTGTGCTTGGAGTAAGTGTCAGCAAATGTTAGGTGCTAGGATATTGTTTTACCAGATTCAAATTTCTAAAAGGGCTAGTCAATATTTAGCAAGGTGTCAGAAGATTTTTAAATATCGTTTTTATGCAATGGCCAATATAATGACTAAGATATTGTCTTGATAACCATTTTCAATGACAAATTTTACATATTTTGCAAAG
Source organism: Lottia scabra (assembly GCA_029955415.1). NCBI lineage: Eukaryota > Metazoa > Mollusca > Gastropoda > Lottiidae > Lottia > Lottia scabra. The sequence continues at coordinate 439,489 of JARJEI010000045.1, read as the reverse complement.
AGTGATTTATGGTTAGGCTATACATTTTCAAAACTCAATTTATTGTGTATTAATGGAATTGTTTGTGCTATTTGTGTACATATTGTCATTGGAAATCTTTGATAGTGAATGCTTTTGATCACAAATTTAAGAGATTTATAATATTAGCCTGAATCTAAGATTATTAAAACAGATTTGATTATGAAATTGAAAGCTAAGCTGCTTGACCTTAAAATTAATCTTCATATTATCTTATTATATTCTGATATTAAGTTGTAATAGACTTATTTTATGATCAATATTACAATTTGTGTTCTCATTTCTTTAATAATGGCCCCACATATTCTATATAAAACTATAAAAGTTGTCAGAAAGGACATAAGTTCAGTGGCATATTTAAAGGGGCAAGGGGAGCACAAAATTTGATAAAATATGCTTTAATTTCATGTGAAAATTGTGAGATTTGACCATATGTGTGACAATTCCTTGCCCCTTCCCTGAAAAAAATCCTTGCTACACCATTGTTAAAGTTTTTATACGCCCACACATTAATGTGGGCGTATATTGTAGTCGCCCCTGTCTGTCTGTCTGGTTTCTTGATGGATTTTGATGAAACTTGCTGTGAGTGTTTGTTACCACCCAAGGATGAACCCTATTGAAAATCAGACGAATCGAAAAATATTTCATGGGTTATTGCCCTTGCTTTTGAAAATATGTTGTGGACACCATAGAGAGCTGGTTTCTTGATAGATTTTGATGAAACTTGGTATGAGTGTTTGTTTTGACATTGGGATAAACCCTATTGAATATCAGAAACATTGAAAAAATATTTTATGAGTTATTGCCCTTGTTCTTTAAAACACGTTAATTTTTCAGCCGTTACACTCTCAAAGTTGTGGACACGATAGAGAGCTGGTTTCTTGGTGGATTTTTATGAAACTTGCAGTGAGTGTTTGTAATCACCCAAGGATGAACCCTATTGAAAATCAGACGAATCGAAACATATTTCATGGGTTATTGCCCTTGCTTTTGAAAATATGTTGTGGACACCATAGAGATCTGATTTCTTGATGGATTTTGATGAAACTTGCTGTGAGTGTTTGTTACCACCCAAGGATGAACCCTATTGAAAATCAGACGAATCGAAAAATATTTCATGGGTTATTGCCCTTGCTTTTGAAAATATGTTGTGGACACCATAGAGAGCTGGTTTCTTGATGGATTTTGATGAAACTTGGTATGAGTGTTTGTTTTGACATTGGGATAAACCCTATTGAATATCAGAAACATTGAAAAAATATTTTATGAGTTATTGCCCTTGTTCTTTAAAACACGTTAATTTTTCAGCCGTTACACTCTCAGAGTTGTGGACACGATAGAGAGCTGGTTTCTTGGTGGATTTTTATGAAACTTGCAGTGAGTGTTTGTAATCACCCAAGGATGAACCCTATTAAAAATCAGACGAATCGAAAAATATTTCATGGATTATTGCCCTTGCTTTTGAAAATATGTTGTGGACACCATAGAGAGCTGATTTCTTGATGGATTTTGATGAAACTTGGTGTGAGTGTTTGCATTGACATAAGGATAAACCCTATTGAATGTCAGAAATATTGAAAAAATAGTTGATGAGTTATCGCCCCTTGTTCTTTAAGCATGTTAATTTTTCAGCCTGTTACACTCTCACAGGATAGAGAGCTGGCTTCTTGATTGATTTTAATGAAACTTGTGAGGATGAAACATATTGAAAATCAGACTAATCCTAATATATTTAATTGGTTATTGCCCTTGTTTTTGTAAATGTGTTGTGGAAACATACAGAGCTTGTTTCTTGGTGGATTTTGATGAAACTTGGTGTTAGTGTTTGTATTGACCTTGGGATACACCTTATTGAAAATCAGAAACATCAACAACTATGTGAATGCTCTTAATATTTTAGGATGGAACCTAAACGTTGGTTGCCCTTGTTTTATGCACATTTCAGTGACATATTTGTTTTTTCCAGGAAACTTTTACCCATGGTTTTACTCTTGTAAAAAGAGAAAATGTCATTCTCAGAATCTTTCATTTACTGACCACTCTTCAACCCCCCCGGACGAATTGGCTGCCATTATAAAAGTGGGCGTATTACGATGGCCATCGCTATTTTATTGAATTAAGGTTGAAATTATAACCTATATAAAGATGATATTGATTTAAAAAACAAGCTTTAAATATGACTTTAAAGACTACATTTTTTATACATTCTTTTGATAATGAAAGAGGCTTTATCCTTTTAAGTTGAGTTTTTACCCAAATAATACCTAGGATTATTTACATCTAATTGCTTTGTTTACTGTTTGTGACTACATTTTACATGTCAATTCACCTTTTTTCTGTTTGAATATAGAAACATGATAATTTTAAGCCAGCATGTTATTTATTTTTTTCCTCGCTAAATTTTTTTAAAAACATCATTGAGAAAAATGTAAATTATAAGTTTTATGAACAATCCTCTCTAATCAATCAATGGGGATGATAAAAAGTGAGTTATAATATTTAAAAAAAATAAACTTTTCAATGGTGTATTTTTTCTAACTAATTTGGTGTTTTAATGTGGGGAGGGTAGCAGATATTGTTGGGAAGAAGGGAATAATTGGTGAATTCCATGCATTTAAAGGAATACAACCTCTTGGAATGAACAAAAAATCAAAATTTTCAAACTTGGTCCATAAAGGAGTATATATTCATCAGGGGACTTACCTGGTGGCATGAATGTTTATGACTGTACAAAGGTTGTTGAATTCAGAAAAACGAAATATTTCACTACCCTTTTCAGACTTGAAAAACAAAAAAAACATCAAATTATAATTTAGGCTAGAAATGAAAAGGAAGATCAAAAGGTAAATAATGTTAACATATGAAGCTAAACCATTATGATCTGTTGAACACAGGTAATTTTTATTAAGGCATTGAAAAGATATCAATGTTTTCATGAAATAAACTTTAATATATCCACAATTTTTTATAGATTTAAATAATTCAAAGCCTATAGTAATGGGAAAATCAAATGCAAATGTAATTTTTTTCTTTGTTCACTGTCAAGTTATATGTGTTGTATGTCTCTATACGCCTATATCTATTTGTTATGAGAATTTATTTTAATATGAGCCCTGACCTCATATTGCCTTAGAAGTAATATTTTGATATGGTTGAGTGGACAGGGAAGTCCTACTTTTCAGGGTAGATGCAACAGCTGTTTGGGTGAAAAATGAGGGAACAATTATAAAGGGCATATGGTGTGTCTCGTGGATATTATCTATTCATAATGCTGATGATTTCCTTTAGAAGCTGTTTCTTTGTTAGAATTAAGGCACAATTTTCTATATTTGGTGTATAATATGTATTTGTGGTAGCCTTCGCATGGTTTTTAAACAACTTTAACCTAGCCACATTGAATTGTTTGATTGTTTGAGTTTCTTTTTAGGCTACAAGATTCTAAATTTAGCTGGTATAGATCTTATTGATCTTAACAGATATAAAATAACTGTTTGTCCTGTAAGGTCATGTTTTAAAATGACTGTATTTGTGAATTTTGTAGGATATGATAAACTGGTTAGTAGATGTATATCAGTAAAGAAACTCATCAGTCAACCTCCAACCAAGTGAAAGTGTATTTACATGTCTACATGAGTTGGGATTAACATAGATTTGTTGGGAGTAATACATCTTCTTTTGTGAGAATTATTTGTGATTTCCTATGGCAAGCGGACTTCAACCAGCTCATATTGTGGGACCGGGATCTGTACCGACTAACAAAGGACAACATGGCAATTCATCATCTGTGGGATGTCTTCCTTTTCCTTCCCACAGTCGTCAACATTCAGATAATTATCCTGATGTTGTAGATAATGAAACTTATCTTCAGCGTCCATTTTCAGAGAGTTCTAATGATGTAAGTGCGAATGCAGGACCTTCACAACCAATGCCAAGTTCAAGTCAAAATCCGGAAAATGGGCACGGCGATACTGGCGCTGGTTACCGTGCACCAGGGACTTATGTCCAGCGTGTTCCAGAAATCGGAAGTGAACCAACGTCTCCTGTTTCTGATCAAGCACCATATTCTGATGAACAGAATGACGGTATGCTAGGAAGGCCAACACCCGTGCCATTACCTACTTATAGACAAATTCAAACACGTGATATTAATGTGGGGATTTCAACACGTTTAGATCAACGTGCAGATGCTCTTCCAGACTTGTTAAATTCACACGTACCACAACCCCCTCGTCAAGTAGTGTTACCTCCACAACATAGACCTACAGCCTCGCGTAATAATAGGCGAACACGTAACACGGAGACTCAAACACAATCTCAACATAGAACACAGACGGCTCAGCCTAGGACACGGCATGGACGTAGAATGCGTACCCGCTCTACTAGTTCCTCTCAAGTAGAGGATCCTGTGTGTAAGGCTCCTTGTGTACAATGTTTTGTAAAAGTGACATCATTTCGATGGGTTCTTGTTGTGCTATCACTGTTAGGAGTATGCTGTGTGGTGACAGGAATTGTATTAGCTGCTTTACATGCTGCTGGCAACAGTTTTCTCTTCCTAGCAATAATGTTTATAGGTAAGTCTATAAATTTATTTTAATGAATTTCTACACTGAATACATAAATCATACAATAATATAATAATCCAACCATACAATAATATACTAATCAAAATTAAATTTTCATTAAAAAATATCTTAATACCCCATCCCAGTATACAAAATAAGTAATATTAAGTAATTGATAACAATATTTACACTAATGCAACATTTTATGGAAATATTTCAGATACCCATTAGCCCACTGAATAACATAACAGAGCATTGGACCATAATTTTTTCATAAATTGACATTTTTATGGCTAATATTAAAGACTTGTATTGTTTGCTTTTTTATTTGTAATGTCATTCTACTTAATATAACAGTATGCCATCAATTTAAAGGTGGGTCCCATCATAGCAGAAACATTTTAACTGAAAAATGAAAGCTTTTAAATGACATACTAGGACTTTTGTTTCCCATAGTTTTACTCTTTCATGTCTCACAATGATTAGTCATAGGTAGAAATAAATAATGTACAAAGAAATAGAACAAGACACAAATTAATGAGTGGTAGAAATTTCATGTCATTGTTTGAAGAAAAGAATAAGAAAGGCAAAAGTGGTTCACCCTGTTTTAGTCCAAATTTAGTTTTAAAGGGATTGTAAAGCTATTTCTAAACTTTGTATGTGTATCTGGGACACTGATAGCATCAATTTGCGTCATTCCAATTTCCATTCCGTCGTCTGTGGTTCTTGCAATTCTACTAAAACTAAAGTGTTTTATGACGTCACTGCATAGGTATTAATAGTACCGGAAGGTAGATCACTGTCAGTGACGTTTTAGTGGAATTGCAAGAACCACAGACGTCGGAATGGAAATTGGAATGGTGAAAATTGATGCTATCTTCAGTGTCCCCGATACACATACAAAGTTTAGAAATACACTTTACAATCTCTTTAAGATAGCATAATATTTACCACTTAATAATATAACTGTACACATCAAGAAAATATTTTGAAAAAAATAAATATTGCTTAAGGGCAGACATGACTGAGCACTTTATTCATCAGTTTTTTAGTTTAAATGCGTAATGTATTCAGTTTAGTTATAAATAGCTAAATTACAAAATTTCACCATATACTATAAGTAAGCTTCAATTCTTAAATGAATGCTTACATAAAACTTATTACCGTATGTCACTAATATTCCTGTTACAGTGCCAAAATATTAGATAATGCAACTTTTTACCAGCCATGTTCATTTTGTGTGATTTTTTTTATCAAATTTGTCAATATCAAGCAATAATGTTTATAAGACATTGGAAGATTACATTAAAAACACTAAGATACTAAGTATATCCATATATCTTAGTGTTTTTAATATCAAGCAATATTGATATATAAACTGATAAGCTGTGTATAGTTTTTGATATCAATTTAAAACACTATATAGGCAATTGGACACTTTTTTTTCTTACTTAAAGTAAGACTCAATAAAATGAAGGAAATGACATTGTTCAGACAAATCCAGAATAGATGAACAAATCTATCGAGTGACTTGTTTGATATTGTGAAAAATGTTCAAACGGAACTCTTGTTTTGACTTCTCATATTTTCTCAGTATCTATGTCAATATTGGCTGAATTCTTACTTTAAGTCCATAAACAAACAGTGATTTGCCATTTCCAATCTATATAGCTTACTTCTAACTTTGTCTATATTTGAGTCATAGATCAATAATAAATCTTAGCTTACTTCTTTTTACAAACAGCCATTTGTTTGGTTTTAATTGCAAGTTTTCATGTTCTTTTATTATGATAGATTCAACTAGTAAAGGCTAGGGAGAGCCCTGGGGACTTATTGTGTTAAACGCTTGCTCATTACCTGAAAGTCCAGGGTTCAATCTTAACATGGGTTCAGATGATACCTTCGGAATTTTCTACCTGGTTTCCTCCTGTCAGTGATGCAGACAGAAGGGAAAAGGGTTGTTCAGAGTGACATTTAGAGCAAAGTTGTAAGAGATTACAGCCTGTAAACTGCCTTCGTCAGTTGGAAATCAAAAATAAGAGTAGACTTATAAGCTGCTATCCTGGCAAAATTTCCCTCATTGCTCTCTGCATGGCTTTTGCCTTCATTCAGACATACACCATTTCAATTCAGCAAAGACTTTGCAATATATTTGTTGAATGTAACCAATGAATCATATTTATATAAGTTTCAGTTTGTTTATTGAGTATATAAATTAGCATGAAAGATAATCACCCTTTAAGAGTTTGAAATACCGGTACCTATTATGTCAAAACCAACAATATATAGGCATATTTTTAAGTTTTACATTTATCTTAATATCCACACCTTCTTTTGTGTGCTCCCCAAAAAAATTGTTTTAGTACGTTAAGCTTATTTACTGATGTTACATCAAGAAAAGGGTGTATTGCCTACTGCAACCTAAGCAAATGTGTATTAGATTATTTTGATATGTATTCACATTATTCAAGATCATTAGATCATGAAGTGACAGAAGATACTTTAATATTGAATGTCAACTCAAACTAACCCAACCCACTATCTATTGAAGTTTATTGACAGTTTATCGTTATTTAATAGAAAATGACTCAATTATAGAAATACTCTGATTAAAATATAGTTGAGTATAAAGAAACCGCAAATCTGAAATCCAAAAAGATATTTTGACAAAACATAGGTAACAGCTAATGAACTTTTCACATGGGGAATTATATCAATCATACATGAGTAAGTATTTCATAATCAAAAGGGGTATCAGGTGTCTAGAAGAGTTACGCTTTACAAATAATTTATGTAAGCTTATTCAAACAATCATTGGCCACATAAATTCATTCATTTTTAAGCCTGCTATAACATCTAATGGGCAAAATCTGAGATAAACTGGACTTAACATGGCAACTTGGATAATTAACTGCCAGAATCTTAGATCTACGAGACTTACAATGATGAAATGTAGAATCTGAATTTTCCTTTGACAATTTACTGGGGTTGACTAATGACTAATCCAATTATTTATTCTAAAATCCAAGTTTGACTTTACTTCATGCAGAGAATCTGATACTGGTGGAATATAAGATTTACTAAATTATCATTTATCAGTATGCTCAGGTGGAATCCATAGAACAGATTACCCTAACGTCTGTGAACTAATGTTTACTCTTTTTGAAACACCTGATGGGACTTTTCTTTTGATGAATTAACTATTATACTACTATATCTCTCTATTTTGCTATCATTATAATATCAACAGAATTGTTTTACTTGTACAATTTTTTTTGTATATCTTAATATGGACATTGGGAGATTCCAAACAATTTTGTGTCACCATTTTTTTTTGTCCAGTTTCTTCAATTCGTACCACTCTTAACCAACTGGACAATCACAGGTTCTGACCACTCAGGTGGACAATCAGATCCAATTACTCCTAGTATATAAGCAGGAACTATAATCTTATACATCTTTCTCAAGTTCTGTATGTAATTGAGATTCCTGACAGTGACAGATGTACATGTATAATCAATATATGCCAAGAGAATAAGTGATCATAAAATAGCAGGACAGCAATTATTCTTCACAAAATTACTCTGTCATATTAATTGCTAATTATAATGTAGCCATCAATTTTTTCTAGTTCAATATATTGGTGCTTAGCATTTTTACGGAATAATTGTTTTATTGACCTTTCTATAATTATGTACATAAATAAAAAATACAATAGCCCATAAGAATCTTCCATAATATAATATGGAGTGTGACATGCAGCAAGAACAAAAGATGCACAAATGCATCAATTGAACTACACACCCTTAAAGGGATTGTAAAGAGTATTTCTAAACTTTGTATGTGTATCGGGGACACTGATAGAATCAATTTGCGACATTCCAATTTCCATTCCGACGTCTGTGGTTCATGCAATTCCATTTATTTGGAATGTGTTTTATGACGTCACCCCTACTGATCTACCGGAAACTACTATTGATATCTATGCAGATCACTGTCAGTGATGTCATAAAACGCTTTAGTCATAAAACGTTTTAGTTTTAGTGGAATTGCAAGAACCACAGACATTGGAATGGATATTGGAATAGTGCAAATTGATGCTATCAGTATACCCGATATACATAACAATTGTATATAGAAGAGTTCTGATTGGTTTGTTTTGAAGAAAAGATATCTAAAAAGCATGTAGATAAAAAAAAAGATCCGAAAAAATGTTGTTTTGTCAACTTTCGTCATTTATTACTCAGTCCATATTACATTTCATGGTCAAAATCGTGTTGGTATTTTGTTTTGAAGTATAAATAGAAAATATATCACCAGAAATTTATTAGGTGGACACGAGAAGGCAATAAATAAACATAATTGTTTGGGTGTTCATTATATTCTTGATCATGGTCATTGTGGGGTCAATTGGTAGACTTGATAAGAACTGTGAATAAAAAACGTGATTTATGTATGTAAAGAGCAGACAAGCAAATATCAACTCACAAATTCAAGTCACACAACTGTATGAATAGGAAATAATGAAATTGTTTTGTCAAAGTTGAATTACGATGATACAAGTCCTTTCAAGAGTCAACCTAATTGTCATCTTTCACACTTTAAAATCTGTCCTTGCAGGTGTCTGGCTATGGCTATTAATACCTACTTGTTAAACTGTAAACAATAATTCCCTGGGGTGGAAAACTGTTTTTTTGTGGCATTGGACAAGCTCAATTTACCATCCAGGGGCGGATCTAAGGGGGAGCTCCCCCACGCCCTATTTTTGGCCAACTGATGTCAGAACCTTCTAAAAATTTGCCGCTAGCCATCAACAGAGTGGCATAAGTTGTGTTAAGAAAGTTTTAATTGCCAGAACCACAGATATCAAATCATCAGAAACAGAAGCTATATTAAGTGTTCCTAAATGAATACAACGATTACAAAACCTCTTTATAATCCCTTCACTAGAGAATAGGGAATTATTTGATTTATTTACTATAGTTATAAGGAGTGATAAGTCTACTTGTTGTCTGGTTCTTCTATCGATTAGAAATATTTTAAATTATTTATTCCCTCCATTCATTTAAATCATTAATCAAGATTATATTCTCTTTCACATAATTGGTTAATATCAATGTATAATATTATTGGCTTCCCCAGTCTCCCATCTATTTCAGCTATTTGCATGCTACTCACATAGGGAATTGTACATCAACTAGCTATCTCGACATTGATGTGGGTGCTTTATTTTATTGATAACCTCATATTGCAATCCATAAACTTTTTGCATTGAAACTCTTGTATCATGACCACGGGTGGAAAAAATGCAAAATTTCCAGGGAACTTTAGATATCGGAATGAATTTTATTGTGAGATATTTAGCAGGTGCACTTGCTGCTAGAGGTATCAGAAATCATGATTTTCTCCAAGTGATGACAATTTCATGGAAAGCAGTTTCCCCGAGTTCCCCACTATCTCCAGTAATGATCATAACAAGATTTGCATTACCCAGCACTTAAATGACAGTATATAAAAATATACATTTCAATCAGAATGTTCTACTATTTTATAATTATATGAAGAGTTATTATTCTAATTAATAGAAATAGACCTATTAACATAGAATTAGCAGCTAGTCTTCAGGCTGTTATTGATTGGTATAAATAATTGACTTTGATCACACCTGCTGTATTAATACTACTATAGTTTATTATATATTACATGTATACCTTCATAATATTTATAATCATATTCATTCACTTTGATAAACACCATTGGTTATGGAAATGTGATAAATCATGTGGAAAAGTATGGTCCAGTCTGTTCTTTGATGATCATATTCAAGCTGTTCTGAACTTGGTGATCAATTTCAGCAAATGTAGTGATAGCGCATATAGCTTTTCACTCTGGTTTCTCCTTGTCAATGATGCAAGTCAAGAGGGGCTGGTATGGAAAAAAATGCTTAGTCATTCAGTTAAGCTAGTACTTAGTAGACAGGGACACTAATTACTATATCAAAGATCCCTTAATTGACACAATCGTATCAACTTTGGAACTAGACTAGCGTGCTAGATAAAATCGTATTCTATATGGAGATCGCCATGTTGAATAAATTATAATACAGCCAATCACAATCATTCTTTAAAGGGTGGTGTCTTCTTTCGCGGTAAAAACAGCCAATCAAAATCCATCTCTGATCAAGAGTTGTCTTCCCTTGCCCATTTACAGGGCAAGATGGCTGCTTAACATGGTCAAGTCATTACATAGTCTCGAACAAAATGACGTCGAAGTTTGAGCCAAATGCCCTTGACAGTTAAAACTAAAACAAGAGCAGACCTATGTTGATGTTCAAGCAATAATTTCCCTCATTGTACAGAGCATGACATTTCACGTATTAACCAGAATACTATCAGAAAAAATTATTGCTCTTGAACTGGTTTGATGACCTGAAAGGAAAGGATATGAATGTAATTTCAGTATGACAGCTTAGTTCTGTATATTGATTATTGGTCAAGTTTATAAGCATGATTCTATATAATATGTACTTGATGCCTTCAATATGGCAGGTATAATGATACTGGCCTTGAATCTTAACTGGTCGAATAACTTCATCATTTTCTCTTAATTAATTAGCAAGCAATTTTTATATTAATTGCAGTGATCAAGTCATTCATGCACATTGTATATTTATCAATATTTAATAACTGGTTATAGTGGAAATTCTAATAGAAATTGATATGTGCTCATCATATAATTACAACAGATTCCTCATGTTCAACAGGCAGATAATAATACCTTATTTTGTACTTCTGCACAGGTCTTCTCATATATGAGTTATAACGAAATATACTGAAAAAATACTGATAGACTAAGAATGACTTTACAGTGGAGTGCAATAAATATTCGTACAAAAAAAATAGGTTTCCTGCCTCATCTCGAGTGTTTTCTATGTACCCCCTTTGTTCTACACGCTTCTTAAAACTTGCTATTGAGCTGGACACTTCTAACGTTTCGGATACATAGTCGATGGTTTTCCCTCTTTGTAATAATTTCCAAGAGATTTCTTTTACCTCCTTGCTCAATTCTTTCCCTTATGCCCCATTGACCGTTTACAAATTTGCTTACAAAGCAGACAACAACAAAATCACCTGACAAATAAATGTCACATGATTAAACTATGATATAAATAATTGCGGACATTCCTAACCTAAAATGTTCAAAATTTAGCTGAAAATTCAACTCTGTAAAAACTAAATTTACAGGCTTTGCAGTCAGAAGATCTCTAGACAGTGTGAAATTGAGAAAGTATGAAATTGAGAAAAAGGCTGACTTGTTAGGAGAAGAAAAATAGGATGTAAAACTACATTTTATTCTGAATATTGTTTGTGGAAGATATATGATTTAACGTTTTATTTTGCTTTGAAAGATAATCTTTATTAGCTTGAAAATCATCATTCCTATTAAACTTTGAACGGTTGTTAACCAAGTCTTCTAAAGTTGAAAGAAACTAAAGTTTGATAGAGAAGGGTAGCAAGAGTTCAACTAGAAGATATAGTCAGTAAGATATTGGATTATCAAATTCTCATGTTTGACAAACCTCAACATATGTACCAAATGTTTGAACCCTCTTGTTTACATTCAATTAAGAATTTTAAGATTTGAGAATGGCCTAAGGACATGTTTCATTTGTTTATAGTAGTCACTGGAAACTAACTAAATGACAGTCTTTTCCGAGTTTCAAATTATATTTGAAATTGACTAGGTCTCTCTGTACTTTCTGAAGGTTTTCAAAATTGTTTATATGTATCCATGTGCTATCTTCCAATTTTCACAGACATATCTGTGGTTCTTGTATTTCCACTATGACTAAATGATTTTTTGGTGTCACTATTGCAAAATGACTTTTGATAAGTGCTGCAAGTGTGATGTCATAAAACATTTGGTTTTAGCCATGCAGATCTCAGTGAAAATTTATAAAGTGCAAATTGTTGCCATCAGTGTCCTTTAAGCTTCGTCTACACGATCAAACATTTTGTTCAAAACATCATCATACATTTGTATGACGGTGTTCGTGGACAAATGTTTGATCGTGTAGACCGTTTTCCCAACAAGGTTGAACATGGTCAAACATGTATGACGATGTTCAAATTTTTAGCTGCATGTTTCATCTTTACAACAATTGTTGGCAATATTTAAATTAGTTACCAAAATTTAACAAATCAGCTGCCGTATAGGCGTCATGTGACTTCCTTCCCATCTTTCAAAATGGCAGCCAACACAGACAAAATTTGGACTGTGTCCGATGTAACTAGGTTAATTAGCCTTTATGAAGTTACATCCATTCGCAAGAAATTTTTGAAGCTGGCCTGGTCTGTTAGTTGTTACTCACTCAACAAGGCCTGATAAGCCCCATACTGACCTCTTCTTTGGATCCAGTCCTAACCCATTGTCGAACCTTTCGCGCTCCCCTCTTTCGCTTTTGACGACGAAGAATTGTTAAAACAATAACAGATGCAGCAGCACCACTCAACAGACTGTTTTGAGCATCCATGTTGAATTATTTTCCAACCAAAAATGATAATTACCCTTCATTATTGGTCATACATCATCATACAAATGTTGGATCATGTTTGACGATGTTGGACAGTGTAGACAGAAATCCACAACAAGCTTGAACACCGTCATACAAATGTATGATGATGTTTTGAACAAATGTTTGATCGTGTAGACGAAGCTTAATACATATATATAAAGAGATAAGAGAAGCTCTCTTTACATATTTTCAACCTTCAGGGGCATGTTTCGAGGTCTTGCGATTAAAAGTGTGGAATTGTTCATTGTAAAATGCTGAACTTACGACAAAATTTATCTTAAGGTTTTTGGAGAAACAGATCCTTTCTTAAAAATATATTTAAATATTATAGCTAGGCTGAAATGAGCACTTTTTAATATATAGTTTTAATAGGCACTTGCTTATTTCACCATTTAATCAGTTCTCATTCTAAACTCAAAAGTACTTTATACATTTGAATACCTTGGCAAGTTTCTAATTAGCACTCTTATAATGAAAACAATTTGTTGGTCAAAGTCTCTTTAAACTTGAAAGACATTGTTTTCTGACCATGAAATGTGTTTACCTAAAGTGACTAAGTTTATGTGTAGTTTGGGGTTGAGTGAAGCCAGTATTGTGTTTATCTAGGAGGGGGAAAGTGATTTACAATGATAAGATTGATTATTGTATTCGAGGTTGTTGTGTCAATATCAAGATACTGACCACTGGTCATCCCCAACACTCTCAGTACATTTATACTTGGTATCTCTCTATACAAAATGTGTCACATTGATTAGACATTTTCTTTAAGGGTGTTACCAGTATTTTATAGCAAACCCTTTATATTGACCAGTTCAATTTGTTATGTGCCTATCACGAATAATAGCGCCTACATAATTAACATGATATGAAAAATGTTTTATCAGTGATTAGATTTCCATGGAACTTAGCACATAGCATTGTCTGAAGCTGAGAAGTCTTTGGTGATTGAAAGTTACTCTGATTCAATGATGAAGCTATTTTTAGATAGGGTCCTTGGGAGTTAAGGGGGATCCAGGTCCACCCCTAAAATTTTTTGTGAAAATTCTAAAACCAACGCTTTTGATGACGTCACTACCAGTGATCTTCATAGATATCAATAGTAGCTTCTGGTGGTAGATCACTTTAAAAGTGTTAATTTTAGTAGAATTGCAAGAACCACAAACGTCGGAATGGAAATTGGAATGGCGCAAATTGATACTATCAGTGTCCCCGATACACATACAAAATTTAGAAAACCTCTTTACAATCTCTTTAACATCTGCTTCTTGCAAACTGATAACGGGTAGTTGTTGGTAGGCTTTAAAACTGGCAGTAGGATCAGAATCAATTTTTTAATTCAGGTACTGTTGGTGTGGCAGTTGAGAAAATGTAAAATCTAGTTTAACAGGCACTAATAATACTAAAACAATTCAATGAAACTTCATTGTTGCTTAGCAGAATAGAGATTTTGAGTGGCCATGATTTATTTTATATGACATTAAAACAAATATGATGTCATTGACCTAAATAACCAACATAAATAAAGATTTAGCATAATAAACATAAGATTGTAAATAGATACTGATATCTAGGTATTATATAGTAAGATTATATGTGTTTATATTAAGTTATTACCCATATCATACCATATGATACTGGTATCTCCGGTAAATATTGTGATTTTGACCGAGATATACCTAGTGACAATAAATCTAGTACCACTTTGGACTCAAATACATAACATTACCTATTTAATATGATAAATGCATGTCTGTGAATGCATGACTTTTTGTGTGCATCAGGAACACTTAAAGCATTGATTTACACCAATCCAATTTTCAGTCAGGCGTCTGTGGTTCTTACGATTTCACTAAAATTAAGAGTTTAATGCTATCATAAAGGTACTTAGATTTTATCAGCAGCTTTTGTGATAGTTACATACATGTAATAAAACCCTTAGTGCTAGATATTTGAAAGAACTACGGACGTCTGATTGAAAATTTGATTGGTGTAAATCAATTTCATCAGATTTTAAAAGTTTAGGAACTTTACAAATAGGTCTGGACTCGATTTCCATGAACAAGAAAGTTATTGCTGAAGTATAGTGTTCTAGTTTACAATTAGGCTACTATTGAGTCATTAAGGAAGTGTTTTCAATTTTGATTTGTAAACTAATTTATTACACCTCTTACAGAAAGGGTATTTTAAAGATGAACATGCACAAAAAAATGAATACTGGTATATAATAAGGAAAAGATGCTAAATTAAAAAGATAGTATCTCATATTGCACAGTAACCCGGAAAACTAACTCATTATCAGTTATCAACTATGACTTGAATTTGACACCTGGCCCTTAATCTGTGATAAGGTAGTTATAACAATGACAGTGCACACTTCTATACCTGGGGGACATTGGTTGTATAACTATCTTATCTAGGGCCACTTTCACTGTCAAACTTTATAGACACTATTAACTTGTCACATATTTCATTTATCATCCTTCACAGACAGAAGAGTTGACAAATTATTTGATAATATTTTTATGATTTTCCTTATTTCAAAATGACCTGAATCAAACTTTCTCAATGCACATTTCTTGAGAATTTCAAATGAAAAGAAAATTGTGAACATTTTTTAAAAAATGATCATTAATTTACCAACTTTCAGAGTTAAAATCAAACCTGGACAGTTGGAAATCGAAAACAAGAACAAGCTAATGCTGTCCTGGCAAAATTTCCCTCATTGCCACTAAATGGCATTTGCCCGTCCTCATTAGCCCATACAGGTGCAGAGGAGCAGGACGTAAAGCTCTATTTCATTTCATTTTCGGTTACAATTTAATATGATTAATATTCAATAATGATTTATGATATTTTATTATTTATTATTGTATAAAAAGATTAGTGTGCTAAAGATTGCAAAGAAATAAAGTGGCAGATGCTACTAAATAATATTGCACATTTCGAAATAGTATCATAGTCTCAAAATTTGAAATCTGTGTCGAAATTTTAAAAAAATAAAAGTGATGAGCAAAGAAAAGTTAATAAAGAACAAATTTTACTCTCGCCATTAAAGCCAAAATATTTAAAAAATATAAATAAAGGATTCCCCCTCCCTTTAATGACATAACAGTAACACAATACATATCAAATAATACATTAGATAATGTAAATATTATGTTTATTAAAGGTGCATTATGTCTATATTAAAATTACAGTAGATGATGTAATATTGACAGAATGATCTATGGTACTGTAATTACAGGTGAGACAGGTCAAAGGTTAACGATGACCAAAGTAAATAAGGTTAATTAATTGTTATCTTTGATGTGGAGGAAGTAATTATGTTTTAATCTTTAATATGATAGATTTATTAAGTGTGATTAACTGATGACATGCTCTCTGTCTGTCTGGACTATTTCCCTTTAGGATACAGGATAGGCCTAATAAGCTTTTTTTGATTAACACTTTAAAGGTTGTTTCCTACTTTTTTTATTCGGGCTTCTTTTTGCATCATTCAAATTTTCAGTCAGACTTCTGTGGTTGCTGTAAACACTGAAATGCTGAATTTAATATTATGACTAAAACAATGTATGGTTCTTATATGAACAGAACACACACAAACTTAGTGGACAACCATTTTGAATTAAGTCGATGACGTCAGTATTCTAAAAGAGAAGCTGCTCGCTATTAACCTGTCAGAAGGTCCTAGGTTCAATCTGGCATGGGTTGAGAAAATACCTTCTTATATTTTCACCTGGTTTCAGTGATGCTGGTCGAAAAAGGAAAATGAAATGAATGGAGTTTTACGTCCTACTTTTCTGCACCTATATGGGCTAATGGAGGATGTACAAACGCCATGCAGTGTGCAATGACAGAAATTTTTTCGATTTCCAACTGTCGAGGGGATGCTGGTCGGAGGGGCTGACATAGAAAAGCATTAGCTGTTTAAATGGGGCAATAAACCAAGTCCCACAGTGTCCTAAAAAGTCAAGAAACCTCACAAACCACAAAGATTAAGTCTTTATTTGAAGTCCTGCTCTATTAAGACAAATCATCTTGTAACAACAGAACTTACGTGAGACATTTTTGCAGGTGTCCTTGTAATTCCAAATGAATTCCTCAACATTAAAGAGATCATGACAAGATTAAGTGGTCAGCTTGATTTGAGACAGCGTCTGCTTTTTCAGATGTTGAAAGATTTGAACAATGCAGGTATGTTTACACCGTGAAAGTTATAAGTTGCGTGGGTGAAAAGCCATGTTTAAAACAGGTTTATCATGGCCGTGAATGATGGTGTCACTGTTGTTCAGTTTGACAAACATATATATTGTAAACTAATGACAATTAAACTTTCCACATAAAAACACAAACTGGTTTCAAAATCTGGGTATTCCAGTAAATTAAAAAGGAGTGCAGTGATATGTTCTACTTTATATTTGAGATGACATCTACCATGTAGTTCAAGTTGTTCTGATCAGATCACAATTATGGCCTAATTGATCTCAAAATCAATGCATGACAAACTTCAAAAGAGAATATATAGTAGCTCATTACTTGCTTAGCATGTTGAAAGGGCTTATTTTTATATATACAGAATCTTTCGAACAATTCAGCATTGGGTACCAAGGAAGAAAGGGCCATTGTCATTCAGGCAGTGATGTTTCTTTAAAACATTGTGTGAGGGAGCCTAGAAATTGTCATTCGACCCAACCAGATCTAACAAATTCTCAGTACCATCTGATTAATTCAATCTAACTACCAACTACTAGCACTACTAACAACTACCTAGTTTGCGATATCAGCTGCTGCTGTTAAACTTGTCATCTACCAACCAACCATCCGAGCCTAGAATTGCAAAAGAGGGGCTTACAGCACCAGGCCTTACCTATGTAATATGATTTTTAAAAATAGGGTGGGGGATATGTTCAAAAATGGACAGCTTCAGTTCCTGGTCACCTTTTAAAAATGACTAGGATCGGCAGGATGTTAGCGGCAGCTTAAACATTGCACGTTTTAAATTATATACATTTGTATAAGGATACTATACACATATATATACAGGTCCTGCATGTGACTTTACCAATATTATTTTAGCCTAGACACAATTTATTTATCTTATAGGGATTAAATTCTTAGAAAGGAAAAACACGGACATAAAATTATACATAAAAGTTACATATCCTAGAGATATTTAGTCTTGTTTGACTAACTGTCAAGGATATGCTACTCAGATTAATGTATCCTATATAATAATATAGTTTTATGAATCAGATAAAAATGTGCCGCGGGTCAAGCAAATGTTTTCTTTAATTACCCACAAGGTTTTCTTTTCTTGAAGACTGATTAATGTAAATATCTAGTTAATGTTCTATTTACACCAGTAATTAGAATAAAGGTTGATGACCCAGAGAAAAACAAAGGTAACTTCAACCTTCTCCATTGCATCTTGGTGTTTGAAAATATACTAGAATGTTAATAACAGTCTACAGCCAGGTTGGGGGACTGAGTATTGAACACATAATTTTCCAGTGCCAGACAAACCTATGCAATAAATCTAAGAGCGAGAGGGACCAAAGCCAGGCCAGCCACATCTTTACAATGTCAAACTATTACAAATTCACTTCACTATTGTCTTGTATCTCAAAAGTGTTTTGATTGGGTTGTATGATATGGAGTACAGCGAATCAAGGCCCTCGATTGAATGCACAGGTAAATGTTTTACCATATTTGTGTCGAGGATTCTGATTGGCTGCTTTAACTTATGTACAATCCAATCAAAATGCTTCATTTACAAGCTTACATGATACAAAAAAGTGTCTTTTGGCGTCAAGTTATAAGACAGACTTCAGAATAGCTTTTTGAAGACAAACCAACGTCAGTTCCGTAAATTGAAACGCCATTGACTTCAACCATCTTTAAAGCTTTGAATTTATATATAGCGGTATGGATAACAAGTAGAGCCTTGCGCCGAATTATTTTGTAAAAAGTGACTGGCTAGCAGATGAAACCGGCTGGCTAGCCATTTGTTAGCCGGTTTTGAACTGGCTGAATTGGTTAGCAAAAAAAAATAACAAGGCTCATACCCCAATTGTTTCCAACAGCAACACCATATCAACAATGTTTTTGAGGACTGGTCTTGTGTACACAGAGTGAAAGTGACTGACATAAAGATAGATGTACTTGGTCAAGTGGTACCTGCTAGATTCATGCTCTTGTTTTTACTAGTGTTTAAATAGCCATCATTGTCTCTACTTGACCTCAATATGTCGTTTGTTAGTAGACAATTTGTTTACTCTTCTCTATATAGTTGAGTTGTTAATAAGAAATTCTATCATCTTATCAAACTACATACCAACTTATTTATTACCTTCACTCCTTGTGTCACTCTGTAGAGTATTAATGTGATATCTTGTGCTAGAATGCAGGTTTTCAGCCACAGGGCCATGACCACAACTGGGAACAATTTCATTTTTATAGGCCCACATTATAATGTGGTTGTAAATTGGTGTTGCCCCTGTTTTTCTCTCAGCTTGTTGAGACAAGTTTTCATCCAATTGAAATGAAATTTGTTGTGATTATTTATAATGATGAGATCTTGGAAAATTTCAAATTTGAATATCTTACAATGAATTGTTTTTGAGTTATTGCCCTTGACTTAGGAAAAACATGTCAAAATATGTTTGAACATTAAAGAGACAAAAAATGTTCATCTGTTTAAATGCAATTTGGTGTGATTATTAATAATGACCAGAAGTTCAAATTTGACAGACTATGAAAAAAATATGAATGAAAATCATAGCCGTAGGGGCCCACGACTCAACAGGGGGGCAGATCGACATATTGCCCGAATTTTAATGATATTTTGCCCGATTTTGGGAATTTTTTGCCCGAAAACATAATATTTGGGGTATCATGCAGATACATTTTAGAGGACATACAGTACATCAGATTCTCACTGTATAATATCTCACCGGAAAAATAGTTCACCAGACACTGGTGAGAATGAAATGATCAAACAGAAGTCATAATTAGCATTGATATAATTCTCACCTTCTGAAGGATATAGTAACCTAGTAACAGTAAAATTTAATATGTACTTCAGTATATGTGGTTTCCTTACTCACGGAAATAGCAAACAATTACACATTCTATATTTAGCAGGTTGTATTTCATATAAAAGTTTTAATTGATATGGAAACCTCTACTACATTTAAATTGCCCTGTTGTTAAATTTACTATTAATTCATTTTACACTTCCTTTTAACCCTTACAAACCTAAAAGCCGGTATAACGGCTTTATCATTACGCGATACATACGCGATAAGCCTCAAAACCGGCCGTTGTCAAGCGACATCATACAATGTTAACGTAATACACTTTAAGAAATGTTGCTTAGAATTCAGGGGCCTTATTCTCGAAAACTTAACTATTATAAGATAAAATCCAAATTTTTAGAAATACCGTTATCTGATTGGATTATAAAGCTATATTTAAAATCAATTTTAGTGATTATCCAATCATATGACTGCAACACTAAAATTATTGTAAGTTAAGTTTTTGAGAATAAAAGGCCCCTGGGTATATGACGTTTTAGCCAAAATAAAGTTAGGGTTCAAAGGGTTATAGTACAAATGGTATCAAAATACTTAGTTGATAATGGCATTGTTCTTGTAAAGAGGGTTTATGTCTATTGCAGGGCAAGTGACTAAGAAAATGTTGAATGTCTAAGATTATTGGGTTTAAGGACTTAAAGGGGGATGTTCACCATTGGTTTGAACACACTTGTCTCAGAAATAGAAATATTTTAGCTAAACCTATCACTAATAGTAATCTGTTGAGTACTTCAAATCCAAATGTATCCAAAATCGTACATTTATAAAGTGAAGTTTCTATTGTGGGGTACAAATTGAGAGATTTTAGTACTTCAGGATGATTATTTACATAATTTCGAGACCAATAAAACCTTACAAATGCCAACTTTTCCCTTTTAATGACTTAAAAAATGAAGTTTGGAGGTTAAGTGCTCACAATTATTTCCCTTTCCAGTTAGTTTTATATTTTGAACTTTATGTTAATGGTTTCATAATTTTGGCAAGCGAACAATAGAATACTGTTCAAAGTGGGCTGGCAATGTCAAAACTTAACAATGAATACCCCATTCTTAAAAATGTGATAAACAAAGGATCATTTGAACAGATTATTTAGTTGAATATTTTAATGACTTTAGAAATGCTTATTTAATGAATAATAATTTTGGCATTAATTTAAGTCATCAAATGCCGCCACCAAATGAATAACAGTGCTTTGTACAGGAAACATCATTACTATTAATGTTGAATATTTTGATGACTTTAGAAATGCTTATTAGTGAATAATGATTTTGGCATTAATTTAAGTCATCAAATGCCGCCACCAAATGAATAACAGTGCTTTGTACAGGAAACATCATTACTATTAATGTTGAATATTTTAATGACTTTAGAAATGCTTATTTAATGAATAATAATTTTGGCATTAATTTAAGTCATCAAATGCCGCCACCAAATGAATAACAGTGCTTTGTACAGGAAACATCATTACTATTAATGTTGAATATTTTGATGACTTTAGAAATGCTTATTAGTGAATAATGATTTTGGCATTAATTTAAGTCATCAAATGCCGCCACCAGATGAATAACAGTGCTTTGTACAGGAAACATCATTACTATTAATGTTGAATATTTTGATGACTTTAGAAATGCTTATTAGTGAATAATGATTTTGGCATTAATTTAAGTCATCAAATGTCGCCACCAGATGAATAACAGTGCTTTGTACAGGAAACATCATTACTATTAATGTTGAATATTTTAATGACTTTAGAAATGATTATTTAATGAATAATAATTTTGGCATTAATTTAAGTCATCAAATGGAGCAACCAACAGTACTCTGTACGAAACATCATTACTATTATGGTTGAATATTTTGATGACTTTAAAAATGATTATTTTATGAATAATGATTTCGGCATTTATGTAAGTCATCAATTGGAGCAATCAAGTGCTTTGTTGGAAACATCATTACCTATTATGGTTGAATATTTTGCGACTTAGAAATGATCATGCATAACAATTTCTTAAGATCATACTTAGATATAGAGCGAAATCAACAATCTAGCATATTACAAACACAAAGGGGATCATACTGATCAAAATTAAGATCAACACTTTGTAGCAAACATGATATTACTTATGGTAAAATATTTTGCGACTTAGAAATGATTAATGTGCAATTTCTTAGATAGATATAGTGAAATCATCAACCAATGGTAAAAATATAAATTGATAGGCCTAGACCTAGATCAACATTAAAATCAGTGTTGCGTAAATGATCAATTTGCACCAGTCCAATTTGCAATAAAACACCTGTGATTCCAGCATTTCTACTTATGACATCTGATTGAAAATTGGAATGGTGCAAATTGATGTTATAAGTGTCCCTGATAGACATACACATTCCCTTTAAAGGAATACAACAACCTTTTTGATAAATATAAAATCTAAATTTTGGTGAATAAGTTGAATATTTATTCATTTATTCACCTGTTGGCATAACTATATAACAACAAATTACCTAAATAATCTGATAAATATAGAAAACTATGTTTAAATACAATAATTGATAAATGTCTTAATCCCATTTAAGACATTTATCAACAATAACCTGTAATTGTATGGAAAATTACATAGTTTAATGGGTTTATTGGATTCTGTTTGTATACTTTAGACACTGTTGATGAATATAATACTCTTATTGACCAAGTTTGAGAACTTATCCCTTTAAATGACTAAGAAACAATGTTCTTTGGTGCATACATGTACATCCTGTACACATCCTGTACAGTATTTGCAAAATGTCAGATATGTTGAGGCTATTTTAGATGTGTATAAAAACAATAGAGTGTATAGGTAAATAGACAACACAATGTGTGACAATAAAGGATGATAGGTTGTGTTTGTTATTTACCTTTATTAGCTTGTTTATAAAAACAGTTTACAGTCTTTCCTGTTCAACCACTAAATATAAAGTAATGACATCCATTGCCAAGTTTCCAGAATCATTTGACATCTACTTCATAAAAAGACATACTTATTACTGGCCTTTATATGTATTTTTCAAGACTCATGGATCTTTCAAGGGATTGCTCAAAGGTTTTTATGTGTATTGGGGATGTTGATGGCACTGATTTTCATCTTTTTCATTTTCAGATAGATGTGTTAAATAACATTAAAATTAAGCTTTTTATGGAGTAATTGCAAAAGGCTTTAGATGTAATTTTGCTTTTAGCTTCCAGAAAGCCTCTTTATGCCTTTAATTTCTTTCAAAAGGGTTAGCTTGGGTTGTCAACGTTATGTTGCCTTGGTGTCAGAATGGCAGACATTTTTACTGCAGATTTGGATATGGATAGTTAGAAAATTGGGGTTGCTGTCAATTTAGCACCGTCAATTCATGATGTCTAAGCTATCGCAGAGGATGCATTGAATTGCAATGCTAATAGTCTTTTTAGGGAAATGTCGTTTTTTTAGTAAACTTGTACTCAAATTTACATAATCCTTAATACAAGAGTATACCAATATATAAAATTGTGCTCTGTTATGTAAAGATTTACATTTGACATGTTTATACTATTAAAATTGTATCCACCCTTATTTGTCAAATACACTGTCAATAGTATGATTTATTAACTTGTATGTTTTATTACATGTACCGGTACGTAGACCTATATTGAATATATATAACTCGCGCAATTTGTATTGAATACCGGTAATATATAACTCGCGCAATTCAATACCAACACCACCAAGTATACTTTTAATTACTTCACCCTTTGAACACTTTTGTGAATATAATGAAAGTCGTATACCCTGAACTTCAATACAAGAACTATGGCTCAAAGTGTAAGACCTTGAAATTATGTGACGTCTATTGGAATTAAAGGGACACAATTCTTCACCTTCCAGACTTAAATGGTTAAAAAAATTGTAAAGATTTTTTTGCTACACTGTTATATATATATATCAGGGACAACTAAAAAGCATCAATTTGTGCCATTCAAATATCCATTCCAATATCTGTGGTTCCACTAAAACTAACCGATTTAAGACAACACCATGTACCAGTCGAGGGGAACTGCATAGATATCAATCCCTTACAGTTATTAGAGTAGCAATCTAATTAAAATTAGATTACATTTCGTTTCGTTTCGACTCAGTGTAATCTAAAAAGGTTTATAAGGCGGGCGTCTTCTGGTGACGAAAATTTCAGCCAATCAAAAAGTATCTTCAAGATCACGGGTCTCTGCATTGTGGGAAGACGAAACAGAAAGTAAAACAACACAGCAGTTCAAATTATGACGTAATACAAAATATACAAATATAAACGTTGTTCTGATTGGTGGAAGGATGGCACATGCTATATAAATAACTTATTTCGTCACTAAAAGACGCTCGCCTTATAATCCTTTTTAGATTACTCTGAGTCGACAATCAAAAAATAACCGAAACGAAATGTAATCTAATTTTAATTAGATTGATAGAGTAGTTGGATAAAGTTTCTTGCTTGTAGTGTTGTATCTTGCTTAAGAGTATTATCATCTAGCATAAATCTATGACAATTAAAATAGCATTAAATTGTTGCACATAAATCAAAGAGATAAAATAGCTTAATATTGAAATTTTATTTGAAAATGGATATTGCACATACTTCTGTTGTTACAAGGGACACAATCTTATCTTGAAATTGTTGCTTATTAAAATTCAAGTGACCAACAAAATCACAGATATCATCGCACCCAGACAATTGATCCTGACCTGAAATTTGGGGTCATTGATGTGCAATGTAATGATCATAGTTGATAAGGCAATGGCTAATTCTTTAACAAAACATCAGATAATAAAATCTGTTCATGAACTTTATTTTTGTGCTCATGATTTGCTCAAAGGACTCTAGTATAAGGATTAAATTAGCCATCTAGTATCTGATTATGATAATTCATACTTTGCATAGATGAAGATAAGATACATCATAATTGACATGTTTATCATATGATAAAGGTTCATATCAGGTCAAAAAGTCATGTTTGTATGATATTATTACGCCTAGGGGATATAGAGTCTAACTCCTCATTATGAATAATTATATTGTTTACTTCATCCCTTATTTGTCAACATGGTGTTGAAGTGAAGCTATCAATGTGTTAATCATGATTAATCTGTTATGCAAAAAGTCTGAATTTGTGATGTTAGTGACACCTGCAATTTTTGCTTGAGGTGAAACCCTTTGAAAACTGTATACAACATTTGTATGTTTGGTTTGTCCTTCACCACCCATTTGACCAACTGTAACTTAGCCTGGGCTAAGTTTATCAGTAATAGAGTTCACAGCTCACCATCAAAATTAAA
Organism: Lottia scabra; assembly: GCA_029955415.1. NCBI lineage: Eukaryota > Metazoa > Mollusca > Gastropoda > Lottiidae > Lottia > Lottia scabra. Next base: position 413,907 of record JARJEI010000045.1, on the reverse strand, counting down.
GGGATTGTAAAGTGATTTTCTAATTTTGTATGAGTATCGGGGACACTGATAGTATCAATTTGGGCCATTTCGATTTCCCTTCCGACATCTGTGGTTCTTTCAATTCCACTAAAACTAACGCGTTTTATGACGTCACTGATAGTGATCTGCATAGATATCAATAGTAGCTTTCGGTAGATCACTGTCAGTGACGTCATAAAACGTGTTAGTTTTAGTGTATGTTTAGTAGTTTTAGTTACATTTGAATGTGTTATGTGATTTTTGTTCAGTTGTAGTATTTTCTATTCACATATCAGCTTACTCAAGCAAAATGCTGACAGTTCCCTTGTGAATATGTCATGACCGAGTATGGTTAGCCACACTAGATGGTTAAACCTTACCCGGGTTGAAATTATACAGGGTTAAGGACTTGATTCAGTTCATGAAAGTATGGTGTTCTTTGATTTTTGAAACCCATGTTGGTGAAAACAAGAATATGTTTGAAGCTAATCAGCTTTTATTTAAAGGGACAGTCTGAATTTTTTTTAGGTCAAAAGTTTTTTTTGTTCAAATTTTTGAAAACTTTACACCAAAATCTGTATCTATGTGCCCTTTAATGTATCTGAAAGTTTTAACTAAAAAAATCCAGCCGTTGATTTTAAAACGCTAAAAACATGCTAAAATTTTTAATAACCTTACGTAAGGTTTTTAAGTGTGTTATGTTTTTTGGACGCTGATAGGAAACTACTGAACGGATTTGAGTAAAATAAACACCTAATTGTAGAGAAATGTCCCTCTTGTGTATTTTAAAGGTTTCAGCTAGAAATATTGAGCCATTTAAAGGGCAAACACCAAAACTAGGTTAAATTGCTTAATTAACAATAAGTACTTCCTGTTTGTAATTAACCCTTTAAAACCAAATTCAGTTTGATCAAGAAGGTATAGAGATACAATAAGCATACTTTAAAAATACTCTCAGGTAGCATTTGAGATTTTTTTGACAATGGAAACTTTTTTTCAAAAAAGCAGAATGGCCCTTTAAGAATTTCTAGTTAGATTTAAATAAACCACACCTAGATGAGGTCAATACTGCAGGCTATAAATTCTGGACTTTATTCTGATGACTGATGATAATTTAATCATTATATTATTATCTGGCCTGAAGTGACATGGAGGCAAGCCCAATCTAATAACAAATCAAATATATTAAAGGCATGATTTTTACCTTTACCTTCTAGGGCTGATATGGAAGAAAATGTTTTATCTTTTGGACTGGACAATAAACCGAGACCCTGTGTGCTACAAGCTGAACATGTTAGAAATTGAAAATAAGAGAAATGCTGAAAAAAATGTCCTCATTGTACACTGCATGTTGTGTGTGTGTCCTCATTTGCCCAATACGTAGAGAAAATATTTGAAAATTATAATGCACTAGACTATCATATTCTGCAATGCAATTTATCTTGCAATATAACATAGATCTTAAATATAAAGAATTGCAAATAATTGCAAAAATATATGGCCTATTTATTAACCTAGATGACAACAATATTATTTTTATCTGTCAATTTTAATATTTTAGGAAGAAATATATATATTGTAATACGTCAATATAACAAAGGAGTCTGTGTATACTGTTTATTTACAACAAGCATTAAAACTCAATGACTGCAGTTTAAGAAAGATTTATGTGTTAAACTGTTTAATTATTGAGGTGTTGATTTTTCTTGATATGTACATGTTTCCACAAGTTAACTAATCCAATATAAGACTATATATACATTGTTATATAAACCAGGTAATATCAAGTCTAGGTGTACTGAGTTTAGGCAACTGAAAAGCAGTAATTTCATACGAGCCTTGTAGGGTTCATGGGGTTTTGGCTCTGGCAAGTGAGAATTTGACCCCAGCAAGCTTTGAAGGATGAATGTTTTGATAGAGATTTAGAAGCATCAGAATCACCACATCTATGGTTTATGGGCTTTTAAATCTCAAAACTTCGTGGGGGAGCACCCTATGCCCTGGCACCCCCTTCACACAAAACCTGATCCTAACTCAACTAACAACAAAGCTGTTTTAAGACATAAACCTGTCTGAAATCCAATTGTTTTAATCTCAAGAACATTTAACCCCAGCAAATCTGACCCTACCCATAACCTCAGACATCATGTTAAATGGATATATAGAAAGCTAAACCATGATTAGAATCAACCCCCATAAAAAGTGACATTAGATATCTGGGCCTTGGCCTTAACACAGTGAAAAAATCACATCAATATATGCATGACGTCTATGGTAAAGGGAAGATAGAGGAATCATGATAAATAGGTTATTAAATATTACATTCCCATAAAGACTGCATGTAGGCTACAGAGGAAAAAGGTTGAATATATGAAAAAAACGAAATTACTAGATCTCATGGGTCAAAAACGTGACTGCAATAAATCCATAGTTATCATTTATTTTATCAGTCATGCATTGTTAAGTGTGCATAAAATAACAATACTGAAAGGGAGAAAGAGGTGTATAAAGTATTCATGCTTGAGTGTCTCTTAACGCAGAAATTTTTATAAAAATAAAATGTAAACATTAACTTTTTGAAAAACTTTGGTGATATCTCTTGACTTTGTACGTCAATTACTGATTTTATGTTATACAAGAGCACGTCTGCCCAAACTACCTGGATCTTCAAAGTAACATCAGTGGCATATCTCGAGGGGGAAGACAGGAGGTCTGGAGGTCCAATGTCCCTCCATTATTTATATCTGTAGGTTGAAAAAGTACCGTCCGTAAAGTTGAGCCGACGGGCAGCAGGCATAAACATAAAAAAAATCCAAAAATATAGCTTCAAATAGCCTTCCTGTAGTGTGTCAAATAGCTAAAACCGAGCTTCCGGGATGCTTCGCCCCCTAGGCCTCCACAAAGCTCAAGCTCAAGCAGGCCTCTGGATCCCACTTGTCATTCACTACGCTCGCAAGATCAATATATTCTGTCGCTTCATCTTTACCATTGCAACCCCAGTTCTGAAACATAAATATACATATTGTTGTTAGATAGGCTTAATGCAAATTTTGCATCTTCTATTAAATTTCTCTTTTGAAGAGTGATTTATCATCTTGAAACATGCATCATGTTGATTTATTTGCCTTCTGATGTTTTATATCAAGGTTATAGTATTTTTTGGAAAATTAGGACATAAAGCATGACAAGTTGCTGGGAAGTAGATCATAATTTTGTATGTAAAAATTGTTTTTCATTTCTGACACATTTTTTGTTATCAACATTGTCAGTGTATTGATGATATTGACTGAAGAAAGGGTATTAAACAGTCACTTTCACCGTCTTTTCATCCAATTATATCTTTAAACTCACAAACAGAATTTATTAAAGGGATTGTAAAGAGGTTTTTTAAACTTTGCAACAACCACAGATGTCGGAATGGAAATTGGAATGGTGCAAATTGATGCTATCAGTGTCCCCGATACACATGAAAAGTTAAGAAAACCTCTTTACGATCCCTTTAAGCTAAGCAAATCAGTAATATAGTGTCTATAGGGCAAAATTGGAGACCTCAAATCCATGTGGATCCATAATTATCAGTGCTTGAAAGTAAAAAATAAGACTCGTATTTTAATTAGACTATGCCTTATATATAAAACACATAAATACTAATAGTAAAATCCCTTTCATGGTAACAGCCAGATTTTCCTATCCATGGGATATTTTTATTAGTGACAAGATGACAATTCCCCTTTTAAAACATGATTAGAGTGAAAATAGGTTAACATATAGCTGTGTTTAGTAATAATGTTATCCTATGATAATAGAGCTAGGTCATTGTATTATTATGTTATTAGATATTAAGCCTACTATTTGTTAGATCTATGTGAAATTCTCATCATATTTTTACACTAATCTCTACTTTCAATCATAAAAAATCTTGTTTATAACAATACAGTCATTATATTTCATTGAAAGTTCATAAAAAGGGGACATTCATAAGTTTTTTATAAATTTATAAAATATGACGTCAGTACATTATATATGTATAAGCCATTAATAAATAAAATACAATTGCTATTTCTCAATTTATTTCGAATATTTTTGAAAAGACAAAAAAAAAGCTTACTGACACCTTGTCAATAGGATCACGTTTACCATCAGTTTGACCAATCATACCTTAATCCCAAAAACAGAAATTTAGCTAAGCTTATCAGCCAACCAACAAAATTTGAGACTTCAATTCCATGTGTATCCATAATTATCAGTGTTAACCCTTAAGACTTGTATTTTAGTGAGACTATAAAATATAGAAAATCTATAGAAAAGTAAATTTCTAGTTAAATTAATTTTTAAACTCGATAATTCTGAAGATTTTTTACATATACATGTATTTCAAACCCAAATCACCTCTCAAAAATGCTGACTTTGCCCCTGAAAGCCCTAATCAGTTTATGCACAGGTAAAAATTATGTTATTATCATACAATAAAACTGTAAGCATATATATAAGTAAATATATCAAATTCAGCATATCATTTTCTGAGTATATCTTAGTGTATCAAATGTTTAATGTGAAATATTTTTTGTTATTTAAGGTTTGGGTGTGTTGTTGGTAATAGTGGTAGGGGTTGGATGGAAATGTACTCCAAGAGGTCACGAACCACTCCATGCCTTATTTGGTGTTGGTGATTTTCAACGACGAAGGGATCAAAGACGTCATCGAACTCATAGAAGCAGGGACAACAATTGGTATGGAGGTATGTATTAGTGTCTTTAATTTTTTATAGTTGTAGTAGAGTTATCTCCCATTTTCAAGGTACAGCATATATAAAAGTTGTTGAGTGTCAAATGCAACTGTTTCTTTTACTTTAACTAAAAGGTCATGTTACTTTTGCAATGGTATACGATCTTAATGATCTTACTGTTGCTTCCACAACACAAGCATAATGACCAGTATGTTGTGTTCAGCAATGGCAAGAAAGGTAAGATCTATACCATTGCTAAAGTAACATGCAAATATGATATACATGTATGTAAGGAAATCACATATATATCATATATGCTTAATATATAATTTAAGAATAATTCATAAAAGTAAGCTGAGAATAGGTTACTAAGTAATTAAATGTAGTCTGTGATGGTCTACTGACTAGTCTTTGACACCACTTTTTAATCTCAAACTTGGCCAATAGGATTATATACTTATCAGTGAACTTACCTGATGTCATAAGTTATGATTCATAACTAGACAACAGACAACTCCAGAAGCAGATAAATCCATAAAACTACAAGTCTTAGTGTTTATCTATTATTACTTAGTGTCAGGGATTTATAGGAATTTTGAGGTGGAACCTTCAAACTATGCCTTTTCAATTAATTTTTGTAAAGGGCCAAATGTATTTTATGAAAAAAATATAAGGGCCAAATAGAGTTAAACTAGCCAAGCGAGCAGAGCTTTTTAGAGGAAGAGGTCACTCTTTATGGGCTCGAGGGCTCTTGGGCCGCCATTTGAATTTGAGAAAGCCTGCTTTAAACTATGGTTTTGGGATCAAAATTTTAAAATTAATGCTAATTCTGTTTTTTATTGTAGGTGTATTATATCCAGAATTTCAATACAGACGTCCACCCCCTACTTACGCAGCTTCCATGCAGGATTATCAACAACAATTACATTTAGCTCAACAACAACAAGAACAGTATCTACAAAATAACCCTAACAATGAAAGTTATAGTCTTCCAAGTTCCCCACCCCCATCATATCGTTCTCGTGCCAGTACTATACATTCCGGTATTCATATAACATTCCCACCGAATCAAGAAGACTATCCGGATTCACGTCCACCAACTTATCGCTCACGTCGTGGATCTTCCCATCCTCGTCCACCTATTCCTCGCGAGGAATTCGAATCAATGGACGCCTCCATACCAGCAGATGTTTCATTTGCTGGACCAGAAAATAGTGCTCAAAGAACTGTAGTTGAATCAAGGCATAACATATCAAATAACAGTGAATCTAGGACAGTAGTTCCACAGACAAACATTCCAGACAGTACTGTTACTGTTAATGGTAGAGTGATAGAACCATCATCAGACAATAGTTCACCTAGGTCACAAAGTGAAAGTGGTGCTGTGGTTTCTAGTGCATCAGCTAGTGCATCTTCTAGTGCAGGTGGTACTAACACTAACACCACTAACACTCAATCAACATCAGCTCAATCAAATAATGAAACATTAAATAATGACAATGAAGATAGAGTGGAAACTTCCCTTTAATGGTGCTTTCTATATAGTGAAAAAATAAACAAGGCCACACAATAGTATTGTCAAATTAAAGGAAATGTGACTTTATTTTTCTTCGTAGTGATAATAGTTCTTTCCTTGGCAAACATTGGAATGATGTGAAACTAAGCATTATTGCTCTGTAGATGTAAAATGAAAGATTTCGCTTTGGAAATGGCATTATTGTTTGAAGAAAGCTTGATTATACTATTAGATACATGTTGGAATGAAAAAGTGATATTCCTAATCATTTAAAGGGATTGTAAAGAGGTTTTCTAATATTTTTATATGTTTCTGGCCTTCTATTTGCATCATTTGAATAATCTGTCAGATGTTTTTAATTCATGTAAATTTGAGATAATATGATTAATAACGTCACTGTTGCAAAAGCTGGTAAAATTAGCAGCTTTTGTGATAATCATATTAATAGCAGCTTTTGTGATAATCATATTAGCAGCTTTTGTGATTCTGACGTCATAGACGAATAGGATTACCAAAACACAGACATCTGAATGACATTTAGAATGGTGCAAATTGATGCTATGAGTGTCCTAAATATACATGAAAAGATTAGAAAACGTCTTTACAAACCCTTTAATATTTGTGAAACAAAAGAACATTCCCTGTGCCTTGACTCAATGGGTCACAATGACTCCTAAATAATAATTTGATAAAGTGCCTGATTGTTTTGTATGTGCTATGTTATTGTTGTGTTTGTTTTTTGTTATACATTAATATTGGGTGAGAGAGTTTATTAAGGATATTCACTTTTAAAACTATTTATAAAACAATGAATTGAATGACCCCCCTAGACCCAGACGGACATTTGAACGGGTCAGACGGTCATGTCCGGCAAATAAAGCCAATTCAAGAGACCTGCACCTACCCTCTTATCTAGCATTTTAACTGTTGAAATCGTTTGTTATAGGGTTATGTTACGTTAAAAATCTACAATAAGAAAAATCAAATCGTATTTACTATGAATTTTAAATGGGTTGTTACGAAAAGGTTCACAAAAATTGTATGTGTATCTCTACTATTATCAATATTACATCATTCCAATTTTCTGTCGGGGGTTTCTGTCATTCAGCACAACCTTGGTCATTGTTCAAGACTATTGTAATGACTCGGCTATGATACGTAGCAGCCATCTTGCCCTGTAAAAGGGAAGATAACTCTTGTTCAGAGCCATTGATTTTGATTGGATATTTTTACTACAAAAGACGACGAAACTCTTTGAAGAATGATTGTGATTGACTGAACTATAATTCATTCAATATGGCAATCTCTGTATAGTATACAAGGTTATCTAGCAAGCTAGTCTAGTTCAGAAGTTGATACAAATGTGGTTTCTATACCTAAAAAAATTCCTGAAATATAATGATGTCACTATTGTGAAAGCTGGTAATAAACTAATAGCAGCTTTTTCGATAGTGACATCAGAAAACGGTTAGTTTTGTCAATTAGCAAAATAACATTTGACTGACTGTAAATAGAATGGTTCAAGTTGATAATTGGTGTTCCTGATACACTTTAAAGTTGAGAATCCCTTAAAACATGATATTTGCACAGCAGGGTATTTGTTTACCTATTTTGTTTCTGTATGGTATGATTTCATTATTTTCATGTCCATTATCAGCCAAAATCAAATTATTGTCAAAAATTGTCAAAATTCTGTTAAGAATGAGAATTGATTCAATATTTTTATTTTCTGCATGCTTTTATAAAATATTTTATTTTTTAGAATGTTATTTATTTTTTTTACTAAGTTCACTTTTATTTATTTTATAATTATCATGTTAAGTTGAATAATTAATTTTAACATTACCAACTATGTTTAAGTTGAGAAATTTCATTTTAATGTTCATCAAATGAATTTAGTAAAAGATTTGTCAAAATTATAAGGGTCAAGAGGTCTAAATATTTGCTTTTCAAAAGGTAAATCTAAACTTTGGATTGTCTGCAATTAAGGAAAAGCATACTTACATGTAGGCTAATATTTACATTATATCACTTGCTATTATTACATAATAGCATTAGTTACTATTACAATGTTATTTATTTCATTGAAGACAAACTAGATGTCAGATGTCCATTCTGATATGTGATACAGATTATATAATGTTATAGTTATTCAAACTGTGGTGTTTGAATAAAAGCAGATAATTGTACTGTCTGACTTATCAGGAGTAATATGAGTCTTCTACCTTCAACCTTTGATACATGAAGCTGCTTAAAAAGCCTTATCAATTATGATATTTATACACTTAATATAAAATGAAATTTAAATTAAATTAAGAATATTAAAAATGGCAAAAGTTTTTAACATAAATTGAAGTATGTAATCATGATTGTTGAAGTATATCATATTAATGTTTAATATTAAATAATATTTAATCATTCTGTATTTATACTGTAAATATGTACCATTATTCATTTCATTCTATATTACATTTTTATAATGATAAAATACATCAAACTGAATAAATACAACTTCACAATCACCTAATGTTTTTTCTTATTCTGTATTACCCAACATTTTGAAAGATATTTGTATGGCCATAATATTTGACTTGTGCCTAAGTAGTGATGCAAACCAAACATGAGTCAGAAATCTAATTAGGTGATCCATAGTGATCAACAATACAAAGATCCTTAATTAACCTTTATCATTACTTGACTGGGTAGAGAAGTGTATTAGGTGAGTTTAGTTTAAAAACAGTTCACATAACTTAATAGTGCTGAAAACAGTTTACCAATTTCCAAAATAATAAGATGAGCTTAAGTGATTAGTGCTAAACATCAATCACAAACAGTTCACTAATGATTTAACAGTTTACCCTAAATCATTAACTGATTAACTGAATTTAAAAACACTTAACTCAGAGTACAGTTCACCAATTCACCAAGATCATAAAAGTGTATCTTAGTTAAGTGAGCAGTAGTGATCAGTACTCAACATCACTCACTAACAGTTTACCAATTTACCCTCATTTCTTACTTTGAGTAGAACTCTAAAAACAGTTCACACAGCTGAGTAGAGTTTAAAACAGTTCACCAATTTACCAAGATTTTAAAATATATCTTAATTAAGTGAGTTGTAGTGATCAGTACTCAACATCACTCACTAACAGTTCACCAATTTACTGTAGATTATGACTTGACTGAGTAGAACTTTTAAAACAGTTCACACAGCTGAGTAGAGGTTAAAACAGTTCACCAATTTATCAAGATTTTGAAATATATCTTAATTAAGTGAGTTGTAGTGATCAGAACTCAACATCACTCACTAACAGTTCACCAATTTACCTTAAATTATTACTTGATTGAGTTCTAACTCTAAAACAGCTCACTTAGCTAGGTAGGCTATAGTTTAAAACAGTTCATCGATATCAATATAAATCTTAATTAAGTGAGTTGTAGTGATCAGAACTCAACATCACTCACTAACAGTTCACCAATTTACACATAATTATTTCTTGACTTAGTAGAACTAAAAAAAACAGTTCACTCAGCTGAATAGAGTTTAAAACAACATCACTCACTAACAGTTCACCAATTTACCAAGATTAATATAATATCTTAATTAAGTGAGCTGTGGTGATCAGTACTCAACATCAGTCACTATCAGTTCACCAATTTACTAAGATTTTAAAATATATCTTAAAAGTGAGCTGTAGTGATCAGTATTCAGCTGAGTGAACTATTTTTAGAGTTCTACTTAAATGGCCATTCTGCTTTTTTGAAAAAAGTTTCCATTGTCAAAAAAATCGCAAATGCTACCTGAGAGTATTTTTTAAGTATGCTTATTGAATTTTGTTTTAAAGGGTTAATTACAATCAGGGAGTACTTATTGTTAATTAAGCAATTTGACCTAGTTTTGGTGTTTGCCCTTTAAATGGATGAATATTTCTAGCTGAAACCTTTTAAATACACAAGAAGGACATTTTTCTACAATTAGGCGGTTATTTTACTCAAATCCGTTCAGTAGTTTCCTATCAGCGTCCAAAAAACATAACACACTTAAAAACCTTACGTAAGGATTTTAAAAATTTTAGCATGTTTTTAGCGTTAAAAAATTTACGGCTGGATTTTTTTCGTTAAAACTTTCAGATACATTAAAGGGCACATAGTTACAGATTGTAAAGTTTTCACAAATTTGAACTACAAAAATTTTTGACCTAAAAAAAAATCAGACTGTCCCTTTAATCAAGTAATAATTGAGTGTAAATTGGTGAACTGTTAGTGAGTGATGTTGAGTACTGATCACTACAGCTCACTTAATTAAGATGTATTTTAAAACCTTGGTAAATTGGTGAGATGTTTTAAATTCTACCCAGCTTAGTGAACTGTTTTAAACTCTATAAATTTTAAAATCTTGGTAAATTGATCACTATTGCTCACTTAATTAAGATATATTTTAAAATCTTGGTAACTGTTTTAAACTCATTCAGTTAAGTGAACTGTTTTTAGAGTTCTACTCAATCAAGTAATTATCAAAGGTGAACTGTTAGTGAGTGATGTTGAGTACTTATCACTATAGCTCACTTAATTAAGATATATTTTTAAATCTTAGTAAATTGGTGAACTGTTTTAAACTGTACTCAGTTGAGTGAACTGTTTTTTTTTTGTTCTCAGTAATAATTTAACAGACCAACCCAAACACCATTTTGTGTTGAGAAGATGCGCCAGGAAATTCTGATTCGTTTCATATGCCAAAACCCATTTTTGATCAAGTTATGGCAGTGATCATACGATTATTTTTTCTGATCAATGGACACTTTTGTGCATATATCACCACCGAAAATTGACTTTGAACTAATTTCAACCCTTGGAAGCCGCTCGTGACCCGAAAAAAAAGTTTGGTGCCCCCCCCCCCCCTAGGCTTCCTATGTTATTTTTTCGCCACCATTTTGTGTTGAGAAGACGCGCCAGGAAATTCTGATTCGTTTCAGATGCCAAAACCCCATTTTTGATCAAGTTATGGCAGTGTTCGGAACGAAAACATGGTTGGCTTTCGTAAAAAATTGCGTTTACCCCCCTCCGGACCTAGGGTTACGGCTAACCCTAGCGCCGTTTCTCCCAAGCCGCGTTGGCGGAGTGGTTAGCGCGCTGGAGCCACACCCAGCGGGTCCCGGGTTCGCTTCCCCGAAAAAAAATTTTATTTTATTTTTTTTTCAAAAATTTAAACACTTTCTGGATCTAATCAATCATACGATTATTTTTTCTGATCAATGGACACTTTTGCGCATATATCACCACCGAAAATTGACTTTGAACTAATTTCAACCCTTGGAAGCCGCTTGTGACCCGACAAATAACGTTTGGTGGCCCCCCTAGGCTTCCTATGTTATTTTTTCGCCATCATTTTGTGTTGAGAAGACGCACCAGGAAATTCTGATTCGTTTCATATGCCAAAACCCCATTTTTGATCAAGTTATGGCAGTGTTCTGTACGAAAACATGGTTGGGGTTCTTAAGAAATTGCGTTTACCCCCCTCCGGACCTAGAGTTACGGCTAACCCTAGCGCCGTTTCTCCCAAGCCGCGTTGGCGGAGTGGTTAGCGCGCTGGAGCCACACCCATCGGGTCCCGGGTTCGCTTCCCCTGAAAAAAATTTTTTTTTTAATTTTTTTTCAAAAATTCAAACACTTTCTGGATCTAATCGATCATACGATTATTTTTTCTGATCAATGGACACTTTTGTGCATATATCACCACCGAAAATTGACTTTGAACTAATTTCAACCCTTAGAAGCCGCTCGTGACCCGAAAAAAAAGTATGGTGCCCCCCCCCCCCCCTAGGCTTCCTATGTTATTTTTTCGCCACCATTTTGTGTTGAGAAGACGCACCAGGAAATTCTGATTCGTTTCATATGCCAAAACCCCATTTTTGATCAAGTTATGGCAGTGTTCTGTACGAAAACATGGTTGGCTTTCGTAAAAAATAGCGTTTACCCCCCTCCGGACCTAGGGTTACGGCTAACCCTAGCGCCGTTACTCCCAAGCCGCGTTGGCGGAGTGGTTAGCGCGCTGGAGCCATACCCAGCGGGTCCCGGGTTCGCTTCCCCTCAAAAAAATTTTTTTTTTTTTTTTTTTCAAAAATTTAAACACTTTCTGGATCTAATCAATCATACGATTATTTTTTCTGATCAATGGACACTTTTGCGCATATATCACCACCGAAAATTGACTTTGAACTAATTTCAACCCTTGGAAGCCGCTTGTGACCCGACAAATAACGTTTGGTGACCCCCCTAGGCTTCCTATGTTATTTTTTCGCCACCATTTTGTGTTGAGAAGACGCACCAGGAAATTCTGATTCGTTTCATATGCCAAAACCCCATTTTTGATCAAGTTATGGCAGTGTTCTGTACGAAAACATGGTTGGGGTTCTTAAGAAATTGCGTTTACCCCCCTCCGGACCTAGAGTTACGGCTAACCCTAGCGCCGTTTCTCCCAAGCCGCGTTGGCGGAGTGGTTAGCGCGCTGGAGCCACACCCATCGGGTCCCGGGTTCGCTTCCCCTGAAAAAAAAATTTTTTTTTAATTTTTTTTCAAAAATTCAAACACTTTCTGGATCTAATCGATCATACAATTATTTTTTCTGATCAATGGACACTTTTGTGCATATATCACCACCGAAAATTGACTTTGAACTAATTTCAACCCTTAGAAGCCGCTCGTGACCCGAAAAAAAAGTATGGTGGCTCCCCCCCCCCCTAGGCTTCCTATGTTATTTTTTCGCCTTCATTTTGTGTTGAGAAGACGCACCAGGAAATTCTGATTCGTTTCAGATGCCAAAACCCCATTTTTGATCAAGTTATGGCAGTGTTCTGTACGAAAACATGGTTGGCTTTCGTAAAAAATTGCGTTTACCCCCTCCGGACCTAGGGTTACGGATAACCCTAGCGCCGTTTTTCCCAAGCCGCGTTGGCGGAGTGGTTAGCGCGCTGGAGCCACACCCAGCGGGTCCCGGGTTCGCTTCCCCTCAAAAAATTTTTTATTTTTTTTTTTCAAAAATTCAAACACTTTCTGGATCTAATCGATCATACGATTATTTTTTCTGATCAATGGACATTTTTGTGCATATATCACCACCGAAAATTGACTTTGAACTAATTTCAACCCTTGGAAGCCGCTCGTGACCCGAAAAAAAAGTTTGGTGGCCCCCCCTAGGCTTCCTATGTTATTTTTTCGCCACCATTTTGTGTTGAGAAGACGCAGCAGGAAATTCTGATTCGTTTCATATGCCAAAACCCCATTTTTGATCAAGTTATGGCAGTGTTCTGTACGAAAACATGGTTGGCTTTCGTAAAAAATTGCGTTTACCCCCCTCCGGACCTAGGGTTCGGCTAACCCTAGCGCCGTTTCTCCCAAGCCGCGTTGGCGGAGTGGTTAGCGCGCTGGAGCCACACCCAGCGGGTCCCGGGTTCGCTTCCCCTCAAAAAAAATTTTTTTTTATTTTTTTTTTCAAAAATTCAAACACTTTCTGGATCTAATCAATCATACGATTATTTTTTCTGATCAATGGACACTTTTGCGCATATATCACCACCGAAAATTGACTTTGAACTAATTTCAACCCTTGGAAGCCGCTCGTGACCCGAAAAAAAATGTTTGGTGGCCCCCCCTAGGCTTCCTATGTTATTTTTTTCGCCACCATTTTGTGTTGAGAAGACGCACCAGGAAATTCTGATTCGTTTCATATGCCAAAACCCCATTTTTGATCAAGTTATGGCAGTGTTCTGTACGAAAACATGGTTGGCTTTCGTAAAAAAATTGCGTTTACCCCACTCCGGACCTAGGGTTACGGCTAACCCTAGCGCCGTTTCTCCCAAGCCGCGTTGGTGGAGTGGTTAGCGCGCTGGAGCCACACCCATCGGGTCCCGGGTTCGCTTCCCCTAAAAAAAAAATTTTTTTAATTTTTTTTCAAAAATTCAAACACTTTCTGGATCTAATCGATCATACGATTATTTTTTCTGATCAATTGACATTTTTGTGCATATATCACCACCGAAAATTGACTTTGAACTAATTTCAACCCTTGGAAGCCGCTCGTGACCCGAAAAAAAAGTTTGGTGGCCCCCTCTAGGCTTCCTATGTTATTTTTTCGCCACCATTTTGTGTTGAGAAGACGCACCAGGAAATTCTGATTCGTTTCATATGCCAAAACCCCATTTTTGATCAAGTTATGGCAGTGTTCTGTACGAAAACATGGTTGGCTTTCGTAAAAAATTGCGTTTACCCCCCTCCGGACCTAGGGTTACGGCTAACCCTAGCGCCGTTTCTCCCAAGCCGCGTTGGCGGAGTGGTTAGCGCGCTGGAGCCACACCCAGCGGGTCCCGGGTTCGCTTCCCCTCAAAAGTTTTTTTTTTTTTTTTTTCTCAAAAATTCAAAAACTTTCTGGATCTAATCGATCATACGATTATTTTTTCTGATCAATGGACATTTTTGTGCATATATCACCACCGAAAATTGACTTTGAACTAATTTCAACCCTTGGAAGCCGCTCGTGACCCGAAAAAAAAGTTTGGTGGCCCCCTCTAGGCTTCCTATGTTATTTTTTCGCCACCATTTTGTGTTGAGAAGACGCACCAGGAAATTCTGATTCGTTTCATATGCCAAAACCCCATTTTTGATCAAGTTATGGCAGTGTTCTGTACGAAAACATGGTTGGCTTTCGTAAAAAATTGCGTTTACCCCCCTCCGGACCTAGGGTTACGGCTAACCCTAGCGCCGTTTCTCCCAAGCCGCGTTGGCGGAGTGGTTAGCGCGCTGGAGCCACACCCAGCGGGTCCCGGGTTGGCTTCCCCTCAAAAAAATTTTTTTTTTTTTTTTTTTTTCAAAAATTCAAACACTTTCTGGATCTAATCGATCATACGATTATTTTTTCTGATCAATGGACATTTTTGTGCATATATCACCACCGAAAATTGACTTTGAACTAATTTCAACCCTTGGAAGCCGCTCGTGACCCGAAAAAAAGTTTGGTGGCCCCCTCTAGGCTTCCTATGTTATTTTTTCGCCACCATTTTGTGTTGAGAAGACGCACCAGGAAATTCTGATTCGTTTCATATGCCAAAACCCCATTTTTGATCAAGTTATGGCAGTGTTCTGTACGAAAACATGGTTGGCTTTCGTAAAAAATTGCGTTTACCCCCCTCCGGACCTAGGGTTACGGCTAACCCTAGCGCCGTTTCTCCCAAGCCGCGTTGGCGGAGTGGTTAGCGCGCTGGAGCCACACCCAGCGTGTCCCGGGTTCGCTTCCCCTCAAAAAATTTTTTTTTTTTTTTCAAAAATTAAAACACTTTCTGGATCTAATCGATCATACGATTATTTTTTCTGATCAATGGACATTTTTGTGCATATATCACCACCGAAAATTGACTTTGAATTAATTTCAACCCTTGGAAGCCGCTCGTGACCCGAAAAAAAAGTTTGGTGGCCCCCCCTAGGCTTCCTATGTTATTTTTTCGCCACCATTTTGTGTTGAGAAGACGCGCCAGGAAATTCTGATTCGTTTCAGATGCCAAAACCCCATTTTTGATCAAGTTATGGCAGTGTTCTGTACGAAAACATGGTTGGCTTTCGTAAAAAATTGCGTTTACCCCCCCTCCGGACCTAGGGTTACGGCTAACCCTAGCGCCGTTTCTCCCAAGCCGCGTTGGCGGAGTGGTTAGCGCGCTGGAGCCACACCCAGCGGGTCCCGGGTTCGCTTCCCCTCAAAAACATTTTTTTTTTTTTTTTTTTTCAAAAATTCAAACACTTTCTGGATCTAATCCATCATACGATTATTTTTTCTGATCAATGGACATTTTTGTGCATATATCACCACCGAAAATTGACTTTGAACTAATTTCAACCCTTGGAAGCCGCTCGTGACCCGAAAAAAAAGTTTGGTGGCCCCCCCTAGGCTTCCTATGTTATTTTTTCGCCACCATTTTGTGTTGAGAAGACGCGCCAGGAAATTCTGATTCGTTTCAGATGCCAAAACCCCATTTTTGATCAAGTTATGGCAGTGTTCTGTACGAAAACATGGTTGGCTTTCGTAAAAAATTGCGTTTACCCCCCTCCGGACCTAGGGTTCGGCTAACCCTAGCGCCGTTTCTCCCAAGCCGCGTTGGCGGAGTGGTTAGCGCGCTGGAGCCACACCCAGCGGGTCCCGGGTTCGCTTCCCCTCAAAAAAATTTTTTTTTTATTTTTTTTTTCAAAAATTCAAACACTTTCTGGATCTAATCAATCATACGATTATTTTTTCTGATCAATGGACACTTTTGCGCATATATCACCACCGAAAATTGACTTTGAACTAATTTCAACCCTTGGAAGCCGCTCGTGACCCGAAAAAAAATGTTTGGTGGCCCCCCCTAGGCTTCCTATGTTATTTTTTTCGCCATCATTTTGTGTTGAGAAGACGCACCAGGAAATTCTGATTCGTTTC